>JAWLRI010001111.1:1111854-1149098 GCA_034781795.1 Crypturellus tataupa
CGTCCCGGCCCTGCCCGTCCCTTCCCTGCCCTTCCCTTCCCTTCCCTCTCCCTTCCCTTCCCTTCCCTCTCCCTTCCCTTCCCTTCCTTTCCCTTTTTTTTTCTCCCAAGTCTCTAGGTTCTCTTGGATTACAGTGAGAGGTGCCCAGGTAATATATATAATCAAGTTCAGCTGTAGACACTGATAACATATATCAAGTCTGTGGGGCAAGTAAGGATTGCACTGAGGGACAGGATGCTGTTGATGAATCTTCTACACCCATTCATACAGCAGGCTGTTTTCTTTTAAGGTAGTTGCTGCAAGAAGCAGCAGAACCAGACTCCCAGAGTGCATACATCTCCTTTCTCCCAGAAGGTCAAGCTGCCTTCAGAATAGAAAACAACCAAAAAACAACCTGCAGGGAAGGCCTTGGGCCTCCATTAAATATTTCATTAAAAAGAAAACTGGTCTTGCCTGTGTTCTCTTTAAAACCTCCCAGAGGACAAATCTGTCAGGGTATGTCTGCATAGTTAGGAGCATCCAGTAACACAACTATTCCTCCCACTCTCTGAGATGGCCCAACACGAGCCAGCTCGAGTCCAGAAGCCGCGTAAATACGCTCACATAGCGCCAAGCCTGAGCTAACACAGGTTGTGTCTCAACAGGCCTCATTAGCTCAGGCTCATTACTGTAATAACCCGGCTACATGGCTGCTGCATTGCAGCTGGCTCTGCGTGCCTGGCTTGCAGCGTGCAAGGAGTAGGCACAGAAGTATCTCCTCCTGACTGTGCAGACATGCCGTCAGCGTGTTCCTCCTCTTCTTCCCGGAGATTTTGTCATTTAATTTGAAAGCCAGCAGCTGCCTCTCTCAAATTATTGTACTGGCATAAGAACATTTGAAAAATAGTATGTTCATGAAAGGCTGTGGAAGGCTGGTTGCCTCTAGCAGGTCAGGGGAGCATTTCTGTTACAACACCATGGAGTTTTCCCTACCAGAAAACACAACCTTAAGCAAGGATCACATAGAAAAACAACTTAAAGTTTCCTCTCCTCTCACCTTTTAACAACACATAAGATGCAGGAGTAAATAACAAAGTGAATACTGTGGCAGGGGTAAAAACATGCAGCTTTTGAATAAAAAGTGGAAAGACTCACTCTTCTCTTTTATGGAAATGAAGACGTTTTGTATTCCCTAAGTTGTAACTGAGTAGACATAATTTATCTGCACTTACCCTCAACTACTGCTGGGTAAATATCCTACTTTTAGCTCAAAGGCACAGTCAGAGCTGCATAGACTCATAGCTAAAGTCAAAGAATGCAACAAGTACAGAAAAATAACTTTAAATTTTAATGTTGGAAGGAGACAGCACCCGAGTGGCAGTTCAGATAGTAACACCAGACTATAATAAATCTTCAGATCAAAGAAAGTCTCAGGCCCAATTTCTATAGACCACAATAGGGGAGCATATTACCTGTGAGCTCCCCTCCTCCACCTTCTACTCCTTATCTCCATGGCTGTATTTCTCTGGTGGGGAAGTAGAAGAGCAAGAGCAAGACACAAGCATCATGTGTCAAAAACCTACACCTACGCGCGCGCGCACACACACACACACACACACGCGCTCAAGTATTCCCAAACATCCAGCCTTATTTATTTAATAAATTCTTTTTGGTTTTAGCTTCAACTCACATCTTCAAACTATGCTTGCTAATGAAGCAGCTGAGACGCTTTTACATTTGTATATTCAAAATTGATATTCTTACATAGGGAGTTTTGCCTTGTGATGGCGTTGCAAGAGTTTGCACTAATGAAACTTTGCATATTGCTGTAAGAGCATCACGCTACTGAGAGACCTGTTCGTGACTGGTAAGTGAATCTATTCACCCGAGTAGGTTTGACAGATCATGTTCAAATATACTCATTCAGTTCTCTTTACTAACAAGTGCATTGTTAATTACATTTTTTTACACGTTCTCCCAAACTTTTAAGAAAACAGACATGCTTACTTTTGTATCACGTTTTGTGACACAAAAGTAGTAGTGTAGTAGCAGTGTAACACCACTAGTATCACAACATTTGCTATATGAATTAAAGAGGTAAATAGGTTTTTAAAACCTATTATGATTATAGTGGGGAAATATTATTGTTTTAATAATGAATACATTTTTGATTCCAAAAAGTAATGGTGTTTTCAGTGAACTATGTTGCAATGCCCTCTGCTGGCACTAAGTTGGTAAACTCTTTAGATCTCCTGTTTAGATGACTTAAGAGGTGTAAGAATAGCTTAAATACTGAGCTATCAAACCAATACCAACTACCAGTATCCTAGGTTAGTGAGAATCTGTAACAGACTTTTAAGTAAAAACAGCCAGCTTCATCCAACAATACTAAATTTGCTATAAAGTTTTTACAAAGTTTTCAAGACCTGTCAATGTTTCTCAGATGAAAATTTGTGCTAACTTCCCAAATTCTAAGAAAAAAATCCAGGCTCAAGAAGAAAGTAAGAGCATCAACGGACATATCCATTCACTTCAAAAAAAAAACCAATGTCCTTCTGCATCAGCAAATCAAGACTATCAAAACTTTATCAGAATGGTTATGTTGGATTTCAGTATTTCAAGTGGAATTTCAAAGCTCCCAAGAGGCTTACATCTTACCCAGCCAATGCTGGGTAATGACCATACCACTTACAAATGCAGACAATATTTATTGCCCTTGTCTGAAGCCATTGTTAAAGCAATGAACTGAACATAGGCACTAGGCCTTATTTGATCCTCCTGGTCAATATTTTGAACAGCTTTTAAGAAAATGGGAATGATAAATTAGACAAGTGTATATATACTATAGAATACATCATGTCATGAATGCATAAAAAAAAAAAAAAATCTAATTGTTTTACTTTCCAACTTTCTGCTGTCTACTGAAAGCTTCGTGAGATGCTATCCATTGCCAAGAGTTAATACTTTCCATGAGTAAATTTGAAACATATAAACATCTCCTATACAGCAAGATTAATCAAGTAACAGTTTTTAAAGCACCATGTCATCTGAAGTACATATTTTATGGCTGCTCTGTAAAAATTGCTTCAAGTACATAGTGAACTGATAAAACTGGGGTCTGAAATGTTCTTGTTATTTCTGTCTTTCAGTTATCTCTGAGTGTAGCATGAAAAATATAAACCTGGCCCAAATTTGGCATCTTGGAAACCTGAGTGAGAGTTTCAATACTGTTTTGCAGTGGGGAATGTTCAACCGTCACTGAAAGAAATCCCATTAGTGTTCCTGAAAATCCCACCCTTAAACCTTTATTAAGAAGCCCTTGAAAGAGGGTTTTGCTCCAAGCCATAAATCTTCCCATCAGATATGCAGGGCAGATCACCAATTAACATCAGACATGAAGGATTTTCTTGATTACAATATGGACATACTTTTCTCTGGAGATCTGCTTTGTTCAAAATCAGCTTCTTGTCATCTCACTATTTTTCACAGTCAAAAATGGACTATTTTGTGCATTAGAAATGTGGGTTTCAGTAGTCTAACCTGTTTTCATGAGACAAATTAGATGGCCTCTTACTTTTCTGACAGAAGGTCTTTTCATACTGCAAAAACATTCTGCTCCTTCTGTGACACAGCAAAATTGGATCCAAATGAGAAATATATGTAGATGCGGCAATAAACATGTTACTAGGCAAACATTAGCACTTAAAACTATTGTGTAGATTTAAGTTAATCCTTAGGGGATTTTAGTTCCTTGGATCTGCCATGTCCTAAGCTAGTAGTAGCTTGGGGTGACAACCTGTGGCCTGAGAGCAGGTGTGGGACACAGCCTGTCACTTTTCTGCCATCTATGAAAAACTGGAGTCCATCTGTTTTCTTCTCTAACATTTTAATGATTTAACACATCTCTGATTATCCCTGTCATTTAAGCCATACCTAAAAGATGAAGACACCAATAGAGACAGATTTTAAGTAGTGTAACGTAGTTTCCTTTGAATTCTACTTTGTTCTGATGAGGACAGTATTTGTTTTCATTCATTTTGTTTTGGTGTGGTTTTTAAATTTAAGCTATTAATAATGGGAAACAGTTTGATCAGTGAACAAGCTCCTATCAGTGAAATAATGTGAATTTGTGAAATTTATTTCCTTGCTTTGCTGAGAAACACTGCCCAATATAACCTGCCAAAGCAGCATCCCTGAGTTGTCTCTCTCTGTTTCTCTTCTCTACTAAACAATGTATTTATAGGTAATGTTAGTCCCAATGATATATTGCTAACGCTTACTAAAAAGGCTGTTATAGTATCTAGTGGCTAAAACAGGACATCTTTAACAACTGCCATATTCTTTTATTACCCATTGGATTCAGAAGAACCCACTGATTTGACACTGATTACTTACTTGACTAGTGAAGAGGCGGAAACAAAAACACAGTGCAGATCCCACTTTACAGGGAGGAGAGGATTTATTTCCAGAATCTTGGTGCGCAAATGTGCTGTGGCTCTCTAATAGCGTAGTTAATTCTGAAGTAGAGAAGTCATGTAATACTCTTGCCCAAATGTCCCCATAATTACTGTATCCATTTACATGGCAGATGAGCTGTTCCAAGGACATTTCCTATTAAAGGCTAGTTCACTGTTTTCCATTTTCTTAACAGAATAGCAGTTTTCCCTGATTCTCACAATTAAGCATGTATTAACAGCAATGGATAGAAAGGAAAACTGTTTGAAGGGTCTTTCTCTCTTCAATGCACAGGTGTGAATCATTTAAGTTTGACTGAGATTCCATAACCATGTGTCTAATCTAAATCCATACAAAAAAGCAGTAAAGTATTTGTGTGCTGCCCACTCATTCTTCAGACATTTGTAGTCTGAGATTCTGTCTCTGTCTCTGTAGTCTGCTGCTGTCATGTCCAAGTAAGAACCCAATAGCTCAACCATGGAAAGTTTAGGGTCATGATTTTTGAACTAATATGAAAGTATTACTTCTATTATATCCTGGAAAAACTTAAGAACATTGTAATTATTTCCACCCACAGGAAAATAAAAAAAAAATAAAAAGGAAAAAAACCCACAGATAATATCTTTTAGGGCTCATTTATGACAAACTGTTGAAAAGTTTAGCAAAACATTTGAACTGGATCTCAACTCTGAAATCAGATACCAGCTTCTGGAGCTGATACTTACAGATAAACTATTATTATTACTACAAACTATATTGCAATACGCTGTATCAGGTCCTTTTACTTCACATAGTAATAAAATATTTGACAGTAATATGGTGCCAAATAACTAAGGGAAGGGGTGGAGTCTTCCTTTCTCATCCCAGCAAATCAAAATCAGATGCTTTTCTGAAAGTCTTAAGCAAACACAAGTGTGTTTTATGGAGCCCTATACAAGGGTTAAATGGGTGAAATTTAAACGGCTTTGTATAGTGTTATACTTGTTGATCTTACAGTCTTTCTGTTTTTAAATGCTACAAATCACACAGCTTACACTAACCAATATTTTATCTGCAATGACCCTCAGTATTTAAAAGATTTTTATACATTACATATAATTTAAAATATTTTATTTGTGTCTGCACCTATAACCATGTCATATCTTGCAAGGGATTCTTTTTCATTCTATCAACAAAAATGATCCAAAATATGATAGTCCATACCCACAAAATGGGAAGGAGTTGCTGCTTTCACACCTCTCTAATTTGAGATTCATAGACTACAACAAAAGAAAATTATGCTCATGTTCATAATTAAAAAGGTTCTATGAATTTTCATATCTTTCAACGCAGTAAGGTCTTCAGTTTATTACAAGTAAGACTGGAAAACAAATCCTTTAATGAAATATCTACCGCAATTGTACTAAATATAATTACATATTGTTCAGCAAGGTTGCCAATAAACTGAAACAAATACGACTTATCAAATGTTTCCATGAAATAAGTAATTCAAGGTTTTCTAGTATGCAACTTCATGGAGTACAAAGAATAAATCACATAAAATAAAGGCAAACCACTAACAACCCAATTTCATGCAATATTCTAACTCCCAAAAGGTTTAAAGCCTCAGGCACTTAGAATTTACTGTTCTCATTCAGAGAAATGATTTGCAGACCTAAATGAATATTTTAGGTTTTTTTTCTTTGAGTCAAATGATCCATCTGTTTACTAAAACAATTCGCTGCAAAGCCAAAGAGGTCATTTCAGGGTAAAGTCTCTATCTTAGCAAAGGGTAACCCAAACAGGGTGTCAAGTTGAACTATTTGAAGTATAAAGTGACAACAGATAATATTTGATGATGTTCGGATTCTATGATCTTTGTGCTACGGTATTTCTAAAAACAAGGAGAAAATAATCTTTTTTCTGGGAAGGTACAGCATATTAACCAATGTCTGTATCTTCTCTACATCATTATCCTAGTTTTATGTTGTCAACTTTGTACTGATTAGAAACAGTATGTAAAAATGTATAAGCTAAGCAACTTACTAAGCAATTTGCAGCTATATCATCAGACAAAGAAGCTGTTTACTAGTAGGTTATGAATTCGTAAGCTAAATGAAGGTAATAGACATAGCCCAGAGAATATTTTTCATTCTCTCCCATTTTAGAATGACAGATTTAGTTTATTTCAAATTGCTAATTTGCAGTAAGGTTGGAATGCTTTCATGTCTCACTTGGTGGCAGGAGGAAAAGAGTGAGACTAAAATAGAGTATGTTCTTATAATATATCAGATTGGCTAGGAAACTGCTTGTCTAAAAATGAAACTAAACCATATAACCTAAATTTAATAAAACTTTCAGTGGTGTTACAATATTGCCCCTACTAAAATTAAGGAAAAACTCCCTTTAAAAGATTTGTGTCTCTTCCAACACAAAAAATTATCAGATGGGTAAAAGTACAATTAAGATCTTGTCCTAATGTCCACATCACACTTCTCAACTCCTCCTAATCTGCTTTTGAACAAAATATTTAATGTTTTAAGTGGCTGGCTCCTAATGCTGAATATGAAAACAATCTGCCAATAGGAATGTCTTTTCATGTTTTTCAGTGACCTCACCTCACTTCTTGCCTTACAGAAACTACATTATTAATATGCACAAGTTAACAGAGTTGAAGATTTTCTACATGGTTATTTAAAAGAAAATATCACTAATCTATGTAAAACACTAGCAAAAAAATAAAGCTTTATCCTTTAAACTTGCTACCTATAAGCATTAAGCAGGTGGAGAAGAGAACAAATAAGACCATTCTCAGTGGAAACTAAAGAGCTCCCCCTGTTCTGTGATGTGAAAACTAGTATTTATAAATGTTCTCTACAGTACTTATGAAGTGCGATAATCAACATGATTAATGACAGAAAATGTTTCCTCTTGCCTTACTCTGTTTTCACATCTCTTTTGAGGCTCGACACCCAGGCAAGTGTTTAACCTTTCTGTTTGTTTCCAAAGCTGCAGATAAAGTCTTCCAAAGTTCTTTAGCCAAAGTTCTTCAGGCAAAAATCCCGTTATGAAAACATAGTTGCTACAAACCTTCTGTTTCTTTTAATCCATACTTTTTGTATACTTCTTTTATACTACTTTTCAGATTATCAGACACACAGGTTAGAGATAAAATACTGGTATTACATCAGCTATAGATTTAATCTTGTAAGAAAACAAATGCCATCTTTAAAATGATTTAAAGAGCACAGGTGCTTTATATTAATCAACTTCTTTTTGCTTTGAGTATAACTATGTCAACCGACGTGCTTATCTGTTCATGTTCTGTTCAGATAAATTACTCCTAATGGTGTTTGAGGGCATGTTTAAGAGTTTTTAGACTGGTTATAGATACTATACCGTTTCAGAACTATAATAAATATAGCACTCTAACAGCTATAGTACATCTGGATAACATTTGATCTGATTCATAATCATTGCCACCTACTGCTCTACAGTAACCAAGCATAAACGAATATTGTATTAGTCTGTACAAACTACACTCAAGCTATATAATGAATATTATTGAGCTGGCTATTTCACCCTCACCTGCTGACTATCACTGTATATTGTGATTATTAAGAATTTATTGCAAGATTAAACCCTATGCTACACATTCAGACTTATTCTGCTTTCCTAAGGGGTTCTGCTGTTAGCCAAAGAACCAAAGGTACTATTTTGTACTATTTTCATTTTCCTTTGGAAAAGATTAGTCTCCTTGTTTTAAACTGTCGGAAGAGAACTGATTCAGATAACAAAAACAAACCTTTTTTTTCCCCTTTTTTAATTTTCTTGATGTGAAAACAAAGATTCACAAGAGGCACTTCCAATGAACTGTAAGCCTGTTATTTTGCCATATTATCCACAATGCATAATGACACAATAAAGAAGTCAGATGATTCAGTTAAGGCTATTAAAAACCTTTGTTATTAATAAAGAACCTGTTGGAAGAGATGGGGTATGACTTGGCTTACACTGCAAAGGTGTAACCATACAAAGTGCTTACCAAGAGAAGGGAGTAGGACCAGGCGAAGGGAATCGGAAAACTTGCATATGAATCTCACATGATAGTATTATGTTGCCAGAAGGAGATAAGGAAGGAGGTGTGGGAGGGGAAACGGAGGAAGCAATACAGAAGACAGATCAAATGGGATATATTGAAGGGAACAAGGGAACAGGCAGATGCAGAAGCTGAGAAAAAGTGACAGTAATGCTCTAATGAGAAGGGAAAGGTGTTAGAATAGCTACAGCAAGCCTTAGTAGCATAGCAGTAACACTGAAAACCTAGCAACATTTGGGAACTTAAACAAGGCCTCATATCCACTCTGGATGCTATCAAGGTAAGTGAAAATCTTTAGTTAAACAGCATCAGTTCAGTTCTCATTCCAGTGTTGTGACAGATATTTGCTGGTTGTCAAAAGGCTGTACTGCTGAGCGTAGGACTGGGTTATGCATTAAATATCTGATTAGGAAAAGAAAATCATCTTTTGAGTACATAGGAGTTTGTAACTCTTTCTGAAGGATACCTCCCTCCTCATTTTCTTTGACAGAAGAGAAAAAAAGATCAGTGCTTGACAGGGACTGAGCCTTAAGAATCAGCTCCAGTCATCACTGTCTTTATATTTTCCTCTCCACTGCCTATCTTGAAAATGTGATTTCCCAAACCCAGTGCCAGCTGCAACCATTCTTCATTCATATTCTTCTTATAGATTCACAAGTGTCATGTCAGCCAAACCAGCACCTCATTATAAAACAGTGGGTGAAACACTGGGGAAAGAAAGCAAACAGAAAAGAAAAATGTAAACAGCATCACTTCTTGGTTACCAGGTGCATCTTATCTTATCTCTTTCTGTCTCCCAGGCTGTACATTCCTTAGGGGAAAGGGCTACCTTAACAAGTGCTTTGTATAGTGTTTATCACAGCATTATGCATGTGTTCCAGTGCGGTGACAAATATGTCACATAACGACATTTCAGCTATTGTAGGTCAGGTTATGCCATATTATTTCTTGGTGAATATGTATCATATAATTTGTGTTGTGCAACAACAAAACAAAAATCGAGATATTTAGACTTCATTGCCACCCTTCTAGGACAAAAAAAGGCAGAAAGCAACATCAAAACTGACTTCTAGATAGATCAGTCAGACTGCAATATAAGAAGATGCATGAGCAAAATGAGCATTTAATGTGTTCGCACAAAATTTCTTTATGCTGAGATTTGCTGCTGAAAAAATGCTGCTCAAATTCCTTGGCAAACAGACCTGTCTTTATACTGAAGAACTGTCTCAATACTAAATTTCAAAACACATTTCTAAAAACTGTCCTAAAGCCCTAGAAATTGCCCTAGATTCCTGTATTCTAAGCACTACTATTTGCGGACACCAGGCACTCAAACCATTTGTACTTCTATAAATGCCCATCCAATTCCTGTATGACTGTATTCCTTCATATTCTTTTCATTTTAACTGTTCTGATTCCAGTTAATGCCAATTCAATTTAGTCCCAAATTCATGCCACATTGGTCCATTTTAACCTAACCCTTTCAAAGTTTTCCCTTTGAAGTACAGGAATGTGCATGAGCACTTTGTTTGCACTACCTCTAATGTAAATTTGCATTCTTCCCTCCATCTAACACGAGGTGATATTAGGACAGCCACCAGTCATTTTTCTCCTTTCTGTCACAATGGTCTTTTATACTTTCTATTCCTATTGCACAATTGCAGCTTCTCATCTACACAATGCTATTCTGCAGTTTCCTGATCTACTTTTCTACCTATCTCAGTTAAGCAGGTGGGTTGTATAACTAGGCAGATTTCTGCAAAGCAACAAAATGCTTTGGGTCACACATTAAAAAGAGGATCACTTCACTGCTGGTATTAGTCTTAAGAGATCACAGATTACAGTCTTAAACTCTAATCAGAGCTTATAAAATCATCTACACTGACAAACTAGAAATGGAATTTGCATGCAAACCTAACAGTCCACCTACAAAGTTATATGTTTGATACATTTATTTTATTCCTTCAAATAAACTAAGCTATGTTTGTGCTAGGACTATGTAACAACAGTTTGTATGGCTCATATTCCAGTAATAATGAGAGCAATATTTCACATTTGCGCTAACAAGACACAGGAGAGCTGTTGAACAACTCTTGGCCTCTTATTTCTTGTGTACACACACTGTGGTTATCAGAGAATTAATAGTACCTGAAACTAGGGACTGAGTGAAAACTAAAGGATATTCTTTCAACTACCTAATAAGTAGCATTACTCTAATCTCTAGTAAAAGAAATGGTTAGGTTTTGGCATAACTTAATTTCTGCATGGAATGGAATTATCCCCCCCTTAAGTGCTATTTGTACCACCATTTTGTGGTTGATCCTAGAAAGAAACCAACACCCTTTTACTAGTGACAGAAAATGTCAATATCCTTTAATCTAAAGCGGTAGAAACCAGCACGGAATTTGGGGCATTAGAGCCATGTACATTTTGCTTCCTAAACCACAGATTTTTGTGAATTAGTCCTTCTCAAGCTACTTTAAACAAAAAGTGCCACTGCTCAGCAGAACCACTCCTGCTGGCCCAAAAGAGGAGATCAGAAATTACTCATTAGTCAAAAATGAGCTACTTTGACAGCAACTGCAGGCTACTGAGAAATAGCACACTCGTGCCAAATGGGTGATTTTGGTACAGCTGGAAGATGTTATTTTCTTAAGTGCCATGACATCTCATGTGCGGGGGGAAGCCCAGCTAGAGAGTTAGTTAGTGTGGGGTAACACACACCCCCCCGTCAGACTTCTCCCTGGTAATTGCTGTGGGGAGGTAAGGATGCACCGCACCGCACGTTTCGCTGTACATCCCCAGCGCAGAGGTGATGCGACAAAGGCAACCCTTGTTTAATGAGCATCCATTCCCACGGAAAACGTTTTCTGCCTATGACTGCATTCCAAGTCGCAAAGTATGTGACAGAAATACAGGCATTTACTACATGAGGAAACATCTAAGCTATAATCACTGGAAACTTTATTTTTTTATAACTCTGTATTCAGAGTTGAAACAAAGACTTTTTTTTCTCTCTTAAAAATGAAAGAAAAGTGAAGACTTCATGCTGAGGAAATTATGCAAATTAAATAGAGTCCATACAAACCAATTAGTTTCAAGATCAGAGGTGACATATTTTCTAAATAATACCAGTTTAAGCTTTCATTTATGACCCTATAAATAAATATCCCCTCACAGGCGCATGTACAAAAGAAGATAGAGTATCTTCTACAGAAAAGACCCCGTTAATTTTCCATGACACTAGTATACTAAATTAATAAACAATAGCGCTGTGAAGAAAGCTTGTTTAGAAATTACCGGCCTCCTAATACTGTCCTGCAGCCATGAGTTTATGCAGGATTTACAGACTACAAATTTGCTTGGACCAGAGACATAATAGCTAGCCGCCCAGGGAGCCTTATAACAGCCCTTTGATTCGGAAAATCCGGGTTGGTTTCATTCATTCCGTGGCTTGCCTGGTGTCCACAATGCCACCACCTGCCTGGAGATGGCTGCTCGGACGCAGCTCCCCGCCACAACCGCCCGCTCCGGCGCCCCTGATAGCCACATACTATTTTCTTCCCCAAATGCCACAGCATTGATTCATTTGGGAATCTGTGACGGGCTGGAGCGGAGCCAGGGAGGAGCGTGAAGGTTCCTGGCAGATCCCCACCAGCAACGGCACTGCCTGGAGCGACGGGCGGACCCCAGAGGTGCGCGGGAACTGGGCTCAGGGCATTCCAGGGAACTCTGCGACGCCGTGATTTTTCCCATTCAGGAATAGGATGAGACCATATGACCCACCATATCTGGTTGATAAAAAGCACCTTCTCTAATTTTGACTTTGCTTCTGAATTTCATAAAAAGTGCTATGACAAGCATCAAAAAAAGGAAAATATAAATGCTCACTTGATTTCTATTGATCCTTATCTTGTCAAAACACTTTTTTTTTTGTCGCTTTTGACTGATTTTTCTTCATTCATCTGAAATGTTTTGATTTTGATAATTTACCATTTGAGAGGAAACATTGTTTTGCTAAATATTAGCTCCCATTTCACACATTCACATAGCTATACTGTGATTACGCCATAGCTTGTTTGATGCAAATCAAAACTGAGAGGTAGAGAGGAATAGTCCACTTATTTCACCAGGATTTCAATTTCCCTTTAACACTTTAAGGGTACATGAAAGAGTACATAAGCAAAAAAAAATTATATTACTTTTCTAAGAAGTGATGGTGAAGCAGAATACTCTTCTTTAAGGAAAAAAAATATAAAGAAGCTTGTTTTAAATATAGACACATCTGTTTTGTAACATCCTCCACCTCTGTATCTAAGGCAGAGTTTCTAGTTTATAACAGGGCAAAAAGAACTGAAAGGAGACTGTAGGTTTCCTCCAGTGCCATGCTATCACACAAAATGTAGCACATTTACATTACATTGGGCAGGCTTCTCATCTTCAGTATGAATTCGCTCCAGCTATTCTTTCTGAAGGCTCCTCCAGAATTTTATTCCTCTGAGGAACAGATGCATTTTTCTAATCTAAGTTTACTCATAGCCACTTTATGAATTTTTAGTTTTGTGTTAATATCATCTTTATGTTTGATTATTCCTTTTATTTTCCTAATGAATAATTCCTGATGAATACTTTTGGGAGCATACCTTCTCCCTCAACTTTGTTGTCCAGTTGTCTTTTGTGATATATGTGTACACTCAGGTGTTTTTCCTTTATTGTTTCCCCATCATGAATTCTAAGTCTCCAAGTGTATGACCTTGCTCTTCATGTAGTGCATGCAATCTTATTTCTGTATCTCTAGTCCCTGTGGTCAATACAGCTTCTCTAAAAGGTACTCTAATCTTCTTTGGTACTTGTTCTCACACAAGATTGGTTAAGAAAAATAGGAAAGTAGGGCAGAACAAAGAGAAATATTTGAAAGACTGCTGTAACTTTTCTTCAACCTCAGAATCTCTATAAATATTTCCCTCTTCAGCAATATTCTTTGATTTGCTCTCTCAATTCACTGCACTTCTTCTATTAATTAAAATTATATACTTCAATAATTTGGTTATGTGGAATAGAAAAATATTTACTTGAGTCCAGATATCAAATATTCTGTTTTCCCTCATCAAATTATCAAAGAAAATTATGAGAGTTTATCAGTTGTCTTCTGATGTCATGAAATATAGAAAATGTTATTCCCATTTCATTTTCTTCTCCCTTTCTTGGTCGAAAATATGAATCTCATTTAAGACTACTGTGATCAGATGGTTCTTACAATAAAAATCAATGTGCCTGTCAGCCTTTTTTTTTTCCCCATCCACCATACTCTGAGCACAAATCATGCAAAATCATAGTTTTTATTTAGTTTAGACCTAGTGCTAAGAGGTGTGGTAACTGAAGAGCAGGATCTCTCCTATCCTGGGATTTTAACACTGACTTTCAAGAACATAACCCAGCTTCCTACATAGCCCTTTCCCTAGCACCTGTGTCCCTAGTCTCCGATGACCATCGTCTCTTTACTGTGTCTTCTTCCTCCCTAAGAGGTAACCGCAAGCCCGTGGCTATTCCTCCCCACTCCATCAGCACCTCCATCATTCAAAAATCAAGCTCCACACCTTCCCGCTGTTCTCTGCCTCCTCTGGCTCCTCTGTCTGTCACGAGTGGCGCTCCTCAAACTAACAGAGGGGCAAAAGAGTAAAAAGTAGTTGTGGGAATGGAAAGCTCTTGCCTCTCACCAGAATTTACTGTTTCTAAACATCAATGCTAAGATCTGGCAGTCCGAGGAAATGAAAGTATGGCAAGACTCTCCAGAATATAAAACAAGATCATAATGAAATATAAACTTCAGCTGATGCATTCTTCCCAAATTTGGTATGTCCTCTGCAGGCTCCCTCTCTCATTCTAGGCCCTCTCAAAGTCTCCAGTAAAACACAGCATGTCCAAAAGAATTGGTGTTATGAACACATGGGAGACCAGATCCCTTTACTACCATTTCTTCAAACTAATTAAAAATCACTTTGAAAAACTTCAGGATCAAATGCGAATTTCACAAAAGCAAAAGGAAATAAATAAGCTAGATCTACTTCATGTCTGCTATCACTAGAAGAGCAGCACTTTAATAAATATTTCAGCCTTGGATCTGCAGTTTACGCCAACACCTGTGGCACATCTCTTGTTGTTGTCGTTGTTTTTGCTTTTCCAGTATAGAGTAAATATCTTGTTCTAGAGGGAGGGAATCTTGATGTCTGAATTGCTGACCACAGAAACTATATTTTTCGTTTTCCTTTAAGGCGTATACAGATGAAACCTGTGCGCAAGCACACACTGCACTGTTTTTTTCCCCCTAGTTTGTTTTGAACACCTTAAAAAGCTCTAGGAATTATTCCAAGGCACCTTGTGTTCCGTGGGATGGCAGTTTCTGCAGCATAGCGCAAGAGTTAAAAATTCTGAAAAAGCCTGATCCTTTGGGAAACAAATAATCCATGTTTGCTTTGCCTGCCTGGATTTGTATTCCTGTGAAAGATGAGACTCCAAGAAAACTCCAAAGTAGGTTCCCCCTCCAGCCTAAAAGACTGGCCACTGGTGACTGCTTGCAAGGACCGATATAATAGGCCAATCATTTGGGGGGCACCACGTCCCTTAAGAAAGTTCCCACACTCGGAGGGCCGTCAATGGTGGTGCCAGTGAACCGTTTCGCAAAGTCCCCCAAACACTTTGCAAACTAGGATCGGGGCGGACAATGGTAAAGTTCAGTGCGAGAAAGAGATAGTGTGCTGAATGCACAATACCCGCCTTTGTGCGCGCAGGCCTCTGTTGAGGGAGAAGGCTACTTAATCTCCCCGTTTGCCCTGGGGACTCTAACTGTTTTAATGTGTCCTTTTTGAGAGCCTGTGAACTGTGGAATATAGGCTGGTAACAACTTTCTTTAGGCCTGCCTCAGCCGAAGCAAAAGCTGCCAACACAGAATACGGGCGCAGTGGTGCTAATGAGCACAAAGAAGACCTTTAACTGTTTTTACAGCTACCGTGGCTAGGGTTTCATGTCATGCCTTGGTGAAGGAACTAATTCTTTGGCTTGTTTTATACGCGCCTCGCTTCCATCACACTGCAGAGGATGGCCTCTTCACCCATTTTTTTCTTTGCATCATAAGAAAGCCTGATGCATCTTTAATGAACTACTGTGGGACTTCTTTTCCTCCCCCTTCCTCCCTCCACAGCGCACTATACAGTGCTGATACGTCCTGAATCATACACATTGCGCACAAGTTCTGAATGATACAAAATTATTAAAATGATATGTTACTGGTTTACCTAAACGTGAGTAGCAAGAGCATATGAAAATTATTGACACATACAAATGCCACAGGATAAATTCCTGAAGTCAGCAAAATTCTTGAAGAGGCAGTAGAATGAACTGATAATCTTTACTTCAAGACTACTCTAGTTTTTATATTTTTAGAAAGGAATAGACGTAATATGGGCTTTCAACTGTTTTTCACGAAACTGTCGTATGTATGAAAAATAAAAAATAGTAAAAATTATGCTATATACTAAAATGAATGTGCAGTGCAAACACAAAGACATAGCCCCTAAAATATGGAACAAGACACCTTTTAGAGGAACAAATGACTTGAAGTAATTAAAGCCTCATATATGAACATATGAACTCAAGGGCTTTCTACTGTCCTATCAAAATGTTTTATGGATTTAAGAACATAAAAAATTATAAATTATTTTCTGTTTACATTTTGTGATAGTGACTGCATGAGTCTAATGACTGTACATGTCTGCGCTTACGACGTTAGACAAACATTTGTATGTGCATTTATTCTCTCTCTAGATATGTGATACCATACAAAATCCGCATGTACCTATATTCACAGAGGTGTCTTAATATCCTTTTCTTTGTTGTCCCCCACTACTTTCCTTTTTTATTTCTATTTCACTCTGCAGTTTTGCATTAGAAATCAAAGGCTACAATGAAACTGAAGTTGAAGTCTTAATGAGATACTCAGGGCAAAAGCTGCATTTAGTTGCTTTTTGCTGCAGTAGCATAGGACGAGCAGTACAATTGTTTTTACATATACATGTTATTAATTCCTAACAAGTAATAAATGAACCCGAAGTAGCAGACACTTGCCTGCTCAAGCCCATAACGCAGCTGCAGGTTTCAATGCACACTAGTATGCAGTTGTCTCTTGGTGAATGAAAGTACTTCACGGTCTCATGAGAAATCAGATAGTTACTCATATAATCAAATTAAAAACAGGCTGATCAGACTGTATCCATAAGAAATACATGCGGTGGCTAATCTGGAAGCATTAAATTAACTCTAGCTAGAATAATTTGTGTGTCATTAACTTTTTATGCAGAAATCTCTGCTACAAAGCTAATCTGCTTTAATATATATTGATGCCTCCTGGGACCAGCAAACCAGGTGAGGATGCATACCAAGACACTGGATGTACATTTTCACGTCACGAGCCAGATTCAATATCCACTTTAGAAAACTATTGCTCACATTGCACACCAATGCAATGACTGTCAAAAGCCATTAATTAAATTAAATAAATAATACTTTTTAAGTACACAAAAAAGCAAAAAAAAAAAAAAAAAAAAAAAAAAAGGGAAATAAATAGCTGTACTAAGTTTCATTCTAAGCAATACTAAAATCATGAGATAGATCCATGTATTTGGCAAAAGGATATACTATATCTGGTATTTTACGGGTAACTACATTTTATTTGAAAACCAACATTCTCTGAGAACCAAAGGTTTGGTCAAAAGTATAAACTCACTCTTGCTCTAGAAAAAAAAAAATCAAACAATTGTGCTCTAGAATTTCTAGGCATTTAAACCAAATCCTTCACTGTTATGGATCAATATTCAAAGATTTCTCTGTATGATCAAGCAGATGGCATAGATTTTCCCCTAGAATTTGTGCCATCAATTCAAGACAAAGCCAACTGCTCTCATTTACTTTTTTCCTCATGGCATTTTGAGCCAAACTTGTCCTTATGGAATGTAACTGACATTCAAGGAAAGTCCTAGAATATATAGATAAGAGAGCAACACTTCTAGTGATGCCAGTATGTAATTAATCGCCCTCTCGAACAAAACACAGCAGAACAACACCAAGTAGAAATTTGCAACCTATTTGTTTTTGGAGAATAGAGGAAACACAGATGATCTAACACAATAAACTATGTATGAAATATATGAAATCTTCCTTAATTTTTTGGCATGTAAGTGTAGTTTATCCACTGACAAAAGGTTTAGAATGAACCTGCAAAACAGGATGAAAAAACTATTCTTCAGCCATCACAACTTTTCTAGTGGGATAAAAAGATTCCCTAAGAAACTTCAAACCCAGTCAAGTTAGCTTTAAGTGTTCCTCTGACATCAGCCTGCCTCATATGGAGAAAACAAATAGTAAAACATGCAAGCACTGCATAAATCCTTAGAAGTGACCTGAAGTTTCTAAATTCTAAAATTTTAAATTCTAAAAATTCTAGATTTCTAAATGACAGGTGTCACTTGCAGACTCAGATATAGTAAAGCAGAAGTAGTAAATGTTTTATGAAAAGAGAACAAATGTGGCTGGAGAGAGGTCATATTCATTGACTGTCCTTGATACATCACAACTTGGCATAAATTAGAGTAATATTGGGATTCATCTGTGTTGTGCTGGAATATAGTCAGCTCCACTATAGATTTTGTGCTACACACACCGCTGGTCAAAATGTTGGTGGCCCAGTACAGGATGTACTATTTGCCATGGTGGAGAGACCACTTGCATATGAAAGGCGAAGGGAAAAAACTCTTTTCCTGGTTTCAAAAGGAAAAAAAAATCTTTATTTTAGCAGTATAATTTTGGCTTAGAAAAAGAAAGCTAGTTGGCCACCTGAGATTGGTTTGCATGAATCAAGCAAGCAAGTGAAGAGGCGGAGAAAGGGAGATTGATTATATGAGATCTACATCCACATTTTGCTCTCTGAGGTTGAAATTAGAAGAGAAAAACTTCCGTGGCTTGGCTAAGTGTGGAGGCAGCGTCTGTGGATCACTGTGGATACAGGGAGTCCCCAGCTGACTATAAATTACAGATCTTTGCACTAATGCAAATAGAACTACATTCACATCTGTATTTTATTAGGTCAACATTTGTTGCCAAAATAAGTATTATCACTTCCACTAATAAATAAATACTTTTTTTAAGAACACTCAAAAGCAAACCTGATTCTATTGACACAGGCAGCTCTGCTTCTACTGTAAGAGCTAAGGCCCTGTACTTCACACATATTATTTTGGAGTACAAAGCAGGATTTATTTAATAGTGGAGTAATACAGTTTCCAGAAATGATCTTGTATAGCTGCAACAGAATCCCACTAGTTGATCCTAATAAACAACAGCCCCATTTGTGAATTAGGATTTGTCTATATGAGGAAATGAATGCACTGGGAGCTAGCATGTGAATTAAAAGTATGCTTGCTACTCAACACTAATTCCTTGTATGGATGTGCTAAGATCTAGATATATCCACCTAATTTGGGGCATATAATTGGAGAACCTAAGTTAGCCGTGTATGCCTCCTATATTTTTATTGACAGTGATGAATCTACCTGAAATTTTCATTTATGTTGTAGAAGAATCTCTCTTCAACTGTCACCTGTATAGGGTAACTAAAAGGATATCTCAAATTAAACATTAAAAATTTTGGGAAATGTGTTCTGGCACGTGTGCTCTGAAATTATGAGCCAAAGGTTAATATATGCAAGGATGTGTCCCGCACGGATGTTGGCCTGGCTTTCCTTTGTCCCCAGATCGGCAATGAACAGGGATTCAGTACTACAATTACTTATATCAGACTGGCTCTGTAGTTATAAAGATCTCTATTTTCACAGTTTTCAAATCAGTACATTTTTACAGGCTTTAAAACGTTACCATTTCATAATGGAAAGGAAAGAGTACAAATAATAAAAATATAATCTTGAGTCTCTTTTCCTCTCTTGTTCCTACCCCAAAGCATGTAAGTATGTTCTGTCTGGTATCCTTCAGCTTTAGCATTTCCTGCTACACTCAGTGAAATTTAAACAAAATCACTTTTGCAAACACTTAAATGAAAAAGTCAGGAGTTTTGTCATTTCCCTCCTTGTGCAGCACTAATTATCAAAGCCTCTTTGTGAAAGCAAAAAGCTTTCCTTTTTTAGAGCTGGCATGCTCCTCCTGACTGATTCCCAACTGTGGTGGCACAATCCCGTGTTTCTGAACAATGATGAGAACAGAAATAGATGGAACTCAATGGAAGCACAAATAATGGCAAGCAGAAACAGAATGGTGACATAATCTGCCTTCCAAAGCGCCTTGAGATCTATTCAAGAAAAGATCATACTGTAACTTGTATATTGTGATTTCCTATGATAGGTGTCACCAAATAACTTTCAAGACAAATTTATCCACTCCAGTTAGCTATTGAAACATTTTTTAAAGGAAGCTTACAGCCTTATGCCATATATGCCTTCAGCTTCCATGTCCTAATGATTATTAGCTGATTAGCTTCTTTCTCATGGTTGAAAAAGTGAAGATTTTATAGTATTTTGGACACAGTGGTTTTTGAAAACACATTCGGGTAGGATACACCATGTGAAGAACACTTCGAACAAACATGTCTACCATGGTGGCAAAAGAGATATAAGGCTCTGTAAACACAATGATGCAGCAATATCCAAAGAAATACTAGGAAAAAAAATGATGTGGTACGAGGCTGTTAAAAACACAAACTGAAGGAGGTGGACATATCCATTCTATACAACAAGCCCTATTTCCAGTCGATGCTTTCTTTTTTTTTTTGCCAAAGGAGTGTGTATGTTTTTCAATACTATATTAGGATATCAGAAAGAGTGAATTTAAACAAATAGTATATTTTTGCATTTTTTAATCAACAACCTTACAATTCATTAATGGTAAAACAATCTAACATTGTGAAGATGCTAAATTTCATAGATTAAATTTACAGTCCTCAGAGGGATATGACCCATTACAATTTGCTTATTATTATAGCTTTTGGGGGGACGAAAAGATGCATGGGAGTTAAAACTGTGCCACGATTTATCACAGTCTTCTGTTTTCATTTGTTTGTGACTTTCTGAAAGAGTCTTTTTTTGGGCTGAGACCTCTATAATTGGTCTCAGCACAATGGAGCTCCTCCTCACTCATCCCTCTTCCCTTCCCATCCCCCTGCATTCAATCTGCTCAGTATTTCTATGTTAGTGGCAAGTGGAAAAAATAGCACTTACTAGAGACTCTTTTTTTTGGCTTCACCATGAGTCAAAAACAGTCTAAAAAAGAAGCCAAGAGAATTTTTATTTGGCACAGCGAGCAGCACAAGTTGCCCGGTTTAAAGGTGCAGTCAAAGTGCTGCTTTTGAAGGTGGTTGGCAAAATGCCCTAGGCAGGATTTTAGTTATCTTTGCCCTAGGCAGGTAAAATTCCTTGCTTCCAGCGAGCTGACATAATGCCATGCCCAACAACTCTTCAGAACACTTCCCATTGCAAATGCCAAAGTAGTTACTAAAAGCACATGAAAGTCAACACAGCAGCAAGAATAAACAGAGCGCAATGGTAAAGCAAGGTAGTTTGGGGGCTACTGCAGCAGTTTAGCATCTCTTTAAGCGAAGACCCCTCCCTGCCCTTTCAGCTAGATCTGTGCATGATTTTCTTCTCCATTTCCTTCACATGCAGCAATAAGCGCCTGCAGTTTACCCTTTTTCCTCTCTGTTCCCTCTTTCCCTCTTTTCTCTCTGATGTCATTCTTCTCCCTTTTCCTCTATCCCTTTGAGAGATTTGCTGCCTGGAGTTTAGCCTTCTTAGCTTGCAAAGCCACCGCGTTTGTTTTTGTTCTGCTGCTAGTGCCAGTTCACTAGGGGCTACAGGCAGCTAGTAGTAACACACCCGCGGAGGATTGTGAGGCTCCATTGTATTGACAAAAAAGGCAACTGTGAAAGAGAGCTCCAAATCCTGCCAAAACTGGAGCTGCAGGCCAGCCATGCAGCTTGAGAATGGGATTGGGTATCAGAGGTCAGCAGAGCCTGCCTCTGCGAAGCCTGCGTGTCCAGATCTACCAGCAACTCTTTTTGTACCTGTAAACAGTTCTGACCCTTTGTGTGCAAAAACTGGATACCCACTGGAGTGGTTCAATGAATACCCACTGGAGAGGTTTATGGAAAGAAGACGCAGATCTTAGTTGTGGGGTGTAGATATGATTTCACGGCCTCCAGTTAATCGCTGTGATTTTTGATGTGAGTTCAAATATTGAGAGTTGCTCAAATATTGAGAGTTTTCTTACTCGTGAGTTTTGAGAAGTCAGCTGGGCAAAGACAGGCCCTGGCTTCCCTTTCCATGCCCATTTCAAATCTATGGGACATCATTGACTTCACTGTCAAAGAGAGGTCAAAGAGAGAAATAATCACAAACAATCAGTGTGGTGTTGCTTGCACTTGATTAAATATACTGACACTATCATTAATCAAAGTTATGTTTTAATGACATATTCACCGTGAAACATATGATTAATGTTATTGGTATCAGAAGAACAACCTTCTGTTATCTTGCAACTACTTTGTCTTCTTTAAAATGACTGGCAATTTGCATTTGAGCATACACAAGTGAATGAGTACACATGTGCATTTATTCCTGGCACTTAACGCATTTATCCACAGTATTTGTGATACAGATCTGCTTTTCTGCATATAAGGGTGCCATACGCAATGCATGCCCAAGTAATTTCGTTATTTACACATGCGAATTACCAGCGCATACTTTCAGAGCAATTTGTCGCGCCATTAGCTGCCACCCAAAGAAAGACTGGGGCAGCTGAACATCCGCGCTCTGCCGCAGGAACTGGAAGACATTCGGCATCAGAGAGCCCCACTTGTCTGAGCGCACAGAACACGGGTGTGAGGGAAGGAGCGCGTTTGGTGTGACAGTGATTTATGGGGTGCAGCACACTCCTGCCGCATACCGAGCACAGTGCGCAGGCTGGCGGGAGATTAGGGGAGGTGAGGCCACACTTGATTTCCTGCCCCCTTGAGAGCCTGTACAACCCGCAAGGACAAGGCATAAAGAAGGCTCTGTAAACACCTGTTTCTCTATTTTTCCTTCTTCCCCCTGAGCTGTTGTCATCCCCAGGCAAAATCTAGGTCATAGATACATCCAATTTCTCTAGAAAATCAGAATTCCAACATAATGTTTCCCATTTCCAACCATAAGGAATGGGTTTTGCAAACAAATTACATTCCTAGCTATTCTCTGACGGGCCTTTGAGTTTTAAGGCTTTGTAATTCCAATCTTTTCTCTGTGTATACCACCTACACTACTTTCCCCTAAAGGAACTGACAGAATTTGTCTTGATTACTGAAAACAGATGCTTGTAGCATATGCATCGTGGATTGTAGCTATGTTGCATGAAAAATTGTGCAGGGTAGTATGTTTCATTGCCTGCAGATGTACAGGTCTCCACTAGAGGGAGATCAGTAGAAAGAAGAACCATTCTGCATCCAAACAGCATGACAGCAGCATGATGCTATTTTTCCTTAAATGGGTGTTTTTATGTCTGCCCCTATTTAAGCATTTTTAAATAACTAGAATCAACCTATACTTGCTTTAAAACTGCTTTCATATTTATGCAGACAAAATTCCTAGAATTTATTTAATAATAACGTATTTAAGTTATTTCAAAGTTACCTTCCTTACAGAACAAGAAATTAGATCATCTCTAGTCCGCAGTTGATGAATGTATGAAAGCCTCATGTTTATCTTTCTATTTTGAAATTTTGTTTTATGTATATCTTATAGTTGAAAAAAATATATGCAAATACTTAAGAAAGTCATCTACTGGATAACAATGATACTGTACTTTTGTCAGACTTCTCTAAAACTTTTTGCATGTACTAGAATTTGATATCTCGGGAAACATTTAAACATATGCAATACTCTGCACTTGTGAGTTTTGACGGGTACAGATTGTCTCAAGAAAAGGAAGAGGTAAGTCTCTGAAGGGGAAGAGGGCAGTTCAAGTATTTAGGACATAAAATCAACGCTAAGAATGTGAAATTTTAAGTGCATCCCTAACGTGGTATTTGGAAAATAATGAAAAGAAAGCAACACCGCTTGCAGCAACATGGTGCATATGTGGTGTGAGAAACCAGAGAATGCCATGTCGTGGTATGTACGAGGATTTATGACTTCCCTGATTTCAGTTCTAACCAAACTGTTGACACGTTGCCTTGTAGGAGCAGAGTGTTTCCTCAGACTTTGTGTGTATTTACACATTTTTCTTATGTCCTAACAGGAATAACCCTTATTCCTAGCAGCAGTGGTGCTGGACTCCCCATAATGGCTCAGCTGATTAAAGGGTGTTACCATAACCATGGTTAGTCTATGGTTGGGAGCTGCAAACTGGTAGCAAAATACTAACAGTATAGAACTGGGGTATCTAACAATCTAAACAAAATGCAAAAAAAACCTGAATATATATCATATAATCTGTATATATCACACAATCTGTATATGTCACAAAATATCAACCTTTTTGTTTTGAGGAATGCCTATGATTCAAATGAATTCTATGCTAACACATGTGGAGCATGTAAGATTTTGCACAACTCTGTGGATGCTTCTTTTGCAAACGGCCCACACGGATCATCACAAAAGCACTTTATTCGGTGACAATCTATAAAACACTGTGAGAGTTCTTTCTGTATCATTCTACTGTTACAAATATTATCTTCAAAACATTAACGGACTTTTTTTAAAAGTTAATTTTCCATAATCTTTTGCCTGTTATATATGAATATTTTAAGTAATAGTCTTGCCTAACTTGGACCCATAGCAGCTATAATTTTAAGATAAAATTTCAGAACTGGAAAAAATAAGTCTCTCTTGGTCATTTTCAAGCTAGTCACTTTGTCCACAAACAGCAAATAATTTCTAACATGTAAGAAATGTAACAAGTTTCTGTATTCCATCAAATACAGTCTATGTAAGCCAAGGTCTGACCTTTGGGACTGATCAGTAACAAAGGCCTAAAAATAAAACAAAACAATAACTTTGTGTTAGGCAAATCTACTTGTCATGCTAAACCTAATTTGAACCTATAATTAAAGTCTGGATTAGACTTCAAATATAAGGTTTAATATTTGTTCCAAAATTTGTTGGCATTACCTATCACAGCTTGGGATAGAAATATGAGTTCAAGAATACCATGTCTTTTTTTGTGTCTTCACATCTGATGTGAATAATGATGAATCAGAAACAAATCTCCTTTTTTAAATACTCTATTTCCTTTTATTAAATGCCACAAAGGAAAATACAGACATCTGTTCCAGTTTGGGAACCATGGTCTAACATTTTGAAGAAATTACTGTTTCTGTGATTATCTAAAGCTATTTCTCTGTGTATCTTTACATCCTAGTTTGGATGGCTCTGTGTTTGGTGTTACTTCCCACCTTCCTCCCCCAAAATTTCTGCTATTTAAAATAACTAATTGTTGTATGTTATTGTATTTATTTAATCTTTATTACATTGAACCTGAAATGTTTTATCTATTTCTTTTTAGCCTCCTTCCAAGATGCATACCATATGCACCATTCTTTTTCTCTAATAAATAATTTAGTTTTGAGAAAAAGGCAATATGTAGACATCTAAATTCCTCCAAATTCACAATGTATATTGAAGTATACAAGAATTCTACCACCAGGGACACATTATGGAAAGCAAATAGATAAAATTGTTTTAGAGAAAGTTGTGTAATATCTTTCATGGTCATTTATGGGTAAACAAATGTATTTTCAAAAGATGTCACTTCTGTTCATTTAGATTTTCCTTTCGTTATCTCAGAGCGTGATGTAGATTGGCCTAGCAATAGATCTGGTTAATACTTATGCTCCTTGCATCTGAGAAAGTCAATACCCAAGTGATATCAACAGATTTTGATTTCTAAAAGTTAAAGCTCTCATTTCTTCCTTGTTCTTATTCCAAAGTACCTATTTTGAAATTTTAGTTGTGAATTTCATTTCACTATATAAGTTTTAGAGAATTGTCAGATTTTTCCTTATTCCCAGATTTTTCCATTTGGAAATGTGAAACATGCTGTGAATAATTTCTAATGAAAATTTGTTATAGTATATAAAATTCTATTTTATAATGCAAGGGTTATCAGGATACAAAAGACAAGCTTTAAAAATTACAAAACGTATGCCAAGGAGAGAAAATAAATCATTAATCCATCTAAAGCCTAAAAAAATGAGCATGCATATATACAATGCAGATTTATTTTTACATATATTTATATTCATCGGTATTTACATTTACATATTCAAGAATTTTCATTCTGCTGTGTAGGCTGTAAAAGAGGGGATGAAAATAACCAAAGTATAGCTGAAAATAGGTATAGTTTTTGTGCTATCTGGCTGATGATGTTGCACAGATCTTTTCCGTATCACAGGAGTACAGGAAATGGATGTGTTTTCCCCTCAGTCAAGTCCTGAACATATTTAAGCATAAACAGAGTGTGGTGGGTACACTCACTGGGTATGTCCTATTTTGGATCATCGCATGCAGTTATGTCCTGTAGCTTTACATATTCCAGGGTGCAAAACAACGTATACCATAGGTCATTGCAAGGTAAGGGATGGAGTTACAAGAACCAGTGATTTATGTTGGGGGGGGCAGTTAGCTCCTCTTACATGGCGGTTGTCATCTAGCTTGTGCTAAGCGCCTACCCAGGCACCCTCCTTCGGCTGAAGCGGTATCAGCCAAAGTGGATTGATCCACTCGTCCCTGCCTACCATCGTCCTGCTTGCACCTCCCTGTCTCCTCGGGCGCTCTCTAACCTGCTTCGGTCAACAGCGGTCCTATCAGGTCACACCTTCTCCTGCAACTTGTGCGCAGAGAAACTGCATCGCTGTGTCAGCTGCACTGCCACGGCCTCCTGCTCCAGGGGTCCGAGGACACGGAGCGGCGGAGACCTCAGCACCTCCGGGGCAGGGGCTCAACGGCAGCTTCTCAGCCAGACGGCTGCTTTTCACTGCCCTCCAGAAACCTTCTCCTTCCCGAGCAAGAGCCACTTGGGACTGGATACGTTCGCTTGTGCAGGTGCCATTGTGCCATACTCATGCTTCTCCCTGATCTCATTTTTACAAATTAAGCTAAATGAATGGAGCTTATTACTAGTCTTTCAGTGAGAGGCATGGAGCAGTTTGCTTCACGCCTTCCCCTGTGCTGTAGTTTTACATCGAACATCACAGGTCAAGGGAAAGGCCACACACAAGGACAATTTGTCAGGTCTCTAGTTCGGATTCCAAAATAGCCCTTTAAGTGGAAGACTTGTTTTCTACCCATTTTCTACCTAAAGCTCTGATATGATCGTGGGACTGGGTGATAGGTCAATGGCAGTGATAAAAATTTTATGGGTGTATAATTATGATGTTTAATATGAAATTATACTAATCAAGTGTCAGGCATTGATCATTCTGCAATTTGAGCTTTCTCTGCACAGAAGGGCCATTCAGAGTGCAGACGGGAATCTCAGTCTCACTGATACCAATGGAAAAATCCCATTGACTTTGGTGGAATGAATGCTTAGCATTTCTAATTTTTCAGAGACAGGCTAATAGCAAAATAATTACCATTTCTGTGTTTTCTTTCTTTTTTTTTTTTTTTTTTTGTACCTTGTATGCCATTCAAGTATGTAAGAATGCTCACGTATTTGTCAAAAATATGAAAAATATGACAGATATTGAATAGGGCTGGATAAAACTCAACATGCACATACCAAACCCTATCATCTCACATGCAAAATGTTAGTATACAATTTGAATTGACAAGCACTAGTAACACAGAATCCTATTTTTGCCACTGCAGTGCTATAGATATGCTGCTGCATAGGAAATCTTGTGTAGTTCACCCTGTTATTACTTGCACTACTATTCATGGCAAAATTAAATCAGCATAGCATTTTTCTTCTTAACTCTTTTAAACAGAGACTGACATTCCTGCCAGCTTATCCCATATGAAAAGATTTGATAATATGCATTGATTTCTAAAATAAATTAGTTGAGATATAAAGATCTTTTGTGATTAAAAGTAAGTTGTTGCTATTTAATTCTGAAGGAAGCTCTGAAAGAACAACACAATTTTTACCCCATCAACCAGTTGGCCCAAATACTTTCTTTTTTATTAAAGTTGCAATCCTGTTTTTACCTCTTAACTGTATGTAACATTTCAGATGAAACTGCAAAAATTCTAGACGACTTCAAATGTGTAGGTCTAACTCCCACAGCAACAAAAAAGGAACAAATACCTGTAAGACTTTTAAGCCACAGCGCTGAATCATTTGGCAAGAGATCAAAAAGGACATCATTGTTTTGGATCGCTATGCATTCATGTGCTGCCAAAATACATTATATTGCTTTTAAAAAATGTCATACTGATTACCACTTCCAAAGAAGATTGCATCTCTACAGGTGATAAATACTGCTTCATAGCCTTTGCCAAAAATTAACACTCTCATTGTTAATATTACTGCACATAGGTTCTGAAACACATAAAAGAGCTTTATAAAGTCTGTCAAAAACATAATTAACATTATTCAAGTGGTAGTCATTGTTGCTGCAAGTTCAAGTAATCCTAAGCCAAACAGCACCAGGCCAAGTATTTTACATGTAATTTTTTAGTTTTTCAAGATATTTTGAGTCTGAGAGAAAAATCACTGACCCCAACAGATAAACAATCAGTGAATTTTCAGTCAAGCCCCAAAATATCTTTCCAAATGAGCAAGATACTTCTACAAGTACCTTGCACTTGAAGCAGATTCATTTTATTTGTATGTTCACAGTTGTACATACAAATTAGTCTTTTGGTAAACTTACCTTTCAGACTTCTGAAAAGTCTGGTCAAATTTTGAGAATTTAGCACAAAACCCATTTACCTGAATGTAAACTGAGACTGTTCACACATTCAGAGATATGCAGCTATACAATTTGCAATTAGAATATGCCTATGATTTTTATGGACTTGTAGGGTAGAGCCTGCCCATCATCCTCCCAAATTATAGGGCACCTGCCCCTTGACTAGAGGTTTAATAAGCTATTACATTAAGAAGTGTCAGTTAAATAAGATTAAAATGCAGCTTTTCAAAATTAATTTATACATTATAGCTCTTAAGTCATTTTCATAACTAGAGTTAAATTAATCTTGCCCTAAAGCAGGTGTAGATTTCAGGACTAGATTATGTCTTTTGGGTGAAACCTAAGTAAATGTCAGTGTACGTATTGCTGTGACAGACACAGTACCAGACAGAGCGCCAGGTATGATGAGAAATAAAATAGTTTTAGAAGCAGAAAAAAAAAATTGAATGAGTCCCTAAATGAGGTTCACCATCTGAAAGTACTTTATGCAAAACTCAGCACCCTGAAAAACAACTCCATTTTTTAAAAAAATTGACCTTCTTTTGTTTACCTTTAATTAACAACAACAACAACAAAAACACATAAGAATGTGCCTACTTTCAGGGACCTACTGAAGCTGTTTCTGAATGCACATTTCATAATATGAGACAGAAAAGAACTGGGCAGTTTCTCAGTAGTCTGACATTGTCATATGTACATGAATCAACAAAAGCAGAATATTTTTGTGCACTAAGAAGTAGACTGTTTTCTGGGCAAATCCAGCTACCAAAGTTTAAGATGTTTTATTCAGAAATATCAGCTTATCTATTAAATTCTACAGCAAGCTCACTTACATTGAAATGGCTGGCTTAATACAGCTAGAACTATTTATTGCATACATATAATGAACAGCTTTGGGGGAACTACTTTTTATTAACTGTTATAAGCCAAAATTAGGATCACAAGCTCCGTATGGAGGGTTCAGATCTAATTTCCCAATAACATAGTATTCAACTATATATATTCATCAGAAATGTTAAACGTCAGAGACTGCCCCAAGGATTTTGCTTCTGGGACCTGTCCAAATGTGGATGCAGCCTCTTTTCCAGCTCTATTTTGTCCAGCTGTTTTCACAGAGTTTCAAACGAAGATAAAAGAAAACTCAAAGGAATAGATGACCTCATGAGATTTCCACTCCTCAGGGTAGAAGTCTACTAAGGGCAATTCATGATATTTCCCAGCTGTCAAAGTTATAATGAAACCCTTGCATTGACTAATTTAATATAATATAAACACCTACCTCCAGACACCATTGACTTGGCCAACATCAAGGTTATATTCAAACATCTTACAAAAAATAAAATATGAGTTTATTTTCCACTATTTTCCACAAATGTGGAATGTGTGTAATGATTCTAAAAAATACACACTTTGCAGAAAAAAAATCACATTTCTTTCCACAACGCATCTGTGTTAATTAGCTGAATGTGATAATGGAACTGTGTTGGTTTTCAGGTTTCTTGTATTTAAACTAAATATTTTAGTTCCCAAGGATGGGAGCTGCTGTGTGGGATATTTCTGTAGCAGGTGGCAGTCTGCTTTCTTTCAACACGCACCATGCATGCACTCATTTAAAAAAAAAAAGAAGAAAAAGAAGAAGAGAAAGCATTGAATAAATTCCAGTTTGGCATGATTATGTGATGTGTGGCCTTGTGTGTATGGAAACTCTCACCTATTGGCACTTGTACTTTTAGTGTCATGTAATTAAATCGATTTTTTTGTCAAGTCAGTTTTAAACTACGTCTTTGAGGTAAAAGGCCAGTCTATTAATCCACTGTGATATTTATTATTTAAATACTAATCAAGAGGTCAATTAATGTTTTCATTGCTTTTGTAAATGAGTAATGTAAATGGAGTACTGCTTAGGGCTCTTGGGAGAGCCTACTGTTAAATAGGAGTCTGATTTCATTCCTTCTTTTCAAATGGCCTTTAATGTATTTATTATGCATCTCTTACCTTCTGGATGTTTTATAGCTCATATGGGTGGAGCTAGCATTTCACTTTAATCCACATACTGCCCGTCCAAAAGCGAGAGCTTCTCAAATAGGCTAGGATTCTAGTTCTGCTCTTCAAGTACATATCCATTTTGCTTAGTGAATGGGCTTAGTGAATACACAGCTGATTTAACTGAAGGAATGAAAATTTCTCCATGTGGCAAAGAGGCTAAGATTTTCTGATATAAACATTGCTGTATTTAGTAAACACATAAGCTCTGTTTACCTCATTTTGGGTAATGTTATTTAATGTATTTTGTATTACAGCCATGCTTAAGAGTTCCTTTACGCCATGGGAGTCGGACTCAAACAGTTATTTTGTCCTCTAATGAAGCTCCAGACTGCTACAAAGTGATAATGGTGATCATATTGATATTCTTTGCCTCATGGTTATCTGTGTTTCATTATTAACTGTAAAATTCTGCTGGCCAGAAATCATGCTGGCTATCTCAGCTGGGAGCACAGATGCCAGACTGCAGCAGAGGAAAGGACTGGTTCAAGATCACCATCCCAGGATAATCTTGCTCACTGTCTCCCTCACATCTGTTACTTTTCATTGTATTTCCTTTGCCCTTTGGTGCAAAGTGGAAAGAGCATATAGACAGGAAGGGATGTCTAGCAACAGCCTAAATTTATCATATATGTTCCTGACAAGAACATACATAGCTGTTTTAAGAAGTCATACCTAATTTCCTATTGCTGCTGCACCTGGGAACATGATTGCTTCTCCAGCTAAAACCCTCTTTCATTACTCTTGCCCGTAGCTCTTGCTTGTACAGTGATAGAGCCAAAGAACTATAGACATGGTCTAGAACCTCTATGCTGCTCAGATGAATTCTTCAGGTTAGGTTGTGGACTGTATGGGCAGCATAGTATGGATTTTTTATCTAAATGGATAATAATAAATAATAGTAAGCAAATCTATATTTCACTGGTGATCACTTACTGATCAAAAATGGTTTTAAAAAATGCCAAAGACTACTTTTGAGAAGCAGTCACTACTGTACTAATGAATAGCACAAATAGAAGTATTCATGGACAACTGAGAGCCTGGGAAGAATTTTAAGCATTTCATACCTTCAGAACGTAAAATCTTTATCCTGAGAGAGAAGAGAGTCAAATCCAAGCATTTTAAAAAGAAATAGCAAATTGGAAATTGAAGAGTGGACACTATGTCTGAGCTCTGTACTTGCACAGAAAGAAGACAGGAAATTTCCTTTATGTACTTTGCATAGAACAACCACATCTCCTTAAGTCAAGTTATAGCCCATCTGCCTCTTCTCTCACTTTGCTCATCTATTCCTTATCTCTGATGTATGAAGTGGAAAGCAAGGTGGTACAATGAAATAAGACTACAGATGAGGAATGGGTAATGATCATGTCCTCTATGGGCATGCACCTTCAAAGAGGCTCTGAAGGCAAACCTAACGTAGAAGTCCAGTATTAGTGGTACTTATCAAGATAAACAAGTCAAGATAGACCCAAAAGAACAATCCACCTTTCTATCCCTTAGCAGAGGTAATTAAGTGAAAATTCTCAACTTCCATTTGAAAAAATAAAAGATGCTTAATAATAGGATTTTCTTTCTTCATATAAGGGGTGCTCCTTTTTCACTGTGCAAGTGACCTTTTTTTGCATCAGAATTTTCTCTGGAACTGAAGCTTTGAAACCTAGCTCCTGCTGTAGTGATGTATTTCCTCATTGACTCTTGCCTCTTCTCAGACTAAGACAATACAAAGATTATCATTTTTCACAATTAATATGATTTTCATATTTTTTCCTATGAAAAGTCCCTTTTCACAGGAAAAGGAAATTGTCTTTAGTTTATATTACAGCACCATACAAAAGCTTACACAGAGCCAACTACAATAGGATGCTGTTGAAAGGACAGTTCTATTTCTGAGTAGGCTGAATGCCTAGCTAAGATACAATCTGAAGAATGAGATTCAGAATATTACTACTGCTAATCACCAGCTGTTAACAACTGAAAAGGAGCATGTGGTACCAGTACCTCGATGCCAAGAGAGGGAAGGGCTTTCTACTTGATGAGAGGTTATTCACAGGGTTGTGCCGGTTCCCTAAGTTAATCTATTGTTGTTGGCACCCATACCAGAAGACAAAGATTTGATCAGTTGTGTGCAGGCTCTAAGCCACCCCGACAGATGGTTTCTGTTGTGGGTAGAGCATGTGTGTTGTATGCAATATGTTAGGGTAGTGATTCCCTCTTAGGACAAGTGAAGTGTCTCCTTACTTTGATTTTCCACACTTTGCCATTCCTGGTTATGTTCTGAACACTATGCATTATAAAAACCTATTCATACAGAAGTTTTCAGTATTTCTGGACTAAGCAGAGGGCTTAATCGGTAAGAAAGTTAGCAGTAACGACAGTCACGTCACCACTTTTCATCCTTCAGCTAGAAGAATCCAATAGAATGAGCCAAAATTTTCTTGGTAGACAAGCCAAGGTTTGTAAATATGTCAACAAGGTGAGAAAACTCTAAGAGCCTGTGCGTTTGAATGAAAAGCACATGTGTGGAGAATTGAATCTCCAAGTGGTTTCGTATGAGAGCTTTCGATGTTAGTACTGCTCTACTGCAGTAGTTTTATTTACTGGAAATATGTCAAGTAGATACGCTTATTCCACAGGAAGAAGAAGCCCTTTACTGGGAGGATGTCTCAGATGACAGCAAGCCAACTCTTTTATTACTGTAAGATTAATTCTTGACATTTTGTCTATGCGCTTTGCAGGATAAATTCCACAGAGTAACATAATGCTCCTGAATAGCGTTTTCTAAGGCTTTAAAACTAAAAATGGGAAAGTTGCTTTCCTTACAATGATGACAAATTTTAGCTTTCTTTCAGTGTCACTGGGGATGAATAGTACATGTGTAGTATGGCACCCGGTGTGAAAACAAATGGTTTCCTGAGCAGCCAAATCAAGGAGGTTGGTTTCCTACAGATTTGTTCCCAGGCTCTTCTCCCAGCACTCGCACTACTACAATCCTGTGTTCTTTCTTCTCAGGTTCACTACATCGTCCCCAGCACACAGCATCAGTTCTCCCTCAATTTCCTTTGCACACCCCAATGTCCCAGCTCCTTCCCACATCTCCAACTTATTTTTTGGGGGGATGCAGCCTGGGGAGGGATCTGTCCATTCTATAGTTAAATATAGTTAAATATAGTCAAGTGGTCCAAACAGAACTGGTGTTTAATGATTTCTCCCTGTGTTTCAGAGAACTAGTGGGAAATTAATCTTAGTTTCCACAAAGTTTGTGTATATCTTGAGAATTTTATCACTGTATTAAATTTAGTTGACATTCAAATATTAATAGGAGGGCTGTAAGCTTGGAAATTTGCACACATTGAAGTGCAGATGAATAAAGAATGCTTTTGAAATTAAATCTAATATCATTCTTATTGTAGCAAGGTTTCAATGTGCTAAGAAAGTTCTGAATTCATGTTTTATTTTTTTCTACTCACCATGTCATGTTAACATATTATTGACTCTAGATTGTCTGATTATTATAACTTATGTTCTGTATAGAAGGACCTTCTTGCCCTCTTCCCTTGTTTTTCAACAGAGATTTAATATCAAAGACTGAAGTGTATAACTATGTTAGGGAGACCTCATAATTTTCAGTACAACATGCATTTATTTGTTTTGCATTATTACCGTGCTCTATAAAAGAACTGTCTGCCATTTTAAAAATATAATGCACCTTTAATAAATATCATCCTTTCATTCTGATTAATTTACTGTCCGATACACCATGTTTGCAAATGCAGTCATTTAAAATAGGTTTCTCCTTTATTAGGGACTGACTCTCTTTTACTCATGTGGATATATATATCTCATTAATTCAAGAAAAAAATGGAAACAGCTATGATGATAGAATTAAATCATGAAACACAACCATCTGATGAACCCCTGTAGCTGATTGCTTGTGGAGCTCAGTCTTATTTAATTAGAATCAGAGATATGCATTGTAGTGACAGAATGAAAAGCTTCTTGCTGTAGACCTGCTATGGAACTTAAAAGTGCAATGTCTTTGTATCACAAGTGGCCTGTTAAAGTCTGCAAGGACAGAAGATTTTTTCTGATATTTGTTTTACCTCAGAATCTCTTCTCAGTTTGTATTGATTCATTCTGATTTATGGTAGCAATATTTTCTGGTTACTGTGTTCCAAAGAAAGGTTATTTGGGGTATTTGGTATACTTGTCTTACAAATTTATGTCTTTACCTATGAAAAGCACATCTCATATTTTTAGTGTAGATATCTAGATATTTTCTGTCCCTGTAACTGTTTAATTGCTGAAATAGAATGTTAATCCATTCATCCTGATATATGAAGAAACAATATTTGTTTCATCATTGATTTCTATTTATGTTTACAGCTGATCAATGGAGAGGTATTTCTCTAATGCAGTCATCTGTAAAAATCACCATGTTTTAACCACAACTTAATTCATTTAGTACTTTGGACCACTAATGTGTGTGTACCTGTCTTGTAATAAAGAGGATGTGTGAGTAATAGCTACTGCAAAGTATGTTATAAAGTATTTGCCCCATATGCAAGTTAATTATCTTTTAATTTTCCTTCTGTATTTTTATTTCCATATTTCCATTGTTCTCTATAACAAAAACATGTATTTTAGGAGTAGCAAACCTTATTTAGTCTAATATAATAATGTTATGGAGTCTACTATGCTGGTTAAACAGATTGCTAGGCTTCAAAATTTTCATTCCTGTGCTGTTAGGTGTTGGTGGTCGTGTGAATAACTGTTGTTGGTATCTGCAAAGTGAATTAGATCTTCCTTAATCAGACGAGTGGTTAGACTGACATAAATGTATAGATTTCCCCAGAATTCTTACTAGTTTTAAATACAAACAGGCCTAGTTCGACTGTTTCTCCTATAAACATATTGTAAGAAGAGAGGTGGAATTAGGCAGAAGTCAGATCCACAGTTAGATGAAATTTGAGACATAGATCCATCACAAGACTTAATCCTTGCTTTACGCAGTACTGACTAAGTGACTCCTAATCAAAAGCAAAACCTCCTCAACTTCTGACCACTGTGAACCGCACCGCATCTCCATAAACCATTGTGGATTGTTCTGTAACTCTAGAGGTTAAAATAATCAACTCTAATGGCACCAGGGCATTTAGTAATAGTGTGTGTAATGCCTTAGTATGGAAAAATTCAAGAATGCAGTTATAAAAATCAGCCGGACTGCTCCAACTAAATTTACCAGTGCAAAGGAGACCTTTAAAGAGACTTGGATTCTGTGTAATTAACTTTTGCCAAAATAATGTTTCACTTATTGGCATTTCAAAAATACTGCAATCATTTTTCTCAAACACGTTAAAAATTATACTCCAGTGCTCAGTGTTCTAGTTTTTCAAGTGTTTGAAAGAGGAAGGCCCCAACAATTTTCTTCAGAATTTTCTCTCTATTTTTAAGTGGTAGCTAATTACACAATCCCTTCAATACTTCACTCACTTGAATACAATAAAAATCTCTAGGGACATCATTTAAGAAAATGAACGATACAGAGCTACCATATGAAATTCAGAATATCCTGAGTGGGTTTTTTGAATGAGCTTTTTGATATATATCAGGTGCTACAGTAAAATCTCTTCAGTGAATTAGAATTTTCCATCATATCACACTGAAAGGCACACAATATAGAACAAAAAAGTTATTATGCATGATTTAGTAGTTAAGAGGTATTTATATCTATAAATCAGAAATGTACTGCATACAACATGTATATCAGGTACCAATGGGAAACATAAAGCTGTGAAATGTATTTAGAGACTAGAGGTACAGATAATTTTTATTATTTTAGTGGTATGCTTCCAGGGTTTTATTAGCTGATTATTCTTTTAAGGAAATTTAATTATTTCAATTCCCTTCCGATTTCTGACTGTACACACACACCAACAACAATAAAAAAGGATGCATTGCAAATAAAAACAATTTTAGAATGACAGAAAGAGTGTGCATGAAGCTATAGATTACTGCAGTCATTTTGTGGCATTTTTCTAGGCTTCTTATTTGAATATTGTGGAATTAACTTGTTTCTGGCATTTCTTTGTGAGGCACATGAGGCTGAATTAAAGGACACTGAAAGCTAGCACTTATATTGAACATATAGATCCTTTGAAATAGAAATAACATAGAGAGAAAATTGATTAAGATCATTCTTTGATTAAACAAGTATTGAAGTTATGCTGACCTAAGATTTTTTGCACTAAAGCAGAAGGGATTGCTTTAGTGAGGCTATTTTAAAGAACATTAACATTTTAAAGAACATTAACAATAAGACACATTAGGATCTCAAGCATATATATATATATATACACACACATATATATAAAAATATATTTATATTAACAAACATGTATGTGTTATATGTGTGTATAGATACATTACCAAAAATATGTAAGGTGTATCTATGCATGTTATATGTAACTGTTTTGTAAGTCATTTTATTTACTAAAAGACAGCAACTTAATACATACTTAAAGTTTGTTCTATTGATCTTTTGATATATATCACTATATACTCATTTGAAGTAAAGTATTTGGTGTAAAATGTACGATATGTTATCATGTTATTATCACAGAGGACACATTTCAGTCTTTATTCAGACTATTGTCTGAATTATGTTCGAACTAAATCAAGGAATTCATTATAACCATAAATGTGGATATAATGATATATAGACTTCATTTTAAAGGTATAGCA
>JAWLRI010001111.1:1149198-1180814 GCA_034781795.1 Crypturellus tataupa
CGAACTAAATCAAGGAATTCATTATAACCATAAATGTGGATATAATGATATATAGACTTCATTTTAAAGGTATAGCATCAGCTGAAGAGAAGAATTTTCATTAATGTTCCAGAAAAGTAGTTTTTGTTGTGCAAATGGCTGTATATTTTAGAGAAATCTATTTTCCACTCCAGAGTGAAGAAGAAAATCTGCAAGGAAAATGAAATAAAGGCTCTACTGTAAGATCTGTGATAAAAACATTACAATAAGACTTCATTTCCCAAAAGGGATAATTTTTTTTTTTCCTTCTTCTCGGGAAAACTATTTAAATGAGGCCTCATTAGCATCAGCGGTCGGTGCTCAAGGTGTGCTGGGTTTGCTAACCTTTTGATTAAATCCCAAGAGCGCTGTGACCCAGTTCTTCTGTGCTGACCGTCTCAGATACGTTCTGATGCACGCTGCTGCAAAGGTAGTCCCACAACCGGGATAATTAGTGAGCCTAAAGCTATTTAGGGCTTGAAAATGCAAGCAGCCATGAATATGGAATCTCACATGGAATCAGCCATCAGCACTGCATCCCTGGGAGCCTTTAATGTCTTCTAAGACTGCTTCCCCATATAAGCCACCTGCAGCTTTGCTTAAAGAATAATGACATTTACTGATAAAAGAAATCGTCTGTCAAGAGAGGAACAATAACAGTGTTGGCAGTTGCTAATAACATTGTGAGGAAAGGACACAGAAAGTTACAACTGTTAGTGATTTTTCACATGTAATTGCTATTTAGTTAAAACTGTTGGGAACAGAAGATGCTCGTAAGCTACATATTATTAAAAAAATGGGTTCTGGTAGCTTTTCCATCTAGTGTGAAGGAGTAGCTCTTTCTGACTAAACCAAAGGAAAGCTTCTCTGTGTTTTGTTCTGGGCTCTATGCACCGATCTTAGAAACGGTGCAGGCCAAGCTGCCTCTTGACCATCAGTCCAACTGATAGGGCAGTGTGCCCTTAATGATGATCTAGGTGCCCAGGAACATGGGTGGTTCCTCAGCCACAGCTTATGCCTAGGAGCTGCTATTTCAGCTAAGCCCAGTTGTGCCCCTTTCCTCTGCTGCTGTGTGTCCTGATTTGCGTATGTGCTCCTGAATTTGAGCACATTTGGGCTGATTACAGGCAGGAAAATTCTGGAATGGAAAAGAGAGGAAGAAGGGATGAGGGCTGACAAGACTTTAGGGGAAGCCCAGGAGTAGCAGGTGCTGAACAACCTGGAGACAGGAGAAGCAGGACAGGAACCCTCTACTGTGCCTGCCCTACTCCATCCGTACGCCGAGGAGAGATCCTAATGGGAGAGCACGAACCCACACACATGCTCTTGGTCCTAGCCACAGTATCTGTGATCAAAATATGTGATCTTGAAGCCAAGAGCCTTTAGTGCGGTGGCACATAGGTACGATCTGGCACTTGATGAGAAGGAAACAAGTGCAGTACCTTATCATTTCTTTGCTCCTTCCCATCTCTCCTGCTCTGTTTTCACAGGGACAAGTAGAGACGTTTCTCCTATGCTCAGAGTACTGAGCGGGCTAGGGGGCAACAGGAGAATGTGAACTTTGGTTATATCTCTTTAGGATAGATACTATTGGTAATGCATTTTTTTTTTTTAATCAAGAATTCTTCACGATTATTTTTAAATAAATGCATATCTATATTTGCAAATCAGAAGACTCCCTTCTGAATGAAGATGTTGTGGCTCTCAGAGGCAAAAAAACAATTTCTAACTGATCTTCTACTTGGATTCAAAAGTACAGGAAACACTCATACTACTCTAACCTTTCTCATTTTCATTTCAGGGAGCTCATTCCCCTTCCACCTATACTACCTTCTTCCTTGGCTGTTGGCAGGGGCACTAAGAAGCCAAGCAGGCTGACTCGGCAGGACGTACGGACAATATTTTTTACAAAGAAGAGTCTTCTCAAAAGGAAAAGGCAGGCTCATATCTCTCCACTGTTGTATCATAATAGTAGAAGATACAACTGCTTAGTGGGTCCCTGTGTTAGAATGACACCTGTATCCAGAGTGCTCAGCATGAGACCACTCACTTCTTTGGGACAAGTACCTAAAAATACTCTGCTTTCCCAAAAGCTTTTTTTTTTTCTGGACAGACTCATAATTTGCATATACATATACATATCTATATGTGATACATATATATATATATGTTATCTCAATGGATCTCTGTAAGGTGGTGGGCAAAACCCATCAACTCTGACATACTGAAAAGCAGATTCAAAGGAGTGTTTTATTTGGCTAGTTAACATGAATTTCTCACAAGATAGATACTTAAATTTTTACTTTAAGTATACTGATAAATGAGAGCTTTTAAATCCATTTTTTCATTATTTGAGTGTTCTAATGCAGTGCTAAAAATATGCTATTTATCCTCACTGCAAAAGACAAAAAAGAAAAGGCAAAAAAACAAACAAGAAAATAAGAAATACTTCATAAGAAATAGTATCTTGGCAGGAAAAAAAAAGAAAGGAGAACTATGTTTCCAAATCAGATTTAGGATCTGTGTTACTCTAGTAGGACTCACACCTTTAACTCATTTTTTAATCATTCTTTTGAAATGTTTCCATGAATACTATTTATTGGATTTGTTGCCTGCTGAAATAAATTGACTATAGTTGGATGGACATTGGATCAGTCTCACTGTGAACAGATGTGTTATGGCTAGAGGGAAATTAATACAGTAGGCAGCAAAAGATTGCATTGAACCATAATTTCTCACTATACTGAGTTCAAGCTGTGTCTTGATGGATGTACTACACCTTCTAACACCAGGCTGAGCTAACAGTGTCACCATAGAGCTTATCAAAGGCTACGGTTTTAGGAATCGGAAGTCAGCCATTTCAACCAGCATCACTGTGATACAGTTGTCTGCCAAAATACAGCCAGGCCTCTTTTGATCAGGCCACCAAATGAATGTGTCGTGACTCGTGCTCCTGAGCTCAGCTCAGCTTCTGAACTGCAGGGTTTAAGAGTACTTTCAGCTACAAAAGGACATAAACTACTAATGCAAAGACATTTCCCAACAAGGTAAGTGGAAAATTCATACAGAATATACTTGGCTATTACAATTTTCAAACTGTAGCTGAAAACACTCTTCAGAGATCTTTTGTAGAAATACTAAGGAAAAGATTGCATCACATATTCTATCTAGATATTTCAGCTAGACATTCATGTGGATTAAAAAGAAAAAAGAAATCACTTACCCTCTCATTTATTCTGTTCTCCTCTGAGTCCGTACTCTCTTGATAATATTTGTAACTAACTGACTTAGTCTGGATCAGTATTCAGTGTATTGGCAAGTGTAAAAACATAGAATAAAAGGTGTCTAATCACACAAGCAATAATTTGCTTTTGATTTATATCTAAACTAATTAGCTTATTAAGCACTTAACTAATGGAAGTATATTCTAACACATTATATATTCTAACAGTATCTTCTAACATAAGTCATTCCTCCAGAGCTCATTCCTCTCAAGAATAACGGGATTCCAGAACTCCAGGCTTCCTGGAGAAAACGCAGACAACTCTCAATCTAAGTACTGTTTTTGTTGTTGTTGTTGTTGTTTTTCCTTTGAGGTGGCAGAGGATGGACAGGGACTGTAATCTTGAAATTAAAGGAGGCCAATAATCTAGCTGTTCTCCACATCTTATTATGCTTTTCAAGGAACATTTGTGTCCAAGAAAAAAATAGTTACATTGAAATGAGTTAAAATCACCAGAACTGTTTGTTTTAAAGCCTTTATGCAGGAAACTCTCAGTCCAATATTGTCTGCTCTTGTTATGCTAAAAAAATGGCTCACTGTGCTGACATATGGGATTGAAATTTACATTACAACTGACCAGATGTTAGAAACGTGTTAAGGATAGAATATATGCCTGTATGGAACGCACACCTGTATTTCAGCAAACATTTCCTATGCAAGTTCCTTGCTATATGATAAAACCCTCCCTTTGGGCTCAATATAGAATTTACCTGGCTTACATACCCTTAGGATGTTTCGAATTTTGAAGAGTTTTTATCGGAGAATTTTTATTTTCGCTCAAAATACATAATTGCAAAGCACCTAAGATGTAAAAGCAATTCAAGTGGTGCATATGATATCTGTACCAATCACATTTTAAAATGATTCTTTTCAGGGAACATATGCTCCATTTCTCATTGTATACCATCTGATTCTTTTGATTGTGTTATAATTTTACCAATAAGTAATTCTCGATAAACCCCAAGAAAACATTAAAATAGTATTTGGATATTTATGCATATCTAAATTTCAAACAATAATACAAATGGTAAATTTGACATAAAAATAAAGTTATAATCTGAGTACTACTATATGCTGGACAACTGATATCTGCACTGACTTTGATTTCTGCATGTACCGTGCACAATGCTCACATGATCGATTGTCACAAATTCCTAGAGTGTCTTTTCCTCAGAAGATTTTGTTTCTCTTTTAAAAATTTGGTGGCGGTCTTGAAGGCATTTCTATATTGAATTTTGGAGGAAAAAAAAGAATCTCCATTTTTAACATCTTGTGGTGCACTTATCGTTCACTGCACATTAAAAAAAATAGTCCCTCCACTGTGTATAGTATCTGAATGTTGCACTGCAGTTTTATGCAGAGAAATTGTCCTTTCCTCCCTCACTAGATTTTTATGTTGAATTTGCTGTTTGCAGTTTCATAAGAAATTTGACATGCTAAGTTCATAATACCCTGATTGCTAAGTTTATCATCCTTTCAGCTTCTTTTCCCTTTCTCTCAAGCTTCATGTCGACATTTTCCATGTCCTTTGGACAGAAGAGTGCAAGATTGCTCAGTTCTTTTTCAAGCAAAATTTGAAGAGAAATAATATATATACAATATCAGTAATTAGTTAATTACATGTTGGAGTATAAGTAATTTTTTTTCCTGATAATGAAGTGATATTTGCTATCCAATAGTTTAAATCTACTGAAAATAAATTGAGTTTCCTTAGACAACCTTAGGAAGCAACAGAAAGAGCAAAGCAGCAATACAGAAACAAGACAAAAAAAAAACCCCAAAACTAAACAAAACCCCCACATATTTCACAAAGATTAGAGGGGGGGAAAATCCAGTAAATAGTTAAAAAAAGGGCACAGGGATATTTTGAGTAGGTTGGTTATTCCATCACAAACCTAGCCAAACTGCAACCCTTCCTTTCCTGTTAAGTATTCAGAAACATGTCATGAAGTTAGAAAAATACAAGCAAACAGGAGGTTGAAGCTGTGGAGCTTATTACCTTACAAGAACCATCTGATGGGAATAAAAGAGGTTTAAAATGAGATGGAGACTCTAGACAAAAAGCTAGCTAAGATATGGAAGTGATTTTCATCAGATTCCTAGTCTGAAAAAAAAAACCACAAAGCAAACAAACAAAAAAAGCCTAAGATTAAGGTCATATGGACAATTAGGAGCACAAAATATTTTTGATTTTTCCACAATAAAGAAATAAATAGTGTGTTGGTTTTATGAGTAATTCTCACTGCCTTTAGGAAGTATCAGTCAGACACCCCATAAATAACACATTGTCCAGTAAATTGTAAAGTATATCACAGAAAAAAATCTGCTTTCATAAGCAAGGGTCACCAAAAATCAATACAGTTCCTTCTAAAAAGCTTTCTACAGTGTTCTAACACTTTTAGGTGATGGTTCAACATGATCTTGCTTATGGACAATAATATACAAGATCATACACACAAAAAGCATGGGAGTAAAAAAAAAATAAATGTTCGGTAAGACTTCTAAAAAATATCTGATCTAACAGAAACAAGTCAAATTTTGTGGATGTTCTAACAGAAGTCGCTATGACCTCTGAAGCAATGATTCTGAGACAAGAGGTGCAATTCATGACAGTGATAAAAGGAGAGCTCAGTTTTGATGAGAAATCTTAATTCAATATATTCTTTGTTTTATAGGCTTCCAAGAAGTAGGTTCAATACAGCCTCCCACAATATTCCTCTGTCCAGCTAGGACATCATAATCTGGATGGCTGAACAAACAGATGGGCAAAAAAAAAAAAAAAAAATGGATGGATGACCAGGCTCAAAAGGTGGTGCCTAATGGGTTGTAGTCTACCTGGAGACTACTAAGAAATAAGCATACTGCAAGGATCCACCCTGGGGCCTGCTGAACATCTTTATTAGTGACCTGGAGAGGTGATGGAGTGCACATTCAGCAAATTTCCAGACAACACCAAACCGGGGGAACCAGTTAATGTGCTCAAGGGCCACCTGAAGGGACCCCCATGGGCTGGAGAAACAGGCTAACAGGAACTTTACGAAACTCAAAAAAGACAAAAACAAAGACAAAATTTCTGCCCACTAGGAAGAAAGAGTCTGTATGCCTATGATCATATAAGCAGTTATTATGAAAAATAATTACTAAGAAAAATGCTAATATCTGAATTTCGAGAAAAAACTTTTAAGTATTTTTCTGGCATTTCACTGCTGGGCATTTATGGATATATGGGTATTATTAATAATAATAATCATAAATACAACAACACAAGACTAAAGCCCAGGGAATTGGGCTTGGTCTGGCTCCCCTGTAGAGCGCTTGTCACAAATTTAGATCCCTTTTGTGAAGGAGATCCTCCAAACTGTTGCTTTCAAAACTGCTGCAGAATCGCACTTTGCTGCTGCTGTAAAACATCCTATATTTCTACTCGAAGCTAATTAGAGCTCAACTGATTCCTTTTTCTTCATTTGTCAAATAAGCAGTCACATATGGATAAACCTTAGAATTATGTATGAGTAAGCATTTTGTGTATTTCTTGAAGATTAGTTATTTACCAATAGCTGGATTTGGTTATGTCATGTATAGTCAACATGTCCTTTAGCTAAAATATTCTTTCTTTCTGTGCATTGTCTAGGCAGTAAATGCCAATCAGATCCCTTTCCTTTGAAGTGCGTCAAAATAAGCTTTCTATTCCCTGAATAGTCCTTTCCTTTACCATCTCAATGGCAAATTCTATTTTCTTAGGTATGGTTGTTCAGAAAAGTCCTTAGTATCTCAGATATATAGAAGCATATGCTGTCTAATCCTTCACAAAATGTATTACTACCATCATTTTCTTTGACATTTTAAATTGGTCTGATGGTTACCAGAAAACTCACAACCAACTGATTGAGAAACAGAGAACTTCTTTGACATTGCCTTCTGCTTTAATCAAAAGGATGCCTTGAAGTATAATGTAATAACTGGAGCAGGATATTTTCTATAAACTTTTAATGAAAAATGGCAGTGCAAGATATATGTAAGTGGAAGTATCTGTGCCAATATTGCTACTATATATTTTTGCTGAATTATTACTGCCTGAATGCTGCTGTTGTTCACAAATAATTCTATTGATTTCTTTAGTGTTACACTGTGATACTTACATCTATATTTTAACACATATTAAAAAAAGAACCTTAGTATCTGTGTCACGATTTCCAAAGAGGAGCACAAAACTGAAAGCACCTTTAGTTCTGTAAACCTCTCAGTTTAGATTGACATGGTGGACAGAGGGACTGCTGATAAACAAGAGCAGGAGACTTTTTTTTTTTAAATAAGCATAACAGTATCCATCTGTTCCTACATTTAAGAGTGCAGATGTACTCTGTGAAGTAACTTTGCAAAACTGGTATCATGGGGCTCTCCTTTCACTCCTTCAATGAATTCAGAGTACTTTTGCTCAGTTGACAAGTTTTAAATAAAAAAAAAGTGAAAAATGTTTTAACTGCAAGCTTTGCACATGTATCCTGAAATGTAAAAGAGAAGCAGAAGTGTTTTGTACATCTCTTCTAGCAACAAGGATTCTGTAATTACAATTAATTTAAAATTATTGTTACTGCCTAAGCCAATGATTCATTCAGCTCTGTGGCATGTATATTGGTTTTGCAGTATGAACAAGTACCAACCTTTCTCTTTAGGTTCTGGGACATGACAAACTGAGTGCAATTTCAGACATGCTGACAGCTTGCTTAGAAAACCTGTATGGAAACAATGTGTGGAAACAACTTGTACAGACATGGTTACCTGCTTCCTCCACATCTGAACTTCTGCCTTCTGCAGCTCCTTCCCACTCCCCTGACAAAAATACCCAAATTCTGCAGCTTCCTCCTTCACTCAACACTTCTTTGCATCTCATTAGCCATCATGCTCTACTTGCTTCTCATGGATTACTCATTCTTTCCAACTAATCTTTCTAGCCTTAATCTAAAGGTACTTAAAATTTAGTAGGAATGTCCAGTAGTGTGGCAATTATTTCTTCACAGCATTATTATTTGTTTTCCTGTAACTTTTCTCAACTACAAAATCTGTACATGTACATTTATTACCTCTGATCTACTACAAAAGAAAAGGCAGAAAAATATTCCCTTTCTCACTAGATAAGCACTACTGTTAATTTCCATATTTGGTGTCAAATAAGCTTTAAAATATCTTCTTGAACTTTGTAAAGTCAACTTTGCATAAACTAACTGGAGAAGAAAAAAAGTCTCAAAAATGACCAGACAATTAAGAGACCTTTCCCCTTCACTTCCTGAAGAGCTCACCAAGTGTTCACCATTTGACATGGTGATATGCTAAGTACAATTCTTCTGATCACATAGCAATGTAGTGGTAAAGAGAAAAGAAAATGTGAGAAGAAGGAAAGGGTCCTATGAGACATCAAAGAGCAGTGGCATAATGATTTAGTGATCTCAAACAAAATCAGGGGAAATAAAAGCTAACTTTGGGACAGAGGTGGAAAATGCAGATGCTTTCCTTTTTTTTTTTTTTTTTCCCACAGTGGAACTATTTTGAGAAAGCTATGAATAAAAATGATTATTTGGAAATACTCCTTTAAAAACCAATGTATCTACTTAATGAGGAGTGGTGATCCTTGTCAGCAAATATTTGACTATATAGTGTTAATTTAGCAAGTCATCATTCTGGTCTCTGTAACACAAGCAATACTCTGTGATCTGTTAAATGATCCCCGATATTTATGTCACAGTTGATTTAACAGGAAATGTGCTACTTCCAGGGTTATAATGCATAAGCACACTCCAATAAGAGAGTACAATGCAATCTTAGAGATTGCTTTGCAGCCATTGGTTATGTGGAAAATAACTGAGGCTCACACTCTGTGCCAACTGCCCTTGCACTATTTGGGGAATGAAGGAAAGTCTAAAAACTAATAGTGAACAGTTACTTTACTAATCGGGCTGGCAAACTGCATGTCAAAATCCAATATGGAAATGTTAATTTCTTTATCCCTTCCTTGAAAATCTGTTCTTACATTAGCAAGCTATTAAAATGAAAAATGCATTTACTGGTTTTAATCAAAACTTTTTTATCCTAAGGGTTTCTCCAGGTTTCCTTCCTCCTGTTGCATGGCTGTGACTCCATAATCTTCTATGACACTAGAGGACATCATTCAGTCCATCATTTGCTCTTCTTGGACACTAACCTAAGGGCTTTCCTTCTATGAGTCTCCTTCCAAATTCTCCATACTCTCTCCTTCTATATGGAGTTCCTCCACTGTCTTACTTGGATGATTTTCTATGCATTCCTTCTGACATTGAGAACTTTACTAGACCTTGTTTCCCTTTTTATTTTTTTTTCCACTTGTTTGTCTCTATTTGAGCTCCAGGACTTTACTGAAAAAATAGCGATGGGTTCTTTCCATTCTAAACATAACAGCTTCCCAAACAATAGTCATAGTCTGTCTGTCTGTCTAACATCTCTTCAGCCTACACTTGACAAAGAAGTAACTTTTCCTTCTGTCCAAGCCTGACTTCCTAGGTTATTGGTAATGATTTCATTATGCTCTCAGTTACACAGTCCTATCACCTGGTTCTCCTTTCAAATCCTAGATTAATGGACGGTGCGGTATAAATTGCAACTATCTATCTTTAGAAATCAAAAAATTGCCAGTAATTAAAAATCAGTTAAAAAAACATATTTATAGAGCATTTGAGAAAATTATTTTAGGTATTTTCTTTAGTATAAATTAAGTACAACACAATGTATCCAAATGATATGTTATCAATCTATTAATGTCACTGTGATCTAGCCTACTCTTTCAACATAGTTAAAATAATCACCTAAATTTTTAGTACTGCCAATCTTAACTATGCAATTTTCCATTCTGTCCTTGACAGAATAACATTGGTCTTTTGTGAAGATGTAGACAAGATAATCTTCCTGGCTACTTTCTTTAAACTTACACAGATGCATCTAAACTTTTTTTTTTTTTTTTTTTAAACTTCAAATCCTTTTCTGGATTAAGTCAGACATGGCAGACATGACTTATATATGTTATCCAGGTATACATGTTATCCAAATGGTCATACAAGCTTTGAAATTGTTTTTATTCTTAGCATTTCTCACATATCAAACATGACAAAAACTTTCTATAAGCTTCTTCAGCCTAACATTGGAATGTTGTATAAAATGATCAGTGACAGAACAGGTGTAGTTACACCTCTCTCTTTCCTTTCTTCAGCCCGGTTTCTTTATATTACAAATGCTTTCCAACAATGATAGTCTTTATAACATATGCATATATAGTCCCTTTATTTGGATCTAGAGATAATAACTAAGTATTAGTGACATTCTATATGATCACTTACAAGATGCTATCTATTGGATGTCAGGTTACAATACTGGGTAAGGATATAACAAGTCTAGAGTTAACTCCTGGAACATACTAAGAATCACTAAAAATCAAACACAAACTCATCCTTTACTCGTAATAAATGTCCTGAAACTTATTAATAACTTCCATCTTTATTGGAAACAGCTTACATTAGCAGCTCCTCTCTTTCCCATTAAATGGATGTGTTTCCTATTTATTATGTGATTACTTTTCAAGAAAAGTATTCAGATTCCCAGTGGAGACAATAGAACCTAATGGGATAGACAAAGAATTCCTATTTAAAGTGGATTTTAACATGACATACTCAAACACTTTGTAAGAGTCATATACATCCACTTTAGAAAAATATGAAACAGCTGTCCATATTGATTCTGAAAAAGCTATATGGAAAGAAATATTTATAGAAAAAATCTTTGAGATTTTTTGACCCTGAAACTTCCCATATGAGCAAGCGGTTTGCCTGTTTACCTCACAACTTGTCTTCATCCCTTCATGTACCACTCATTCAAACAAACAAAAATCTGACCAAACAAAATCAACAGTCCGCTTGGTTTTCACTTTTGTTCAATTGGTATCTGCTTCCAAACTGATCCTGAATTCTTTGTTTCTGTGGAAATACCTATTAATAAAATACAGTTTCTCAGCTAAGACACAGATACCCCAGAGATCTAGTAGACCAGGAGATGATTTTGTTAGTCTTCTTGACCTCCCTCGGAGGCAGCTGAACAGCTTCAGGTCTCTGCAGAAGCCTGTGCTCCAGAGTTGAGCCCTGCGATGGGTGCTAGTACCTGCACAGGCTTCCTACCCAGCCGTGCAGCAGAGTCATCTCATGTGCTTGTAGGGTAGTTACAGAGACTGAAAAAATCCTAAATGTCTTAAACACTGTCCTGCATGGCGGGACCAGGTGCTTAGCTCTGCACACAACCCTCACTGCATGCCATGGACCTGCTCTCTTGGGGTGGAAGGAACCATGCTAAAGGATTGGGCAGGCTTCAAAGCCTTGTGAGAAACTTAGAAAAGATGATGGTATATCTTCCCTTTAAATCTTACCTCTTTGAGGCTTATAGTTAGAGCTTTCATGGGCATATTTAGGCCCACATTTCCCATCAGTTCTCTCCTCTCGTGCTGAGGGGCATTTGTCTTCCAAGGACGGGAGGGAGACAAAGAGGCCTGAAGGTAACTACCTGTTCCCCTCTAGAGAAAATTAAAGGACATCATTACTTAGATGCTGACTAATAGTCTCATGTAAGTTACTGGTTACTTTAAAACAGAACCCAGGAATTAGAATTCCCATCTCTGTCTCCTAGGAAAAGAAAATATCATACGTATGTCATCATATGTCATATTCTATCATACATATCATATGTCATAGTAAGTTAAAAAGCATTATTTAAGCTATATTATCTTTCAGTTTCTGGCTATGACTCCACACTAATGAGAGCAGATGTTGAAAAAGGGTAAATTTAGAAGAAAAAATAGTAGGAATTTTCAGAACATAGAAAATTCCAAATATCCCTCATGTATCAGGGTTCATGCTATATTTTCTAAAAAGACACCTATTTTCCTGATTTGTGGTTATTTGTATTGCTTTGCTTTTTTAAAACCTTATTTTAATAAAAGCATTTTAAATTGAAAAAAATATTATTTTATATGGCTAATCTTAAAGCTAATATTATGTGTCAAGGCTTGAAACCACATGCAGAGATGATTGTGAGGGGTAAGTGATGAAAGCGGTTACCACTGTCAGAAGTGGTGTATGACAGCACTGAAGTTTTTAGAATGAATGAGAAATTACTTTGTCTGTTAGATCTGCTCATTGTCTTCTTGTAAGACTGTCCTATAAGATTGTTTTATTGACAAATACCTGGTTTGGGTACTTTAGTTAATAATTTGACTACATGGAAATTTTACAGTGTGACAGGTAATAGGACTAGTAATCTATTGATAAAATATTTAGAGAAAATATTTTAGTTATACACACAATTCATCCTTCCATTTTCATTCCCTTCTTACCCTTTTGGAAAGGGTAAGAAGGGAATTTCCCTCCTTACCCTTTCCTGTTGCTACCAGCAGAAGAATTATCTTCCCAACCTAAAAGTTATTCAGCTAACGAGAGTCATTAGTTTAGACTGTGCCACTGTCCTTGCCGAGGAGTATTTTAAGAAACCTCTAGATTCAGAGATGCTGTAACTGAGCCCAAGATATGGTTGGCGGTATATCTCTTTGAGTCGAGTGGCATTTCAGTATGTGTAAGAGTTGCAGAATCGGGTGCATCAATGATCACTGCTGCAACACACTGAACAATACTGCTTGTCTGTGGCTTTTCTTATTTGGTCTATAGACACGTTTCTCTAATTTATGCAAACAGAAGTCAATGAAACTAATTCTTCTCCAATCACATCTTAGTTTCATTTGGATTTTTTTTTTCTACTGCAATATATTTCGGCTCTCATTACAGTAGTGACGAAAAAATCTGAAGAGAGCAAGGAGGAAAACCCTTGTCTTTGGTCTGCAGAAAAATTGCTCCGAGTTGATGTATTGCCTAATGTAATAGATACAGTTTGAAGGAAAATAATATATGCACTGTTTTAACAATAGGAAAGACATTCAAGTATTTAAATGACTGAAATTCAAATAATCAAAAACAGAGTCAGGGTGGTTAGTCAAAGCACACCAACAGTATTCCCAAATTCTACCAACGACGTTGAGGTCCTCAGGTGATGGTGGAGACAGTCAGCTAGCAGAGATGGTTAAAAACCTGCGTACAGGTGGTAATGGCAGATGTGGGTGGGAAGTGTGAGCAGCACAGAGCCAGGAATATTTCGGAAAGGTGCACTCTACCTGTGTAGCCCAGCGAATTGTCGCCGTTATCAGAGGTGGGGAGTGGCGTCCCGCCGTCGCTGCCCCTCTCGACGTCGCCGGAGTCTGTCGGAAACAACACCAGAGCTGCTGATGGGGGCACAGGAGTAACAGCAGTTGCCACTGCGACTGAAACGCGCCGAGACGCGATTAAATCCACGCACGACAGCAGGAGCCACGGAGTCAGCGCGCGGCACGCTCCGTCCTGCCCCCGGCTGCGCAGCGGCGCCCGGCGGAGCATCACCGGGAGCATCGCCGGGAGCGTCGCCCGCCGTCCCCGCCGCGCTGCCCACGGTCTGCGCGCCCACCCCGCTCTGCCCCAGCGCTTGGCAGCAGCGGCGAGCGGGGCCGCCGCGGTGCCGAGCAGCCCGCGCAGGCTGCCGCGAGCATCTGGGGCCGGGCGGGCAGGGGAGCCGGCTGCTAGCATTGCTAATTTCCCACCGTATTGTTAATCAAAGCTATTGACTGTGATCACTGCCCGTCAACGCTTCATCTCGCGGCAATTACGGGCCCAGGGGACTTCACCTCTCTGTGGCGCGGAGGAGGGGGCAGCGCAGCGAGGAGGGGGCTGCCCGGCCTCCGCTCGAGACGGGCAGCAAGAGCCCCGCTGCCCAAAGGCAACAGTTTAACACCTACTGCGTGCGAGGTGTTGCCCAGGTCGAGGGGTGCTGGCGAAGAAACACTCGATTTTAACATCGCATTAAAAAAATAAATAAATAAAAGTGGGGGGGAAGGGGAGAAAGAGGCAGCTGGTCAGCTAAACACAGGGATGAGCACATGTTGTAAGGCAACAAGACAGATTGCTAATCAAAACCCCACAAAGCACCGTGAAGATGACTCGTAATAATGAACTCACTCATTCAACACACACACAAATAAAATAAAATGAAAATCCCAGTGGCTCTGAAAATGCAACAGTATGGCCCAAAGGAATTTGTTGCCAATACCATGAGGTCTCTTTTTGCCCTCATCTGGGTGTCTTAGTGTAAAACTGCAACGTAGACGTAAATTCTGCTTTTAACTTACTCTTGATAACATGACGGCAAATGGATAATAGCTAAAAGAAAACACTCATATTTTGTTTAAAATTTTGTTTAAGGTCTTAATTGTGGGGAACAAATCTACTTGCAAGAATATCAGTATCAGTAACATGACAATAAGTATTTCTGGTAGCTGGTTACTATTTTCTATCTAAAAATACTTTTTGACAGGTATTAGGTAACTTATTAATTATTTTAAAGACCATGAACAGGGAAGTTATTTTTATGTGCTTCCATAATGGCTGAAAATAACTGTTTCTTTTTAATAAAATGCACATGCTACTAAAGTCATTCTGAAGTTTCACAAAATTCCACAAAAAACAATGAATGAAATTAAATTAGAAAACACATCAGTGGATTTTTTCTGGATGCTTAATTTTACTTCCTCAGTAAATTAAATTTTTAAAAATATGATGCCAAATATTAATTGCCTTAATTTCTCTAAAATTGATCACAGATAGACGGCATCCTCACAGATTTATACATATTTAAGGAATTAATTTACAACGACAACTAAAAACCCCTTAACATCAATGCAGACAAGTAGATTCACCAGAAAAAAAAACATTTATTTAAAAGAACTGATTGCACCCTTTTAAAATTTCTCTTGTGCTAATTAAATCAAAAAAGCACCCCTTCCCCACCTCCCCCAGGATAGTGCTCCTGGCAGATGAAAGAAGTGAAATATGTTCATTTATTGGTCCATTCATCTCTGCTGGCTCACTAATGGCCAATGTCATGTGCATCTGGAAGTGGCTGTGGAGCGAGTTGCTCCATGTTTGGCTCCTCCAGTTTGTTCACTTATTTTCACTGTTGTTCACTGTTTTAAATTACAACACTGAAGGACAGAAGGAAAGGACTTTTCATTATATTCATGCGCACAGCCTCTGCTTACTTTCTTTCGGACAAATACTTAAGACTAACTACAAAAAGGGCAGACTGAGATTTCAAACAATGAAGTCACCGATCATCATTTTGAAAGATTAATTGCCCTCCTGAAGTCTTACCCAGGCACTATGCCCTAAGAATGATTAAGAACAGAGAAGATACAGGGAAAACTACTCAAGTGTTCCACGTGTCGGCTCAATCTGTGCAAAATATAACAGTATAATGGATTGATCAGTTTTACTCAAGATAATCCCTAAGCTGCAATAGGCCCACCCTTCTAATAGCAGACATCTCGAACAAAAATACTAATGCTGATGCTCTTTAGTGAGGCTCCCTTTGGCTTTTAAATAAGAGCAGCCTTCATTTCAGGAACTCTCTGCACTGACTTCAGCCAACTGGACATGGGAGTAACATCTTTAAAAATTAGGCTACAGCTAGCTACAACCATTCAGTCATGGAAATCTTAGCTTCAAATCCTTCCACTGGTGGAAATGAGGGGATTAGTTATTTTTAACGGTACTGGTATTTTCATGACGCGCTTACCATTCACCATCTGAAATCACACATACAATCATTCACTTTCACCTTCTCTAAGGAATGCTAGTTTTTGATTGGTCATAAAGAACACGACATTTAAATAAAATTGCAGAATTATGGCTGATCTTTGTCTGGAAATTGCTTTCATCAGTGACAATCAATGAAGTTCAGTTCTCATTATGGTTAAATTTTACCCATTTCACAGAAGGATAATTCTGTGCTCAAGTCCTAACTTAGGGCTTTGGCCCTCTGCACTGGGCTTAATTTCATCTCTGTCAAAAGATCTAGTTCTGTCTTTCAGGGAGCTCCTGATAAAACCTAAAAGCAGTAGTACTATTGGCTTGAAAGGCACATTTCAATATGCTGCTAGAGCATTATGTTGAGTTTGTGGTAAAGAGCCTAAGTGTTAAGATGAAGTATTGCTTTCTTGCTGCATGATCAAGCAAGTTTGCATTTGGTTTTGCTAAAAATAATTAATAACTTTAGATTGCTACACTGTTTGAATCAGCTGTTGTGCACCAAAATTAAGGAAATTAATTCTGTAACCTGAAACAAATCATCTGGCATATGAAAAATTTACTACTCAGTCTGACTCCAAGCAATGGCTCAACTCAGTAGCTCACCCCTCAGAGAAGTGCCAAAACCATTCTACAACAGGGTGCTCTCACACTTGCCTTATGAACATCTAATTCACAATAACAGTGGCAGAGGGTTCAGAGAACAGATGAGAAGAACCATCCCTCAAAACAGCAACCTGATCAAGGTATTCTCCAGAAAAGTTGTGCTTTTAAGTAAGGCAAAATACCTAATCGCATTATTAAACAAATAAACAAACAAGAAAAGTATATTTCCTTCAACAGAAACAGCTAAGTTTACCAGCAATAAGTGGTCTAAGTAGACTAGATTTTTGGTGGATACGTTCAGCTTTGCCTCAAGCACACAGAGAGGGGCTCAAGCATTTGGGTCTATCATAGAGTTCTGATCACCTTGAGCTGTCTCATTGCAACCTCAAGATCTATTGTCTTAGGGCAACCTCAGCTATTTAGGTGAATGCGGGAAACTGAACCCTTTCCACTAAAATTTCCAATGAAATCTGTAAATTCCCCCACTTTATTGGACTGTATCAAAAGTCATTAAACACCTTCTATTATGCTTTAGTTTGCATATCTCTAAAATATGGTATTCTAAAAATAATGACTAGAGAACTGTGCAATAAAAATTCTTATCATTTAATGTGAATCATAATTTCATGATGATATCTATTCTACAGAAACTCTAAATAAATAATACATGATGATGTGGAGAAAATCTTGACTCACTGAAGCTGAACTGCATTTTATTAATATAAACATGAAGACTACACTTTACCTCAGTTTGCTTTCTGACATTACAGAGTGTGTGTTAACACTGATTCAAAAGGTCTAATAAATGATCTGAGAATACAAATACTAAATATTTATTACTATTCCTCACCAGCTCATCTCCTCTAATATCTTAAACTGAATATTCACGTTTATTTTGACAACTACTTACATTCAAATGCTTGGAGCACTCCCCCAAAAAATATACTAAACATTCTTTTTAAAAATACTAAACATTCATTTAAGTAAGTTACCCTTACTGAGATCATCATCAATATTTTTGATGTACTTTCACAAGTATCATCAGTTGTTGCTTGTTTTGCTTCCAGGGAGGTAGGCCTATATGTCACACATTATTGAACATGCATCATTAGAAGTGTTCAAATGATTCAGAGTTGTGGTTCCAGTCCATCCTCTTGGAGGACATAAATAAAATCTAAAAAGATCTAAACAGGTACAACTTCTTACTACTGTATGAATTTCATGCATCTGAGATTTAACAGTGATCACAGTTTGCCAGAAATGAAAGTCACCTACTCAAATATGTCTGTCTATGAAAATAGTAACTGTTGCTTTATTGAATTCCAAAATATATAGTTTTATTATTACCTTGAAGTACCTGGTTATTGTTTTAATCAAAATTTCACTATTATCATCACTTTAGGGGTACAAAGTTTGGAAGAAACAGCATGAGCAGCATTTTGAAGCTGACCATTAGAAAGAGATTAGGTAAGGCAAATGAATATTAACTACTATCAATATTAGAATTGTGCTCCACAATTTGGATCAATGCCCATTGATTTCTTTCTGGAGATACAGAGGAATTCAGGATGAAACATCACAAAAACAGAGCAACTTTGACCACACCAGGCTAACAAAAGGAAGTAAATGTCATCTGTTCTTTTCCTGACGTACAGTAGTAAGGCTGTGGCACCAAAGAAAAAGCTCACCCAAAAGTCAGACTCAATTGTTATTAAAAGATTAGCCAATTTTATCCTATATTCATTATAATTATTACCCCATAAGACATCACATATCAGATTCTGGTCTTTGCAATGCCATTTTTATTTGGAATATTTTGATTTATTCTACTCTTTCACTGGAGTTATGGCATCATGTGTTTTAAAGGATATTTGATTCAATTCTACTCCTTTATTTCATTATGTATACTGATGAGACACTTTATACAATCAGAGCACAGTTAAGGAAAGATGGTATATAAGCAAGAACTATGATTTAGGATGAATCCTGTATCTAAAATCTATGGGAAGTAACCTTTCTACACAGATGTACTACATAAGATTCTATACTTACTTAGAAAAACACAGACATACTTCCAAGCATGAAGACCTTTTCTTCAGATCTGGACCAGAAGGGAGAATAACTTAAAATTATGTGCACAGCTGGGAATAATTAGGCCATCCTTAGAGCATCTTCACAAATGCTCATAAATCTATTTCAGAAACCTATGTTGGGCATGGTTGATTAGGTAAGCATATTAAGGATATTTTCCAGATTAATGTTTCACATTAGCTGAGAGAAAATACTCTCTTAATTTTGATAAGAATTAATACAACAACTTTCCAGAGACATATTCATGTTCAGCCAGATTTGTAGCTTGTTTAAACTGAATAGCATTATGGAGATGTGACCATTTACACACAGTTACACTGTGGAGCTCCACAGGTAATTAAAAAGTTCTTTGTTAAAAGTTTACACTGCTCAACTGGCTCAACTAACTGATCTTAAAAGTCAAGAAAGGTCTAAACAATGGGGAAGAAGTAGGAATTTGTTCTTGCATAATGGCTCTGATCTGAGGATTTGGCAAAATGAATTACAAAAAAAATTGTAAGGATGCATTTTATTAACAGCTATTACAAAGCTATCCAACTCAAAATGTATTTCTAAAGATAATATGCATACTCATGCATATAAGCACAAGTACAGAAATGTTATTCGACAGGTACAAGAGACAATTTTTTGCTGAGAACCGAATTACTCAGTGGTATAAAAAGCCAAGGAAGTGCTTCTTCTAAAAAAAAAGCCCAAAATCTATCAGACTGAGTATCTTTTATAGATGGTCTTCAAAGAATTCTATGTGTACTGAAATTCTGATAAAAGCTCAGAATGCTTTGTATACATCTTCATTTTCAGGATTTATTCAGTATCAGTCTTTAATTCACTAAAGAGTAATCAAGGACATCTAGTATTCCAAAGCATGCTGACAGTAAACTGTTTTTTGCATTTTTTTAATTGTAGAAATAGACAGTAAATGTAGATTTTAGCTACTTCAATGCATACCCAGCAAATACATTTTATGTATTGCATTTAGTATGCAATTGCAATTTATTTTATGTAATGCATTTAGTATAATTATATTTTGTTAAAAAAAAATAATCCTGCATCACTTGTCTCCTCTGAATATGCCCACCCTTTGACTTCTCTAGCTGTTCTGCACACTTCTCTGGCACTCTCTCATCTCTTATGCTCTGCATCTGCTACCATTGCTTTCTCTTCAAGCCAAAACCAAAGGTAACAGCCATTCAGACTAATTAAACGGGGCTCGAAGTGAGTTAACAGGTGGTGGCCCCAGCTGCTTTAGTTGCACCGGAAGACAGAGACTCATCACTAGCCTCTGTAAGGCATGGTGATTAATTAGGACAAGAAGCGATGTGCTTAGGAGGGGACAACCAGATTAATAACACAATTGTCTTCTCTAAGGCAACAAGCAAGCTTTTTTTTTTTTTTTTTTTTTTTTTTTTTTCCCCCAGAAAATATAAAAATAAACGATGCATTTTGAAGTGCTCACCAGCCATCTCATCTAGGCTCAATATGGCATATATATGAGTTAATCATATATATGTGAATATATATATAGTGAATTTCTTAAAGTAACTTGTGTTAACATTATTTGTGCTTTCTTTTTATTGCAAGCTCTCAGTTTGACCTTAATGTTGGAATTTTTGAGGATTCCATATTTTGCTTTTTCCCATGTGAACATGTATATTCTTCAGATGAGTTCTGCTTACTGTGGGAACTGCTATCAATACATTTAAATAACAGCTAGCACCAAGTACAACTGAGGAACAGGTAATATAGGCTTTCTAGACTGCCTTCCAACTCCAGTCACTCACTGGACTTTTCCTTGCAATATTTGCCTAACCCTTAAAAAGGACTTTAGTGAGAGTATGCCCAGTCCTCCAGGTCCCAGAACCTTGGATTGGTTCTTAATCCAAGGATCTACCATTTCTACTACTACTACTTCTACTACTTATAAGCCTTGTTTCAAGGCTGCATTACGTAGCTGCTTTAAAAGCAAGTACCCCCAACACTGGAGCAGAAATCTGGATTCATTTTCTGCTTAATTCCAGTTTGCAAAACAGGTCTACCTCCGTGAACTGGAATTAAACTGCCAAGAAAGCCATAACGCTTAACTACTTCTGGTTTTATTCAGCTAAGTGATATAATTAGGAATGAATTTCCCTTGTTAATCACTGACAATGTAAGTACAGGAACTAACTCAACTGTTTTGCAATCACATGATTTGAAAATAAAATTACTGTAAAAATGAATCTCGAATGAGATACAAACAGCCCAAGCGCTGAGAAAGCCCTTTCTCATATCCTTGTTTTTTTTTTGTATATCCAAAATCATCATCTGAGTTGGCAAATATGTATCTGAAACATGTTTGGGTCATTTATATTTTACTAGACTATCTGCAGAAATAAGAATGAAAAATAATGTTAAATCAGGTTAGGCCAGTAATTGTTTTTAGAAAGAATGGACATATTTACACTAATACACTGTCCTGTACCAATGGAATTAGTGTCCATTGGTGCACTAGGTAAGCCTATTAAATCTGATATATAAGCTAAAAAACTCTTTAATGCCACAAGAATCCCCAGGTTTTTAGTTAGGACATGTTCCCTGCTACATTCCTAACTTTCTTGCTTTATTTTTTTTCTCTTTTTTTTATTTAGTTTTAACAGTTAATTTAACAGTAACATGGTTATTTTGAACCATATGCTTCAGTACTGACACATATTCTCTACTTCCCAACAGTGACATTTGCCATAATGCAACAACTGATACCCATACCACGTGGATTTCTCATATGAAATGTATCCCGTTGTTGCTTTTCCATGCTTTCCCTTCAGTTTGGGCTAATGCAGTGCCAGCCCTTTAGCTTTGATACAGAAGCTAGCAGATACGACAGACCACGGATGTCTACTTCCACTTTCATTTAAAGCCATTCACATTCCATTTTAGTCTCTATTTTGTTAAAAGTAGAGACCTGAAAATTCTGTATCGTGACAGGACAATTTGACAATTGAAAAAAGAGGCCTTAACCCTGTCATAACTTATTATTAGAACCTCTGTGGCCTAAACAATGGCCTAGAAAAAAACAATTTAATAAGGAGCACACAGTGGTGATTTTTAAGGGAATATTGCAAATTAAAAGGCAAATTGCAGTGCCCACAATTACTCCTTTGTAAAAAAAGGCATTGAGTTGAAAGGGATACTATGTTAATCAGTACAGCTCTGTAAGAGTAAATTTATAGCAAGTCTGAAAGTGTCATCAGATCACAAGGACATATTCATTCAAAGCAGTAAGATATTGTGTCTGTTCAGTACTCCCTTTGCTATGGACCTTCTGTTCCAAAAGACTGAATTACTCTTAGATACCAAATAATTCTCATAATGCAATTTTTTTTTTAATCTCAAGATAATACTCATACAAAATGGAAATAAGCACTTATCTGAAGTTTTTGTGTTCTGTTATGAGATTATAGGGGTTCTTTCAGCAAAAGGCTTTCTAAAAGGTACTGCTTTTACATAGTGCACAAAATACAAACTACAAAGAAAGATCTTTAAATTCATCCCCTGGAGAGAAGAGAAGCCATACAACAGGTGTCCCCACTTTCTTTATTTACCTGAACTGACTACTCACTAGTAAAAATAATATCCTTGAGAAAACAAATGATTGAGCATTTGTCTGGAAAATTTGATATTGGCTGAAGTCTCTTGTTAAAGCAGCAAAACGCTACCATTGAATGTATTCAGCGTTCTGTTAGCACAGCTGTGACTACTTCAGGGAAATGGGAGAAAGAGCCACAAATAAAGATTTAGTAATTATTATCTAGATCATAATGAATCATACACATATGACCCAGTCAACTTAAAACTCCTGAGTCTAAAGCGATAAAGATTAATAAAATAGTAGGAAGTTAATTTAATATTTAATAGTAGCTCTTTAGCATCATTCATCTGGGAATCTCATTTCTCTGTGTGATTAATGTGAACCTCAAAAAAAAGCATGGAGTCAAAAATTACTCCAAGTTTATGAACTCAAACTCCAGATGAAACAGAACTGTAGTGAAATGAAATATCCAAGGAGGATAACAATCAATAAGTCTTGTATCTTGCCAGAATTCAGCTCTGCAAAATTAATATCAGATAAAAAATCATACAACACAGCAAGGGGTACTTGAGGTTTACAAGAATCTACAGATACCTCTAGATATTGTCAATTTGTAATATTGTGTACATTGAGCATGGGAATTACTAGCTAGAGGCAGTAATTTTGAAACAAAATAGGACTTTCAATAGATCCATGGGATCTTCTGAAATAATTTAGAGCTATAACAGAAAGCACAGAGCCCAAAGCAATAAAGCATGAACTCTGAAAAATGGAATGTTTTAAACTGCACAGATATGAGGAAAACAATGCCAGTGTAAATAATAAAAGCAGATGCATCAAAACTGAGATAAGATTATCAAGACAGTAAAGATGACAAAAAAAAATCACATATCTGTGTTCAAAAACCAATAGGATATTTCAGATAAACTGGCCAACAACAGACAGCAATTCTTTTTCCCTAATGAAAAACTTTGCATGTTGGTAGGTACAGATAAATATCAGATATATATCAGATAAATATCGGATAAATATCAGATACAGAGCAATTGTCAGGGAACAATTATTGCTACCCTTGAAAAACACAACCAGAAAAAAACATAGTGCTAGAGAACAAGAAAATAGGCTCCTAATAGTAGTACAGCAGTAAATTGAAAATAGAAGCACAGATGTCTAAGAGTATTTTGTGTCAGACTGATATACATAAAGTTTCCAAAGTATATTGTTGCCAGCTATGTCACAGCTTTAATAATTATGAGCTAAAGTATAATGTTGTATAAGTAGCAAGAACGATACCTCGAAGAAAGAAAAATTTGTTTAGCAAATCCCAGTTGTATGTTTGTCCTCACTTTATTGAACATAGTGATGCAACTGCTTTAAACAGGAAATAAAAAATACTACTGAAGCAACATTATCCATATTATATGTTTCTAGAGTGATTGGTTTCATATGGTTGGGGTCCTCCAGTGCCTCCAGCAGAGTTCATCCTGAAATTTTAGTGTGCCAAACTGAATAAAAGTCAAAAGTAGATACTTTATCCCTACAGGGTAGGATGACTGCTATTCAGCCCTGCTGTTCCTGCACAGATCTTGATTTCTGGCTTCAGTTTGAGAAGTGGGTCCTCCTATGGACTACAGGTAAGAATATATGGCCTTAAATGCTCCTATCTGGTAGCTTTGAGGTGGTTGCCACTAGTCTTTTCGTGGCATGAGCTCATGACCTCAGGTTCTCCCTCCTGCTTTGAATTCAGAAATTCAGGGTCCAGAATTCAACCCTGTGCTTTTTAGATACTATCTTCTATTTAAGAACAAGCAGAATAGAGTTTCTTAAAATGGTATGGATCATTGGGCAGTTTATCCGAAAGATCCAGTCGTCTTTTCAATCTGGAAGTGGGAATGAAGGGATTGGGCCTGGCAGCTCTCACAGTCATCTACTGTCCCCTTCCCGGGTGCTGAGGCTGGGCTATGGGCTCTAAAACTGTAAAAGTGTTTGGTCGATAGTCTAAATCACCGTCTTTTTACAACTTACAACTGTCTTTGCTAAATGGACATTAAGCAACCTATAATCAGACTAGATCTCAAACTGAAAACTTTAATTCATTGTCATTGGAGTGAACCTTTAATAGTTACCTTTAAATTAAATATATGGAACAGAACATATATACAACATATAGTAGACCATATCAGAAGGTGAAGTTACTGATAAACATGGAAGAAACTTTTAAGTCAGACCTTTACACTTAAGCCATCAGTTACAAACAGTTGGTAAATTATAATTCAGTGATACGTCATCATTGCTTCTAAAGTTAAAAGGTTTTGTGTGTGGTGTCTAAAGTTAATAGGCTGCTTAGTTTGCAGTGTTATCATGATATGAATTACTTCTAGATATGTCCAAGATGATCTGTTAGTATAATAAACTCCTACCATATAATAGACTGAAATGGAATGGCATTTAAGAGCTTTACAAACGACAAGTTTATTTTATTGAATTTGCTTGAAGAAAGATTATGAAAAAATGATATTGAAGAAAACAAGAGAGAAAAGCAAGAATGTAAAGAAAGAAAGTATTTTTAGAATGTTACAGGCAATTAATCATCATTCCTTTTCATTTTAGAAGGCCATACTCCAGAAAATTCCTGGAGAAAAACTGTAACTTGAGAAGGTGCTAAATATGAAAAAAATTGAATAACATGTGATCAAATAACACATCCAGCTAAAGACTGATCTGACATTCTACACTTGTTAAAACTAAAAACAACACTGAGTAGACAGGTATTGTGTCATTATCCAAATGCAATATCTCACATAGAAGAACTTTCCTCAAAAGATGGTCAGGAAGTTTAAGGTTTAAAACAGAAGAAATTGCACAGAATTTACCACATCATTCCCATTACTCAAGTTTTACAGTTTATCTGATTTGACTGAAAGTTGTGTTGTTCTTCTATGACTGGAGCTAGACTGAGGAGATAATGCTATGACCTTGAATGTATAACACTGGAGATAAAGCGTGTGTGACTGTTTGAATAGGAATACAGCTGAAGCATGAAACAAGACAGTGAAAGAGAGGTTATAGCTGAGATGAATGAAGACTGCTTCAGGTCTACTTCAGTGTACTTTCAGATTAAAAATATTAAACATTTAGATTTTTTCTTTCTTAGTTACAAATACCGAGCAATGAGAACAGGAGTAATTTTTTTGTGATCCTCTGTAGGCTAAAAAAATCCAAGATCTTTTCTCTTTATTATTTATTTTGCTAAATGACTATGGGAAACAGTTATGTTTCTGAAAATGTTCTAGTCTCATAGAAGAATGCATTGTCACATGCAACCTACAGGAAATTACATACCATAATGAAAGGTAAACTGAGAAAAAACTGAGATGGACAAAATTATCCTATAAGCTCTTGCTGAATGTTGAGTAATTTTCTGTTGATTGACACATCCTTAAGGAAGCTGCTAGGTAAGCTCCTATTTAAGCATTTCCAATGACCTTTATGGAATTTGAACTAAATTATGTTTGGCAAGATTTGGATTAAGTGTGTCTCAGGATCCTGGTCTCCCAGTCATCCAAACCAAAGACCTAAACAAAACACTTCTTGGTCTACTCTCAGTCTCCAGCCATGGGTTACTTTTTCAAGAAAACCAAAAGAGTTGGTGTGTGGCTAGATTTTGTCCTCATAGTGGGATAAAATGTTACTATATCTTATGTCCATGAGTTAAGACATAGCTTGGAGACTAACTCTGTCTTTATTTAAGATTTTTGGTAAGATTAGCATGTGAGTTTAAATACTAGAGTAGGATTCCCAACAAATGCAGATCATGTGGTGAAAGGAATCATGTTCTGTAGAAAATCAGACTAACCTAAAACACATCCAAACCATCCTTCATCCCAAATCAGTTGGATTTATCAATAGTTTTTAAAATTTCAGACATGGAATTACATATTTCCTAACTGAATTACCAACATGATTCATATAATTATGAAGATCCTTATGATTAAAAAAGGCAAGTGACAACAAGAAAGAAATTTCATTTGATGAAAAATGCTCTGGGCACATGGGAATTTTTCTGCCAATGTAGTAACAAAGAAAATTTATTTGAATTTAAGTTGACCCTTCATTTATCATATCCAATGGGTGAGTCAGTTAATGACTATATTGATTCTCTTTTGTATTCATTTTTGTATACATCATTCAAGTGGTGTATATAGGTTCAAGTTACCATATTAATTTCAGAATAAAATATTTCAATGATAAATATTTGAAGTTTCAATTAAAATTATTATTATAGAGAAGATTGGACAAACTCAAGTTACAGACCATATTAGTATAATTAGAATAGGAAATATCATATGGACTAGACAGCTCCTGTCTAGTCCATAATAGAAACAGAAATAATATTTCTGTAATAGAAACAGAAATTTCTGTTGAAATAGACTTCAGTGGAATTATACCATCTGAGAATCTGATCCATGTTAAGTATATCTGTTACTTTTACTCTACATCCAACAGTACTGAACCACTTGGGAACCTTTGATTATTCAGAGAGTAATGATGAAATAGATATGCCATCCCACCACTTCTGAAGATGTGAAGAAGCAAAAGCTCACCTGATTTCACAGTAAGCCCATGGAATTTGGCTTTTTACTCTCACTGATTTGCAGAGGGCAGAATATATGACTCCAAACCCAATGTTTGTCCATTTTACGTTGGTCAATGAGAGAAATGCAAATAATCTTTCTTCCCTAGGGGGACAAAATGCTGTGTACTTTGCACAATTGGTTTCAATCTGTGAAGAAAGGTATAGAGCAAAGTGGACTAGTCTGGTTTAGTTAACAGAAAATAAAACAAAGTGAAGATGCACTTTTGTGTAAACTATGTTCACGTAAGCTTCCACAGATGCAGAAAGGTCAGCATCCACAGGGAAGCTGTGAGGTGATAGACAAACTATGATTTCAGTAAGCTCTTTGGAGAAAAGAAGTGAGATAGATAGAGAGCAAGAGGGAGAGTGCACACATTTGCTTTGGTATGTGACTCCTTTTAAGGAAACAATTGATTTCGTTTGTATTTTTATTACCAGATAAACTGAAAACAGATATCCGAGCAAAACAGAACCAGACCCCATTACAAGGATACTGAGTAAAATCTGGCTGGTGTCTCCTGTAGTGTTTGACTACAGGGAAAACCTGGGCTTGAAAGCAGCCCCGCTGACTGCTGCAGCTGGGGCTGGGAGCCCCGCAGAGGTCAGAGCTCTGCACCAGCGCCTCGGGGGAGAGCTCCGCAGCGGCGAGGCCTGGTCTCAGCTACAGCTGCTCTTGCAAGGGCAGAGATGAAATTATAACGTGTGCGCGTGTATGCATGTGCACAGGAAAAGAAACAAGCTTCTTGCGGGCACAATTTCACTTTCATCCCTCTAAAATTGCCAGAACTGTCTTTGGGAAGATGAGAAGCGATACTTGAAAGCCTGGTTCCCCTATCATTACGCTTTGCTCCATGAAATGAGAGTAGGAAGGAAACAATAATGAACAAGCACTGAAAACACAGTGCAAAGTGTTGGCTGAATCCCAATCAAGTTAATGTAATAAGGCACATCGTCCTTCAAAACTCATCAGTTATTTTAGTCAAAATCATCATAACAAAAGGCAATTATAGCACTAATCCCTTTTCTCCCCACTCCCAACAATAAAAATACTTATAAATAAGAAGACTCTTAAAGAATCTTGAAACTTCAAAAACTGTAGAACTGGAGTTCCACAAGTGATCTTAATATGGATTCCCCTAGCATATTTCAGTCATTTATTCCATGATTTGATCAAATTATTCTTCCAGTGCAAAGAGCAGTTGATGCTTAATCAATGAGCAACCGTTAAATATTTAATTTTTCCTTGTTGCTAACTTGCAGTCCAAACCCTGCTATAAAGATAGACTCATTTTGATAAGGGACTTGCCCCTATAGAAAATAAAGTTCTATAGAGCTGAAAGTGCCTGAGGTGCATAGACTCTGAACACTAATTAGAAATTAAACTTCTTCAGAACCAAGAAACTTGCTGAAACTCCTGCTGAATGTTCCGCAAACCCACACTAATACATTTTCCCCCAGAACTTATGGGCCAAGATGGTACTATTAGCACCTCCAATTTAAAGAGAGAAATCTGGAATACCGTTGTGATTCGACTTTTTTCTTTGAAGAATGTTATTCTACTGCAAAACCCTGTAATCTGAAAATTAATATAAGGGCTACCATTAGGGAGAGGAGTACATCAGTCATATTCCACCACATTGCTGATCTCTGGGTTTTAATGCTCTTTAATGCTCAGTGTTCCAGCCTAACTTGCACTGGGACAAAGTAAGTGCCTCTGTCAGGAGTGGGAACAGAGGCTTTACATTACCTCTTGCCATCATGAACATTACTTGACCAATAAATAATAAACAGATTAACTCACAAAACAGCATTTCTCTTTCTTAAGAATTGATAGGTATGAAATATGTTTATTGCCCTCACAAAATGTATTTAAACATCGCAATGCAATGTAATAATCTGTAATATTCTCAATGATTCCTATTTAACTTTCTTTTTTTCTCCCACAAATGTATTTAAGTGACGTTATTCAGTCCTTCACAATCTGGGTTTATGTTTGAATGGCTAATATGAAATAAGTCAGAAAATACAGACTTTGATTGCTATTCTCTTCTATCTCCTGTTTTACTTTCCTCTTCCCAATCTATTTTCCCACAAAGCAAAAATTGTAATACTATTGCCGTTTGTAAGTAAGCATGTGTAAAAAAAAATTGATTGCTGAGACGAAGTCCTGTATGTGCTGCAAAAAATAAGATCATGCTCACAAAGGTTCATTTTGTATAAAGGAAACGGTTTGTGACTGATTGATTTGGGAGGAAAACAAAAGAAAAGTTATTTTATAGAACACTTTGACTCTTGAAATCAAGAGCGCTGAAAGAAAATGAAGTCTTAAGGACAGATAGATATTTTGAAAGAAAATTTGCTAATCTGCAAACCAACTCAATTGCTGACTTCTGAAATCATAAATCTTAATCTATCCCCTTTTTGCTGGGTGACCACAATAAAATCAACAGTACTTGAATCCAGGTATGTATTAAGATGCCAGACTCCCTTGTGGATTTTCCCCATGAACCCTTATTTATTCAGTTTACAAAGAAGGAATAAAAGATTCTTAAATTATAAAGTATCAAAGTCCATATCATCTTGAAATGTGCATTAATGGCTTTGTTTTTAATACAGAGTATCAAACATGTTTCTGTAACAAGCTCAAAGGGTCTTTTGATGAAGGCATATATGATAGGCATAAATTTACCCAAAATATTTCTTAACCACTTACCTAGTAAACCACTGAAAGTTTAACAATTTTGTGGTACAACTCTCACCATATTAATCCTCATTTGCAGTGTAATTACATCTTTAAGAACATGAACTACTGCATCCTGTAAACACACTTTGGTGAGAATGGGTATCTCACCTTGGCTAAATGCACACAAAAGGGTAATTTATGTCACTTTAGATTCTTCATTTTACAAACGTAATGACAGAGATTTTCCTTCTATGCAAAGAGAAATATTAATATATAAATATTAACAATATTCTAATGAGGGTCTTTTTCCATGGTCAAGTGACTGTTTATTCTTGCTTTGCATTAGACCGTTAAATCACAAAATCCTATGTGTTGATATGCCTATCAACACAAACCGTACATACCAATGCTTTGGGTTTTGGCATTACCATAAACTAATGATGTTAGATCTTTTTTCTGGTGCTTTTGTGGTACTGCACCTTGTATATTACTGATAGTTCCTCCTTGTATATCACTGATAGCCCCTGGCAACATTTGAATGATGTTTTGCAGTACTACTCAATGGAATCCTGAAATACTTTCCCCTTTCCCACAGTTTTACTGCATGTAAAACTCAAGTTTCACAAAAAGAAAACTATTTAGCTAAGACTGTTGATTCAGCTTCCATAGAATTTATATTATAAAAATGACTGAAAAATAACTTCATTTATTTGTTCTCTAACTGCTGAGAACACTGCCCAGAAGAATACTCTGTCACCAAGTTGATTTCCAGGATCATGTGGATCCTAGGTGAAGGATCCACAACAAGTTCCTATTTTCTTGTTGATGAGTTTAGTTTAAAGGCATCAAAATATCTAACTTACTTAGAAATGAGTGTATGATGATGAGGTGTAAATACTTTATTCTTCATGAAGTTGGGCTACCTACAATACTCTCAAGCTACTTCCCAAACAGCGTCCTTATAAAACATCGTTATCAACAAAAAATAGGTGTGCACATGTCATTACTGTATGATGAAATAATCTCAAACATATTTTCAAAGTTATTTATAATATATTGGCACTTCTACATGTCCTTTTTCTTTTAAACCTGGGAGGAGGGGAATTAAGTAATTTTATTGAGTCTAGGAGTTTCAAAAAGAAAGGAAAAAAAACAAAGGTAATGCCTTTTCAAGCATTAAACCGCACATTAGTAAGGCCTACTGTAATGGGACCTTTGATGGTTTGCAGCAAATGCTCTCCCAAGCAAAGCAGAGGATCCATCCTTTCTCATAGTTTAAAGCTGCCGTTTCTAACCTTCCTGGTTTACTACCCAGGTGACCTTCATCCCTTGATCCTGGAAAAGACTATTAGCGGCAACTCCAGAAGATTTGCCTTAATGGCATGGCTGTGGGGAAGCCTTCCCAGGTGTATTATAAATGCAACTTATCAGACTATTCTACAATTTATCAATGAGATATCATGATGCACCCAGAATCTGTATATAAATATATGTTAAATAGATAAGTAGAGGTATATATACAAAAATGGACATTTAGTGGAGATAAGATACATCCTTTATGTTCACGTGACCTTTTTTTTATATATATTTTTGTCCACTTATCTTGATCCAAAGCAGAATTTACAGGTAATTTGAATCACTAACAACTTAGCGCGTTAACTGCGGAGCAATGCTATGCAAACCAATGACTTCTTGGGAATTAGATATATATTTCAGCAAATTTTGGCCAATTGTGGTTCAGTTCAGACCCCACTCTTCAAAATATATACTAACCTTTCAAAGCTCAGAGCAGGTTTGGTTACATGTTAGATAAACAATTTAACACCTGCCATATTTGAGGCAATACCAGTCATAATTAACATTCCAGAGCTAAAGGCGTTTAGAAGAAATGAGGAGTAAAAGTAGCTTCTCCCTCACTCTCACAACAGTTGCACTTTCTCTTCAGGATTCTCTGTTTCATTTCTAACACAAATTATCTTTAAAATATTTTCTTCAGGTTAAAA
>JAWLRI010001111.1:1193472-1219051 GCA_034781795.1 Crypturellus tataupa
AATTCATTTTCAGTAGAACTAGCTTTTTCTAGTCAAATGTTCCCAATCTTTTTTTTTCACTATTTTGAAGACTAACTTAATGCTTTATGTTTTTTGGCAAATATAACTGATATTGTGTTCACTTACTTCTCTATGGGTTACTTAGTCTCTCTTGTAGTAACCTATCTAGTTGGTAGAATAGAAATAATCCTTTCTAGAAGCTGAGGAATATTTGAAATGCATTTGTAATAATCACCCAAGGTACTTGAAAGTTGCAACAAAAAACACCCAAACCATCACCATCAACACCCTGATTTTTTTTTTTTTTTTTTTTTGTGTGTGTGTGTGTGGAAAAGAACAACCTAATTTGCAATTCCTTGTGAACTACTTAAGTAAACATACAAAGTAAACATCTTTTCAAACCACTCAGAATTGTGCACATCTGTATAAAGGCCAAACTCCCCTCCAATATTGAACAATAATATTAAACACCTGCTTCTACAGCCACTTGGATGAATGCGGCTGCTTTTTACACACAAATACTGGTTCAAAACCATTAGATTATAACCTGAGCTAATCTAGAGAGTGATGGAAGAGAAGGCAAGCAATGCCTGCTCATGTGTAAGCAAGTGATAAATCATGGAGCACAACACTATTTCCTTGCATCTTTTTATAATGTGGCTAGAGACTGATGAAATACAGGACCAGCTGTAGTAAATCTGAGAACTGGCTCTATCAAGCCTAGATTTCTGTCCAGTCTGGATGTTCACAAGAATAAAATATATCTATCCTATTGAACAGGGTTAACGATGAAGGAAACAATTTTTCACTCATGTATGTGTAGAGGAATGAATTAGTTTATTTTGAAAGAGAAAATACTAACAAACAAAACAAGGTATATAGAAACAAAACAAAACATACACTGCATTTAAGACAAACGCACAATGTTTTGGTAACTGTTGCTAACTGCCACAACTATAGCAGCCCCAAACAACATACTTGCAGTGGAAATCACTGCCACATGTTAAATGTATTTAGGATGTGGTGCAGAGGGGCAAGATTAGTACAAAAATTCCAAATATGTGCAGGGAAGGAGATAACCCCTAAAGAATTGTGTTGCACACAATAAAGGTGAAACTGCAGGGCTCAGGTTTCTCCGGGCTAACTGCAGCTACATCTGTGTTGCTATTCCCATCACCAGTTTCACAGGCAGCCGCACCGAGCCCTAAGTGTGCGGGGAATCAGAGTACCCATCTGTGTTCTGCATAATATCGCCACAGGCAGTGGAGTGGCAAACATGCAAATGGGCTGATTAATCAGGAGGTAATTATGCTTGGGTTACTCTGTCTGCTGCAAGAATGCTTTGATACCAAGATTAGCTATTATGCATAGGAGCAGCTCACAGGAGAAAATGTTACAACACCCTGTGAGACAGTTTAAAGTCCTTTACAAGCACATTTCCTGTAATATTCAGATGATCATTTCATTTATAAGAACAAGCTTGTATGTCATTAACGAAGTGATTCTTGATGGAGAGAATCAAGTTTATACAGAATGGATTTCCAGGATAAAACATTTACATGGCACCTTCCAATTAAAGTAAACCCAGAACTGAGTGCAACAATCTATTTACTGATTTCTTTAAAGAACTACTTTTTCAGATTAATTAGTTCTCAGATCTTTCCACCACCTGAAAGTGTGCTACTGCAAAATGAAGAAGGAATCACTAAAGAAAGGTTAATCTTTTAATCTTTTTTCTTTTTTTTTTTTAATGAATTGAGTGCCTGTATGGACTATACAAAGATTATATGGGTTTTCATTTCAGATAGGGTATGTGAAAAAGTAAAAGATCTGTAACAGTCACATTGCAAAAGAATAAGCTGTACTCAAGAGTGCAAGCATATGGCAATAGTGAATTCTTGTTTTCAACTTTGAGAAGTTCTTTTAGAGGATGTGCAATGGCAAGAATCGAAGAAAGCTATCTCAGTCTGTGCCTCACAAGTCAGTAAGACCAGTTCACAGATTTTTACAACTTCCAGTGTAAAACAGTGACAGCCTCTGCTCTGCACGCAGTAGGAGTTGGGCAAAACTGGTATCTTATCGTGCAATTGTACTGCACCTAAGTATATCCTCAAACTGCCTATCCTTATATTACTCTCAGTGTCCAGAATACAGCAGATATTTTCATGTTCATTACTGCATCTCTACATGCTTTCATGTCTATTGCTGCTGCTTTCATACTTCTGTAGGATCCAGTCACTGACTCCCAGAAGCAACAGAACAACATGCCCGTCGCCTGTGCTAATTCATGACACAAGGACTTCCATGTTCAGCCCACTGGTAATAATAAATCTCTATGTGCTCAAGCTTGTGTTATCTCTATCAGTTAAGGTTACTTTCCCTGCTGAGAAGATTTAATACACTTCACCGAGAGGGCAGTATGACCGGCTAGGAAGCAGACTTTCACAGATGTCAAACACAATAGCCTGTTCATAGGTGAGAGTTACATGATGATTAGGATCACAATAGCGGAGGTTCGTGTTTCTGCAAGGAGCACTAAATACCCAGGGATCCATTATTTATACCAAACATATTTATACATGCACAGGCATTGCATTTCTGGCTTTGGCCTTCTGAAGGGCCTGAGCTGAGATGCAGGGACGTGCTCACGCTCTTCCCACTGCACTGCTGCGGCTCCGCAACCCTCCGTGCTTTCAGCAGTTGCTGAACACAAGATTTGCACCTAATACTGAACACCATGGTTAATTGTGAATGAGATGCGGCTGTCTAGAATAGCTTCTCCTCTCCATAGGAAACTTCTCCGTCTCACATGTGAGCTGAGGTGTCTATGAAGTGTGTTTAAGCCATGTGCGTTGAGCGTACTCCAGTATTCACACAAATACCTCATTCTGCTTATGCTAACAAAAAGGTCCCTGCAGAATGCTTCAGTGCATCCCTTTTCCCATTGCTTGGCAGTCTGTCTACTGTGACAGATCACACTCCAATGGAAAGCTCTGCCATTGATTTTCCACTGGCTTCCTTGTAGATTGGCTGCTGGCTCCAAAAATCGGCTGGTTTGGAATCCAATATTCATCCTGGATCAGGCTTAATTTGTAAAATGAGCTGAAATGCAACAGCAGTGACTGTTCACAACAGGCTACCTTGAGGGTTGTTTCTTTGCAGCTGCCTGGCTTAAAGACCCTCAGTGTCTCCTAAGAGGCACTAAGAGTGTCTAGAGAGGATTGTGGATCTGCTCCTGCTCATCCTGTGGGAAAGATGATGATCAGCTGGATCCTTGTGCAATAAAAGAGGTCTTTCCTATTCAGATTTTTTCCAGCCATTTCATCTGAGCTCCTAAACCGCAGCTTGTTTCCTAGAGCACATTTCATCAGCCTGAGGGCTGATGCAGCACCAAAATTGTCTGTCAAATACAGAGCCTCTTTGCTGGAGAAGAGACTCCCATCACAGCTGCTTTAGGGAATCTCTACCATTCTTGAGACAATACTGAGATCTCTTTGTATCAACTAGCAGAAAAATAAAAGTAGCTATCAAAACTAGGTATATTTCTTCTTCAAAATACCATTTGGTACGGCCTATAGTATCGATTGTCAAACATTATTGAACAGCCTTAAAATACACTGCAATACCATAATTCTCTAACAAGCAGAACCAAATTGCAACTTAAAAAATAACAATAAAAATACTAAAATCACTTCTGTATGTAAAGCAAATAACACTGTACAACTGCTGAGCAGATATTTCAAGCTGTGTTAGAGAAAGTCAAACAACCTCATTTTGCGGAATGAAAACAATGGGGAGACTTGAAGGCATGGTGGGGCCTTTTTGCTCTTTTTATGAGGTAAGATGGGATCTTGTAAGGGGCAAAGTTTTAAGATGAATCTGACTTCATTTCTCTCTAAGATCCAAAAGCTAGGTTTTACTCAAATAAAACTTTCATTACTGAACTTATAAAAGAGCATTACATGTACAGAATATTCAGAAAAGTAACACAAAAATTTATGCACACTTCTCACTGCCCACTTAGCTTTTGTGCATTTACCTCATCCTTGCTTTCATGTAATGAGTAACTTTTTGAGTGAAGCAAATTCAGCTGATCCGCTGTGATCTCTGGGAGAGACTACTCTCTACAACCACAACTGGTAGCAATTATTATTTTTTCTTTTTATAATGAGCTCCCAGGTGCTCTATCTCTTTGCTGTGGTTGTCTTCCTTCTGCCACTCACCCTCATTTGCCAAGCCTTTTCTTAAAAGGGTAACACAATGTGGACTAAAGCAACTAAAATATGTGTTGTTCATCATAACCAGATTCTGGAAATAAAAAATATTCTCTGTTTAAATAGAGGTTTCACATCAGGTGCATTAAATGCATCTGAAAACATAAGATGACCAACAAAATGAAAGACATTTGATGAAAGACAAGTGATCATGTTTAGTACGACTTTAGAAGCATAAGCTTTGCTAAGCGTGGGTTATAAATAACACATATTCGCAGTATAATTTACCTTGCTAATAGCACACTTTTATTTTATACTATAATTTCTTGATTTCTTGAGTTTTACAGAATACAAGAAGTGCACAACATCCTAAATGCACACAACAATCTAAAAATCAGGTCACTATATTACAGTTTTAGAGCGGTGAGTTAGGAGAGTTAGGATCTTTGTTCTTTTGTTTTGTTTCTTTTCGCTGACAAAAGTCAGTAGGACTTTTAAAAGAGATTTGTCTCTATATGTGTGCTAAGACTCAAAGAAGAATGGGTTCTTGTCTTTTCAAAGTGCCAAGTTAACCAAATGGGTGAAAGCCATTATAGTCACAGGACATCACAGATATATAAAATACAGAAAAACCCTTCTCTTCATTGCATTTATAAATCATGCTACTTTAGAAATATGATTGCATGTACTTTTCTTTATCCATCTTCTTTCCAATTAATTCTAAATATAATAATTCTTAGCACATACCATACTTAGATCTTCAGTACTCCCAAAGAATAATAATGATGTGATTAAAATGATTATAAAATAATATGGTTAAATCTTTTTAGGCCATTTTCGTAAGCTTCATTAAAGCACTTTTAAGGCATCCAAGCCATGAGTGTATTTCTGAAAAACACAACAAGATAAATTATTTCGGGGAGACCTTTAAAGAAAATCTGTAAATAAATACTCTTTTTTTCTCTCTCTCTTTTAGTTTGAACTGGAAAAATGACTTTCACCAGATAGACATGTAGCTCATAAAAATAAAAACCTGATGTAAAAATATCAGGCTGTTAACATTTTCCCTTAAGAAGGTAGTTACAAAAAAAAAAAATCAGATAAAGGTTTAATTAAGATAGTAAAATTTGTGATTTGGTGACTTAAATAGTCAAAGAGTAACTTAAATAGGCCAGATTGGAAAGAGCTGTTAAGGAAGTTGCAAAGAGCCAACTCCAAGAATTACTGGATTCTGTAGTATTTGCTACCATCTATTCTTAACAGGCTTGAGCGATGTGGATAGTGCCTGAAAACCCAGCAGTGTAATGGTCAAAGGAAGACTGTTCTCAAGGGCTTTTATTAACATTGTATGCAGCTTCTGGTACCATGACCAAACAGTGCTATTGCTTTTCCCGCAAATTTTAGCAGACCAGACAGACTGCTCTTTCGGGTTATTCGTGTCAGAGGTCCCAATGGAAAATTTGACATTTATTCACCTTCTTACATGGATTAAAGTTTAGGTCCTCCCAGGGTATCCTGTTATGTGCTGTTTACAATGTGCAAATACGTGGTGGAAATATGTGAACCATGTTGGTCTGCATGTTTTGCAGCTCATGCAACATCTGATGCTCAGATTCAGTCTACTCAGTTCAGCTTCACTGATGCAGGTTTTTCACTTGATGCTAAGGAGCAGAATGGGTACAAAATATCTAGCATGATTCATCAGTGTTTTGGAGTTCAATTTCCCTCATAACTGGGTTTTAAGAATGAAAAAATGGAAGAAAATTCTCAGGTAATGAAGTACAGTCCTTTGGCAACTACATCTGGTAATCTCTTGTGTAAACTGATCAAGCTCCCTTAAATGCGTAATATTTTTACGATCTTCAGAGATGATGGCAAAGCATATTTATTTTATTTTGAACTGGATGAATTCTTTATAGTTTATGTTTTACTGTCCCATAGTTAAGGACTTATCCTCCTAGCAACAAGTAGAATAGAAACTGAGAAAACAACTACTGAAATTACCTGATGTATTCCAAAAGAGATTTCCAGAGAGCTAGTCAAATAGTTTAGTGTGACAGAAAAAGCTAATATCATGTTATCCTAATATTTCATATAGATTATTCAGAAAATCTACTGAAATATTAATTTATTTGATGCTAAACAACTGTCATACCAAGCTGTAGTAACTACTACAGCTATGGATGGTACTGATCATCCAAGTTTAATTCAAAGCATTTGTAAAGCCGAAGCTGATCAAAGAATATAAGATTTGCCACAAAACCAGTTTAATTTGATTTTATCCAATTTGTGGAATCATCCCTACTGCAACCAGAAGAAAAGTATGAACAACACACATTGCACAACAGAGTAGTTCAGCAACATTAAAAAAAAAGCTTAATGAAATAGTATGATTTACATCTGGATAATCCATCCATACATTTCAAATTTAAATTAGAACATACTGATACCATCTTTCTAGCCAATCTATAAATCTTTTTAAGACCTGGGAATAGGAGTGGCAGAAGATATTTCTGATCTGTGGCTAAATAAGAGCATAAAGACAAGACAACTGGAACAAGCCATATACTTTTTTTTTTTTTCCATGGACCATGAAGATCTGCTAATTATTGGCAACAGCACACAAGGCATACTTTAACTACAGAATGCTGAATAGAGCATTTGGTAATATTTTCAGATTATATTTTGTGTTGCTCAGAAAGCTGCCTTAAGGAAAGCAAACACTTGCTGCACTTGCCTTTGCAGAACAACAGCTTTATTTGTGGCCTCACGAAATACCTCATATGTTGCTGATGACAGACAAGTGCCAGCGCTTCTAGTTCAAAGGCAAGCTGGAAAACAGGATTTTAGACCCCAAAACAAATAATAAAATAGTGTTCAAGTTATGACTGTAGCAAGCACATGCTCAGTTTTCATTAACTAGGATTTGCTAAGCCTTTCTTCGTTGTAAACTAATTACGTATATATATAGTAGCCCTCTCCAAAGGGGGTGACCTGGAAGAATGAAGCAGGCTCAGACCTAGCACCTGGCTGAGCAGGCAGGGGAATGTGAGCAGCAGCATCTGTGCTAGGCTCATTTAGCAAGCCCAACTTCAGAAACAAGTTCAGCAAATCTAAAGCAACATTTTGCAAAGATTTTGGTCCTCTTTTGAACTCCTGGCTGCCACTGTCAATCTTGGGGACTGGCAAAACTTGGCAGTGGGAGTTACAGCCACTTCTCCTTCGGTCAGTTTTTCGTTGTCCTTCATCTAGGACCATCATTTCCATATCTAGCAAGTGAGGGTAAGACAATACTGTTCGAACACAGCAATGTTTGCAGCTATCTTTTCCTCAGACTCCCTACATCTAAAACCAATATTAGGAGTGCAAAGGAACATGCTGAACTATCCAACACAAATTCCATTCATGTCAATGCTATAATGTTATCAAGCACCTCTCAGACAGATTAAATAGCTGTGCTACAAAAGACCTATTTCTATAGGCCTGGAGTTGTGAAATCTAACTTAGGAAAAAAAAAAATCTGAAAACAATGACCAACAGTTAAAATCAAGTCACTGCAGCCCTTGAAACACAGCTCAAACCTTTCTTGAGAAACACAGATATCTCACCCAGAAATCAGGCTGTATTTGTTTTGCAATTTGAGTGAGTCAGACACATAAATATTTAAGTTTTAATTCAATTGCCTCTCCTGCGGTCGATGAGTCACTACTGCTCTGATATCTGAGGAGTCTCGCTAGGGGAGGTCCTGCAAATGTGTTATGACTCCCAAGTGGGCTCCAGCCGGAAAGTCTGAGCGCTGTACGTTTAAAATGTATAAACTTATTTTGCTTTCATACACTCAAAATATATGTAACGAACTAGAATATGTTTGCTTCCTGGACAGCAAACAATCTTGCAGCCAGAAAAAATGTTTACTTTGTAAACAATATTTTCTTTTCTGAATACTGCTATAGCAATATATTCCATGAGGAAAAACAGTTTAGGTCATAAAAGACCTAAAAGAAAAAAGAATCTGTAACACTTTTACCTCTCTGGACTCCTGAAATTAACTTAGAAGTTGCAGCCACTCCAACATGCTAAAAGTGCAGAGAACATACTCTATTCGAAAGAATGATGCAAGAAAATTTCTAAGCCTTTGATTAAACAGGGAGTGTTATGAATCTTTCCATACATGAGCAAAATAAATAAGAAGCAGCCAAATGAGTCTAATTAAAGTGAAGTAAAATAAAACACATGCCATTGGCAAGCAGGTTGCAAATCAAGAGGGGAAGTCAGTTGTGAGTAAAATAATATAGCAGCATAAAATAACTATTGCAAAGGTGTAAGAGAGGCACTCCCTTTCCTATGTGACCTTCTGTAATATTCCTGCAGTCTTCTTCAGTCATCTTTCCACCTCTTAGCATGAAACATGCCACTTCTGACAGCTCTGATTTTGGCTTGTAGCAGGTAAACCACAGTGTCAGTATTGAACTCAGCTCTGCTCTGAATTCACAGGGAGAGTGTTTTGCTGTTGGAGACTCAGCTGAAAGAAAGAAAGAAAGGAGAATAACCCTGCAGGTCCAAACCAGTGACCATGGAAAAGCAAAAGTCTCCTCGCAGCCTTCCCAGCCTGGGGAGCCTTGCAGCCCCAGGTGGCTCCTGCCCTTGGCTGTGAAGCAGGCCAGCTACTTCGCAGATGAAAAGTAAACCTGCTGCAGATGTCCTGACACCCAGCAAAATCCCCCGGTCTCCAACTACGCGTTATGGAGCTCGTGCAAATGAGTTCCCCGTTGTCCGTGTTCGGCAGCTTGCAGTCCTCAGAAAGGATATCTCTGCACCTCCCAGAGGGACGGAGCCCAAGGCAGCACAGCTTTGCAGTGCAGCTGTGAGCAAAGAAATATTAGGTGTGACCACAGTATTGTTTCCTCTTCCTCCCAATAACCACCTACAGCTACATGCTCAGGCCACATAGTCTACCTGTCCATGAAATGCAGGGGCATGCATATGCAATCTGTACTTTCCTGCAAAGCTGAGGCTAAAACTCTTTGATTTTAGTTTCACTAACTTTTGAGAGTAATATCGGTATTTACATGCAGTCCAGCCTTCCACGGGTTGGTTGGTAGCTTTTCTGGAAGCTCAGAGATGTGCGATGAGATCATGACACCAGTTAAGGAGAACCACATTTTTCACTGATCAGTGAGATAGGACAGATAACACAGAACACCAAATGAATCCTAATTTTAATTCAATACAAGAGCCCTTATTATATGTTGCAACCCGTACTTGTGCTCCTTCCCCTCCCCGCCCTGTGGCCAGCTGAGGCCACGAGGTTGTGGATATGGAGGGAAATGAATTAGTACCTACATATGATATTTTGAAAAAGGGGTTCTTAAAAGAACTCAGAATAAAACATCCCTCACACATTTCAGTTTAAACCCATCAGTTCTCTTCTCTAATGATTGTTTACCGGCTTTTTTTCCACTTTGTTGTAAAGCGTATAAATTTTCTGGATGCTACACTTACCTGTTACATTCATCTTCCATCCATTTGCTATTTCTGACATACTTATATGGATCCACTTTCCTGTAGGTACTCTAAACACAGGGATTTTTATATGGATGTGTATATCCCATTGGCAATTTCATGGACACAGAACAATGACAGGTGCCTGAAATGTAGCAGTCAACTGTGGGTGCCACTGGTGTCAAACTTACAAGAAAATTACCACAGAATTCCTTAAAAATTGGCTATAGTTTTCAGTTCTGGAAAGTGTCTGAGGATGCAAGGTGATGTATCCCTTCCCATGCACTGGGATTTGTCTTCCAAAGTTGCAGCATAAACAATGGGATATAGTTTGCAAACAATGTGCAATCAGAATGCTGCCACTGAACTCCAACCCCCTTTTTTGCATGTCAAATAAGTAGGATAAAATTACATTTCAAAGAAAATAATCAGCTTAATTTTTTTTTTTTCTGTTACTAACTTAATTTCCAGTTCTCCATGGGGATTCCATGGAGATTCCATTCATCACAGGTAAATTAGCATTATTGAATTATTAATTGCAAATATTGTCCAGTTTACAGTAATTTTACAGTTTGTCCAGTTTACAGTAATGTGACATAATTACTACAGTGGCATGAGTTGTGATTTTAAATGTAGCAATTTGGCAAGATTTGACATACAGTAGTTGTATTTTGCCAAAGGGCGAGCCAAAATCTGGCCACATTTGTCATGGTTTTGTAAGTGTGCCAGATACGACACAGAATTGATGTGATTAATTACCTGAAGAATTACACATATATCTATTTTCATGGAACGCTCACAATACACTACAAATTATCCCAACAACAGCCGTCTTGCTGGGCAGTCTGAGAGGAGGGAATACAGAAATCTCACGGGGCCCATGAGGTTCCATTGAGTACCATAAAAAAACTTTAACAGCATTTATTTCTCTTTCCAGATAAGTTGTTTTTAAACCACTTCCTTCTTTTGAGTTTCTCCTTATTTTTTTTCTGTGGCATAAAACTGTTCAAAAAGACTCAAAATTTACAAAAGCATATGGTCAGTGGTTTGAACACTGAACAACAAAACAGCAGCTAAAACTTAACTTCTGAAACAGCAATTGGGTATCTGAGAAATGGTCTGAGTACTAATATGGTTAAGCAACAACATATGTTTGAGAGACTTATTAAGAATTCTTAAATCTAATCGGCAGGACCCATCTAAGATCCTTCTAATCTTTCCTTACTCACCCCAGTAATGGAACAAATACCATTTTTGAATTTCTTGTTATCTCCTGACAAGACATAGCTTTCCAAAAGGAACCGCAGTAACTGCTACCAAACACATGTTGTAGTAAATCATACAGATTAAAAGAAAATGAAATAATTATAAAAATCATATTTTAAGTACCTTTGGCACCAAAACAAAACATACTGTGCGTTCAGATGGTAATTTTAATTTAATCTTTGGTTACAAGAAAGCACTATTTTGGACGCATTACACTATACCCTAGCATCTCTGAGACTATAAAGAATTTCCAGATTTTCAGGATTTCTGATTTTGCGCTGTGGGCAAGACATAAAACAATTGCTTTATGGTTAATCACTGAAGCCTTTAGAAGGCCTTGCTAAGGAAACTGCTACTGCCATCTGTAATGAAACTGTATAGGCATAACTAACATGGACCACAAGATCTTTTCTTATAAACTTGGACCTGCTGGAGTAATTCCTGTGAACAGCCACCTGCTTCTGTAAACCATTTGTTCCATTTGCAGAATGGATTTTAGCTTCGTATGAACTTCTGAATGAGAAATTTCAAGCCTAGCCACACTTCAAAATAATAAGTGATATCATTCAGACGCTTTCCCTCTTAGACAGTGTTACATATTAGAAACGAAAATCTGTAAAGAAAGCTTTTCGGGGAAAAAAAGTCCACTTAAGCCAAGAGATAGGCATAACACTAAGTGAACATTTGATTTAATAATTTTTCTGCTGATGGTTTTCTTGTAGAAAGTTAATGATGAAAAATGCAATCAATCGAAACAGTCCCTTTCAATTAAGTCAAAGAAGCTTTTCTGAATCAGTTTGAACACTGAATTCAGCCAGTTCAAATACTCAAATTGTAAAACGCAAAACAGAAGAGTCCTATAAAACAGCTTTTATAATTGCTCACAATTTTGTGAATTACACGTTGCACGGTTGCCCACATCCCATGTGCACAATCCTCTCACAGACCCTGGAGTGATGAAAACATCCCACACTCACGGCGACTACAGAGCTGCATGGTTTCCTGCTCTCTGTACCAGCCACCTCCAAGAAAACCCTTGGCAGATGCTCCCGAGGGAGGGACACAATCCTTCTCCTCCCTCACAGGTTGTTCCCGCCCGGCACTGTGGCACCAGGAGGAGCAGGGCTCTGGCTGCCCGTGCCCTGCACCTCCCTGCTGGGTTTCGCAGCGCCACGCTTCACGGGGATATACCCCAACGCCGGGACACAAAGCACCCTTGAAGGAGGTTCATTACAGAAGTTGTGCCCTCAGTGCGGTCCCCTTCACTGAACGCAATGGAAAAGGCAGATGATCAGAAATAAAAACAAAACGGTTAAATGGGAAGTTTCTGACTGCCTGCTATATGATCAGACATCACGTGGCACACCTCTGTGTTACGTAGGGGCGGGATGTGAAGAATAAACTAGCAGGACAAGGTGTAGGCCATACCTACCTTGGCAATCCCTGTCTCCTGTGGGATCCTTCTAGGATCATGGGCCAAAAGTGTACTCTAGGACTTCCTACCAATTCGTTATGCACAGCAGGAGCTGGGTCTGAGAGCACCAACTCTTGGCATGAGCTCTCGGCAGGGGTATGTGCTAACTGCGCTCCATCACCAGTGAGTGAAGACAGACCTCGTCTTTAGATGTCACATCAAATTAAAGTGATGACATGATCTCCAGACCTAGTAAAGCAGACTCTTAACCCCATCCCAACTGTAAATGCAAAGCTGCTTTCCTCACAACATCCGGGCCCTCAAAGCTATGAGGGTCCTTTTTTTTTTTTTTTTTTGTACAGTTCCTGCACACATGTACACACTTAGAACTCCTCTGATGCTCTTCTATTAATACTGCCTGCAAAATCTCTGCTCACCTTGCAAGATCTACAAAGAGGTCAATCCCAAATAGAGCGAAAAAAAGACAGCAAAAATCTCATGAGGAATACTTCAGATATTACATGTCCGTATGGTATTGTTTCCTATGACCAAAATTCAAAAATAAAAAAGAAGAAAAAAGGAAAAAAAAACCCTAGATTTTGTTCACCAAAGCACACTGCTAAGAAATCAAATGTATGAATTCAAAAGTGCATCTTTGAAAATGTAATCTGATGAAATGAATAGATTTGATGCTAAAAATGTCGTGTGTGTTTGATGCCCATGATGCAGAATAGGGATGTTCAACTCTGCTGACTGTAACCTTTCTGTCACCTAATCAGGAAAAGAGCATTAAAAAAACTTTTTCCGTTTCTTGTTATTTTTATTGTGTGCTCTCAGTAAGGAGGTGAACATTCAGTCCCAGATGGCTATGAAATCTCATTCATCAGATTATTTTTTAAGTAGCAACAATGTCACTTTTTTTTATTAAACAGTAGACAGTTTATATCTTCAGTATTATCTTTTTAAACCCTAAAATGTTGTTCTTGTTTCAGTGCCTAGATGTCTTGGTTTGTTTCTAAAGACTAGTTTCAATAATTGAACAAGAAAGAGAAGCAAATTAGCAGACCATATTTAGCCAACATAAGTAATATCTTTTAAAAAGGTCTTTTGAATGAATTCACAGTAGAAAGAGTTATCACTACTGTAAGAAGACAGGATTACATAATCTCAGGATTCAGTTTCAATTGTTCTTGTAACAAACATCAAATGTCAACTTTAATGTTGTGGCATTTCTGGGAGAATCAGCCATGGGTATAGCTCCTGGCTAACAGTTAGCAGAATGTCTGCTAGGATGTTTTATACTGAACTTGAGTAGTTATAAATGCCAGGACTCTGAGGAAGCTTATTTATTTATTCATTTATTTATATTGTTATTTTCTCTCTTACTCTCCATTACTTTGTTCTAGTATGTTCAAATACTCTGCAAATGAAGAAAAACGCTTATCAGGTCACTCTTACTTTCTATGATTGGTGTTGGATATTGTCATAAATTTTTACTGGGGTAAATTACTGGGGTTAGGACACCACCCCAGTGAACTTATATCCTCTCTTTAGTGTTTTAAGAATTTCTTCTTTTTTTTCAGCAGTTAAGTGGTTCATTCAGAAAATCTGCCTTACTTTTGCGTGTAATATCACACTGACCTTCTCAGAAAGCAAGTCTGCATTATGGAGACAGATCAGCAGGTAGAGGATACAAAGTCAGACTCCAGAAAGGTGAGATTTGAGACATGTTTGTAACATGCTTCTGATTTGCTTTGCCACAATCATGGGGAAGAGACATGCAGATAGGCCAGAGTAGTTCTGGATAAAAGTAAGCACGCACTTCCAGCATCTTAAGGATGAAAGCAGAGGGCATTTCGTGTCTTCTCTGAGTTTTAATAAACAGCACCATCCTACACTTCTTTTCATGTGGCATGACGGCAATCCTGTTCTAATATATTTTAACCAGTCACAACACGCAAACCAAAGTTCCCCAAAAGTTTTGTTAATAATTGTTTTTTCATTGAGCACATCTATACTGCTGGGATAAATAAGGGACAGAATATGGAAAGAATCATCTACGCTGAAAAAAAACATGCTAAGGCCTTTTAAGCACAAGGCATCTACTCTTAAGACAAAACAGACTATTTTTGCATGTTACTCAGTTTTGTGATGTAGGACGCTAAGAAATGTTGCTTTTGGGCATGTATCTGAACTGGATCCCACACAGAGTTTGGTAATTTACCTTGATTTCTGTGTAAGAACTAAAGGGAGATAGAATAACACACCAGTCGTCACAGAGATGTAATTGCCGCCTGATAGTCTTGTAACCATCCAGAGCTAAGTCTGCAAAGTTCTTTATTATCGTTAATCAGTCCTCGCAAGAAGAAACGAGTGAGACCAGCATGACTAGGGCCTCAGCCTGATGAAATCAAGAATCAAGATACAGACTTTCCAGTTGACCTTGAATAAATCGTTTTGCTTTTGAATCAGGTCTTACAATGGCAGTATTGACATGTTCTCCTTTATCATCAATAAGACATGCAAGCTTGTCAGATACTCTAGTAACAAAAAGTGCATAGGTGCAACTGTTTCCTGAGACAGAGGACTGGAAATATATCCCCACTTTAGACACTGAGGGCTTACTTTTAGATAAATACAAACATACACACACACACACCCCTACTTATATAGTATTTTCACAGCTATTTATAATTATTTTCCATAAGTCTATATAATTGGCTTTTATTTGAGAGCAGCGGAGGCAAAATATCTCCACCACTGCATGTAATAATTTCCTCTGAATTTCCCTCTGGAATGTATTGTTGCAAGGGAAAGTATGCATTCACTCTGTCCTATATATTTTCATTTTTACCTTGCTTTCTTCTGAGAGGTTACATTAACTGTCACTTGTATATACAATTCTAGTTATGCTTTGTTTATGACTTTTCAGCAGCTATGTAATCCTAGAGGATGAAAATATTTTCCATTTGCCACAGTGACACGTGCTGTGGAGAGAAAATATGAACAGCTGCAGGCTCTCCTAATAATGGTATCAGATAACACACTGTTCAAGATTTCAGTTTATCATTTTTCCTTAGAGGAAAAACCAGGCCTTCCATTCAGACATCTCAAGTGAGACTCCATAAGGACCATGACACTCTGGATCAGAAGCAAGCACTTCAAAATGAGAAGTCTCTGCAAGGTCTTGCTCAGGGACTTTCACCGATACAGAATCAGCCTTTTTTTTTAACCCTCCTCTTCTAACTCAGATTTGCTGGCTTTAAATTAGCTGTATGTGCTGTGTGTGAGTACTCAAAGTTCAGTCTTTTGCAATTAAACAAACCCTTTGGAAGAAAAAGCAATGTGTAGGTCAATGAAACTGAGGTGCTGAGTGGTCATTCCCTTACTGGGGAACTTACAATATTTGTCAGTGATATATTAGGTCCATAAAAAATAAAATATCATTATTTAGGATGTTTACTTTAGCTTGGCTCTAAGAGGCATTTGTGACCTTACAGAAGTACTTCATTGGAGGTCATTATTTAGACTAAATTCCAGATACGGAAAACAAAGAGCTCTATTTATAACAACTAAGACAGCAAAGTATTCACAAGAGAAATGAGAAAGAATTTCAAAATGTAGACTAAATAGGACTGTGATTCAATAGAGGTCCCAATTCAGGAAAGCACCCCTGGACAGCTAACTCCTTAAGCACATGCTTATTTTCATTTTAAGTAGCAGTGAATTCACCAAACTTCATAAATACTTTTAAATGCTTTCTTGACTTGTCACCTGGGACTCGTCTCTTCCATTTAAACAGAAATTACTTAAATACGGATAGGACAACCTTTACCGATAGCAAACAGACCTGCTCTAGCTGTGGTCATGGCTGATGTTATCCGGCACAACTTTTTTGTGGTCCAGACTCACATTTGTTCTTATCAAACATCTAGAAGCTCACAGCTTCAAAAGGGAGGAAGCTCAATAAGAGGCAACTTGAGTCCACCAAATTGACCATAAATGAGTGAGCCAAAAGAGGGAACTTTGAATTCCCAGGATATCCCAGGTAGGTGGTCTGCAATGCCTTGAAATCACAATGAGCAGATATTTTTACCGAATATTTCACCTTCAGCAGTCAAGCTACTGAAAATGCAGGCGACAATAAATGCAGTGCTGTGGCAAGGACATCATTGCTCTGTTTTATCATGAAGGATACATGAGTGTGTTCTGAGGAATACATTTGCACCACTTACAGCAAAAAATATCAGGTTATCTTGACAATATTTATGTATTTCAAGATATAAACTAATACTCTCCTACATAACAAGTTTATAACAATTGCAAAGGTGAGAAACAGTAAAAATTTTAATGATATTTTGGCTGCATTCATGTTTATTTACAGAAGTTGTGAAAAAACAGGGCAGTGGATGGTTAGGTCCTGAAGGTCATCATGTCAGTGAGTCTCAAGTCAAAAAGGATAAATTTTATCATTGAAATATTGCCACTGAAGACTGTTAATAAACAACATTATCAGTAAATGTCACTAATTTTCAAGCGGAATTCTTTAGTCTCTTTTTAAGATGTTTCACATCCCTTCCATTTTTAAAATATATTTATAATGGGAAAGTTTTGTATAGGAATGGTTGCTATATGTATAGCCTATACCACAAGATCTGCTAAGGTTCAAAGATGCTTGAAGTATTGTACTAATAATGATGCCAGCCATGATGCCAAGGAGGAATTACTTTCTACTATTTTGTGAATGCAATCTGGTTTCTTTGTCCGTTGATACAGAGGCAGAGAATATTACAAAGGCTTTTCACTTTTTGCAGAGATGGTAAGATAAGTACTGTGCAATATTCACTCAAAAGACATTTCCAAATGTAAATTTAAATTATGTGTAGTCTTAACTATAATAAAGACCACTGCCTTAACAACATTCCCAATTGAAGGATTGTAGCCGGGATGTAACCAAGAACGTACTGTGTCTTGCGCATTCCTCATTTAATACACAGTTGTTTTGTTACATACACAAGTCCATTTGCCATTCATTGTTTTGGGGCTGTTAATGGTTCACATACTTACCAACTGGCTTATTCTTCACTGAGGAAACACTGACATCACTTTCAAATATTTACAAAACTGTAAATTCTGATTTTGGAGCAGTTCTCTCAGGAAGTGCATTTCTTCATTGCCTCCATCTCCTGATTGATAGAGTACTTGCATACAATGGATTTTGAAAAGCTGTGTTTTTGTTAAGAAGCAACATTTAATGTTTTGAAATTTGTGTATATCAACCAACTTTAAATTCTTCAGGAAAAAACACATACAGCTCATATGTTGAACACATTATGTAGAGCATAATTGGAATGCAATATGCTAGAATATAAGTAATAAGCAATATTAATACAATAGCAACAGTGTACTTACATTACCATGCCATTTGAATCTTTTTGAATAACCACTACAACTACAAACTTCTCTAAAACAAACCCTACAAGACCCGATCTTTGCACTATACTGCCACGACTGGTGATGGTTGGTGTTTACACTGAATAGGCTTGTATTTAGTCCTCTATGTCAAGAAACAAATCCTACAAAGGATTTACAGTCATTCAATACAGATTGCTTTTCCATTATCTGGAAATTTTCTGGAGAAAAGACATTCAGTAACCTGAGGAACTACTTCTCAACTTTTAAAGTACAGAAAAAAAAAATCTTATTAGTAATGCCATTCTGATATGTATTTGTAAGAAAAATATCAACCTTGAGCAGAAAATTTCACTGGAAAAGTACACTTCTGTGCATATAGAAGCACTGGTGCTGACAAGGATGGAGATCAGTCAATATTTCACTCTACATCTAAAATATATAAAGAATGTGAAAAGTCTTAGTTCAGTAATCCTAACTTGCACTTAGTTCTTTGCCCTGCAATGTATGAAGTATCAGAGCATGTGACATTAATTTTAACAATGAATCAAATTTTAATCTCATGTCCAGGAAGACACAAAGCTTTCTATTTCTACTAAACTGATGTGTAGACCTTCTGAATGTAAATTCAGATTCCCAGATATCACTGGATCTATTATACATGCTAACAGGATTAACTCGCATTAGACTGGCACGCACAAGAAGCGTGATATGCAGTACGGCCTGAGGAATTCTCCTGGGAGGCAAAAGGTCTAAGTTGAGGCATGCATGATTTCAAAGCAATTCTTTGTACAATTAACTGCTTGACCTGCACAATGAACAAGCATATCATTTAATTAATTGCCCAGCTCTTTTGAGCAGTGCTGCTCATTTTTCTCATAAGTGAATGATAATGTACTGCAACTGTTTTTCAAGGAGATGATCGAAGAAACTATACGTTGAAGTGGATGAAGACTGCATTACATGACGCCATCAATCTCTCCTATCAATTTGCTGATATGAATATATATACATATATACATGCACACACATGTGTGTATGCATAGGTGTATATATATGTGTGTATACACACATATTATTAATATTACTGTACAGATGAAATAACAGTAATCTTACTAACAACCGTTTTTTGTTATTATGGAGATTACTTTTTGTATTTTTTTGGCTCTGATAAAATGAGCAGAAAAATAAACACAGAATAAAGAGACTTTAAAATTATTTATGAAGCAAGATGTGAAATATCCAATTAATTATAATGCAAAATCAGATTCTATCTGCTCTAGATTACACCAAATAATCTCTATCTATATAGGGTAGCAAGTCAAAGCAATTTTTCCTTCCCTCTGTATAAGCAGATTTTTTTTTCTTTTCTTTCTATATAAGTGCTTAATTATTCTTTGAGGACAGCATCTATTTATAATCATAGACATACTTTCTTCAAATTAGAGACAAAAAATATATTTGGACATCTGTTCTTTATTGGGCAGTATACACAGGGAAGAAAATTGATTTTCTTACATTGCCAACCTTATGAATATTGAGAAAAGTCTATGAAAATGGTTCTGTGTTACTAAAAAGATAAAATCTGTATTAATGAAATTTTGTCTTGAAGTGTTTACAGTTATATCAAAAGTTCTAGATGTCCATATAGTATTGCCTATTTATCAGAATTCCTACTAATTTTATGTAATTTTTTGTCAAATTTATCCATTTTATGGAATATAGAGAGTGGACTCACCAATGACTGCTTTCTGATCTTTGGTTTTCTTTTAATTCTTTTGGATTATACTGTTGCATTGCTGTTCTTTACTCCTCCTCCCCCACTAGTAAACTTATAAAATTATTAGTTCATACAAACTATATTAAAAACAATGTAATGATAATTGAAATAATATTTAAAGAATAAGAAATCTCATGTCTTTATGATTGAGTCAGGCAAACCAAAAAGTAAAACTACATGATGTTCCCTTTCCTGATCCTCCCAAAAGAAAAAACAGAGATTCATCTGTATTTTATTTGATTTAGTCATTTAGAACAGTCTACACTTTTTCTAGGGTGCCTTAATTTTAATTTACTGCATCTTTAAATAATTTAGATGGTAACTGATGAAACAGCTCTTTCCTTTCTTTGTAAAAATATGCTTATTTATAGAATTGTATAAACAACAAAATACTCAAAAGAAGGTTCTAATAACAATAATTTCTCTTTTTAGTCCAAATGACCTCTCTTTGATCATACAGGAACTAATGTATCCCAAAAACTGCTGCTTTACCAGTCTTACAAATTTCCAGGAAGGCTTAAGCCTACTATGGAACATATAAGACTACGGCACGAGAGAGAATGATTTTAAACAGAGATGCAGTGAAACTGGGCAGGAAGTTCAGCAGTACAGAAAAAGGGAGTTTATAGACCTTCAGAGAGAGAAGCCTTGTATCTTTCTGGTTTCAGACTCATTCTTACTGACAGCAAGGGACAGCAAATGCTATTAGAAGCATTTTAGCCTTCTCAATATTTTTCACTTACAAAGTGTTAAAGATTTTCTATGAACTTATCAAGGTTCTCCTTCTTCATGTTTACCTCTAGTCTAAAAGTACTAGTACCGTTTTTTCTTTAATTCCCCAATAAAATTAAATGAAGTTTGAAACAACTATTCTCTTCTGTGATTAATCTCGAGTTTGCTGTTACTGACCTTGGTGCCTGAGAGCCAAGGAAGCTGTTTCCCAATTCTTGTAACCTCTTCCAACAAGGAAATGTAAGAATTGCCACAAGCCTTGTTTCCCAAGCCAAAATTTTCAATCATTCCTTTCTTCTGATATTCATCTTCAGACATGTTTGGATTCATTTTAAAAGTGCAGGCCTCAGCCAATACAAAACGATGTCCAAGTATACATTATTTCTGAAAAGGAAGTCATTACTACACACTGATGCTTTGAAAATAATGGTTTAGTTGTCTGAGAGCCACTCTTTCACAATTAAAATTGTCAGGAAAGCAGAACCACACCAAGATCCCAAAGAATGATCAGGAGCACCTAAATAACACTAGACTACAGAAGACAGGAAGGTTCCTACATAGGTAACTTACATAGGAAGTTGCTCTACCCACACAGGAAAGTACACTTGAAAGAGGTAGAAAAAAGCAGAATCTGCAAAGATAGCGTTCTCCATGTCCCCAGTTAAGTTCAAATTCTTTCTCCCCTGCCTCTCTGTTTTCATATATGCTATATATGCTACAGGAGCTAAAGAAGAGGTTAAGAAATTATTAAATCCAATTTTTCTCCCATTTCTATCCCACAGGATAGAAAAGCAGACATGGATTTCCTCCTATTCTTTCATCTTTGGTGAACACAAATAGTCATCAGCAGGAAGACGGAAAAAGAACACAGAACTTGACCATATTTCTCTGTTAAATATTGGAAAGGTATTCTATTGATTTGCACATGTCCATGACCAACCCTTTTGGTAACACAATGGCACATAAATAAAGAGAAGTGATAACTCTTACAAACGAGCCATACATATATGCACAAACTAAATTCTAAATTGTAGAAAGGAAAGCATGACATTTTTCATGGCCTACCTATCTAGGCCATGGAAATTTTTGCTAGCAGGTACAGATTACATACGATAGGGATATTTGATATATATTGTTTACTACTACATTTGTACATTTATTTCATATATATACAGTAGGATGGTATATGAAATTTATTATTTAGAAATTCTGTGTGCATCTGAAATATCACAAGACTACTCCTGTAGGCTTTTTATCTTCCTAAGGCAGATAACCAAAATATCAGTTGCAAAAATTATGGAAAAATTGACCACAGTCCCTATCCCAAGTGTCATGAAAATTTAGTCCAAGAAAAGCCACAGGTCTCTGAATGATGCATCCCATATTAAACCAAGTAGAAAACCATTTGCTTTTTTCAAAGGGAAGAAACTACATTTGCCACATCATAGTTATGTTTTCTAAAATTTACAATTTTCTCATTACTTTTAGAATGAAAAATGCCTGATATGTTAGTGCATTCAGGTACAGAAATTTCCAAACCTTATGTATTTGCTGTGTTATGTTCACTAGATTTTAATGGAGATGGTAGTAAACACTCAGACTCTCATCGCTGAAAAAATCTGGAGAAAAGCATTCATGACCTTTTATGCAAATGTTTAAGTCTTAAATATTTCATTGAAAGTATGGTCATCTCCTCCTGATGTTGCAGCTATGAACAACTTAGGATAAAATTTAAAAATAGAAAAAGAGTCCGTGGTGGGAGTGGCAGGGGCAGTGGTGTTGACTCAATAGCAAACCAAGCCTTTGCTTTAGAGTGAATTTTTTTGACAAGTTTGGACCCACTGAAAACAGTATTGATGCTTCTCTTGGTCTTTCAACAGATATCTTTGGGAACCAAAATGGAGAAAGAAAGTTAGACTGCCCCTTTGGGGGTGCACTGTCTTTAGATAGACCCCAGCTGCTGGTAGAATCCTCAGCCTTCACAGAAAGACGCTCAATACAGTCTTGGAAAGGCACAAAGGAATTAATATAAACTTTGTGAATTTGTGTGTGCAGCTCCCAAGCAGAACCATTCATCTTTAAGTTTATCACCTAAATTCAATACACAATATCCGGGGACGTGAAGGCTCCACAATAAAATATCAAGAACTGGTAGGGCAAACCCGAGCATATTTTGGCTAAGTAATAGCAAAGGCTGAAGAAGGAGTCTCCATCCCTGGAGATATCCTAACCTGAAGGGACATGATCCTGGCCATCCTGCTAGGTCCTAGGATAAGGACTTGTTTGGACAAGGTCCTGGGCTTGCCTTGAGCAGATGGTTGAACCAGGTGGTCTCTGAGGCACCTCCTAGCTTCAACTGTTCAGGATTGCCCCTTAAGTTCATGCCATTGAGAGGTCTTTGGAAGGCTGTACAGTGGTTGGATACCCACATTCCAGAATAAAATTAATTTGCTTTTTCCTATCATTTCCACCTTTAAAAATGTCTTCTGTATCACTGCGTTATAGTATTAACATTTTGACCTTAATTTTTTTGGAAACTAACACAACATGTAAATGATAGATTCAGTATTGAAAATCACATTTATGTAAATCCTAACAGTTATCAAAAACAGATATTAACTATAAAGAAATTCCAATATTTTGTCATTAAGAATTTTTTTTTTGCTATGCCTTTTTTCTCAGAAAGGTATTGTAACTATGTTTTCTTGAAAGGAAACATCACTTTTCAGGAAAGGAGCTTCATGGAATTCCTGATTTCAAAATATTTTATTTTATATTCAGTACTCTTCTGGCAGTCATTTGAATACTCTTTTGTTGTTGTTTTTCTCTTTTCTTTTTTTTTTCTCTTTTACTTACAGAGACATAAGTCATTATTTAAAAATCCTCAGTAAATGACATCAACTGTCCTAAAAAGCTACCTGACTAGTACTACGAAAGGCCAACATCATGTTAATTGAATGCAAAATTAGTGAGATTTTGTCTGTGATTTTCTCTAGCAAAGTCCCTCTGTGCTCCGCATGTGTTGAATTATCAACCATTCTCACTATAAAAATAGTTCAGGAAATCACTTAGCATTATCAAAACATAGGAAAAACAGTAGGAGATGAAGAAGTTTTTCTTTCAAAACCTTAGTTGCCTCAAATGATGGTTAACGCACCCCTTGGAGGTTTTAGGTCCGTGCTGCTCACAGCGACCAATGCATGTTCAAACACATGCTGCAATTCGTAGACACTGAACTATGTAAAAACCTTAGCTAACTGTCAGCGTTACAAAAGCAAGAACTAATAGTATAACATACCTAATCAAGGACAGTGCATCCAAATTTACTTAACAAAAAATAGCCACCACTATATTTTTAAATTACCCAAATTAAAAATGTGATGGTAATCACATGGTTCATTTTGTAGAATTTGGAGCATTTTAGAAAGAGTATTAATATTGTACACACAGCTGTATTCATTTTAGTTTGATAAGCCTTTGTTCTTAGTTTCAACCCTCTACTTCTCTCACTTTATAACTTGGGGGGATATTCTCATATTGATGAGTTCAAGGTTTCTTAGGTAACTCAATGTGCAGGAGAAGATAATTATCCCCTGAGCAAGGTCTGACACCTTTCTTCCTTTTCTTTTTCTTTTTTTTTTTTTTTTTGAAATTGTAGGAGTGGGTAGATGAAAGCATGCTTTTTGAATTTTATATTGTATGTAAAATAATCATAGTTCTCTCCCATTTGATCTATATAATCTCTATCTAGCATCAGTCACATAAGCTTAAAAAATAACAAGAGCAGATCACATGAAAGCATTCTATAGGGGCAGATATGAAGATTAACAATTATAAGAAGGATACATTTTCACCAATCTTCCTGACAGGTCACAGTACCTTTTAAGACAATTTTTTAATCCTATAAGTAACAGACTGATGACCTAAAACACTCTCCAAGTATAGCATTATGTGTGACATCTACATATGTTTGGGGAGTTGAAATCCAAAAACATACAAAAGCAAGTGGGGATTCTAAACGGTTTGGGCTTTTGTTTGTTTTAAAATCAGCCTGTCAGCACTTCATGGTCCATTAAGAATCATCTTGCATTCTCCTTCAAACACTATTCCTTCTGGGAGTCTTTTCTCAAGAATATGAAGGGCTATATTGTGGGTTATACTCTCTGCACTTTGCATATCTGCACTTGCATAGGAAAACAATAAAATTCAGCGTAATAGTAGGCACAACTCAGATGACCCCACAGACTACTAATAGGGTGGTCCGCATATTCCTTCTCTGTCCCCTCACTGCTCTTCCTTTGCTCCCAGATGCATGTTCCTGCCTCTCTCCTGCACTGCCTGTGTTGCCAGTCTGAATTATCAGTGACTGACTTGGCTCACTTGGACAGCAGAAATCTACTTTCCTCCCAGTTATTACTTCTCTGATCCATCATGAGCTCCTTGGGTTTCCCAAGGGGTTCACAAAGCACCAGGACAACACACACCGTGCAGAGATAGCAGACAGTGGGACCCTCCCTTTGGGTAACAGGGAATCAGCTGGGCCCTCTTGTCCATCTATACTCTAATTTAGACAAATACCTGGTTATTCCCTCAGCAAATGGACTGTGCTGGCAACAGGGGCTTATACATTGCTCTGCAATCAAGAACACGTTGCTGGGTATACTCAGAGCATTACTGTGGTCAGGAGATATCTTTTTTTTTTAAACCTGACCACAGAATAAAAGAAAGCAACCAAGAACAGCTTTCAAAACTTCAAAATTTCATCTGAAACTAGGCCTCAACACCTAGGAATGACCAAGGAATGATAAAGCTGCCTCATTTTGCACCCCTCTAGCTCATCTCGTCTGAATCCAAAGCTGTGGGATTATGTATGCAGACCTGGCACTGATTCTGTCACGCAAAGGTGCCTTCATTAACCAACCCTAGGAACATATCGGGGGGCAGGGAAAGGCAAGGAACCACAGTTCTCAGGGGTAAGCGGGGGAGTGAAGCAAGATAAATGTTCGGAAAAATTTAGTCTTCGAAAGTCTGAACCAAACAGCAATCTGGAAAAAAAACCAATTAGGGAAAAACATGAATACATACAGGAGTCCTTAGATCTAGGGATCATATCTGTTACAACTTGAGTAAGAAGTGGGTCTCATGAGAAGTTCCAGATAATTTGAACATTTCTCCTCTACAAAGTTACATGACTTGCAAAGATTACTGCAACACTGGCTCTCCCAGGGAACAGAGTGGGAACAGCTGGATGCATAGGCA
>JAWLRI010001111.1:1219151-1295492 GCA_034781795.1 Crypturellus tataupa
AGTTACATGACTTGCAAAGATTACTGCAACACTGGCTCTCCCAGGGAACAGAGTGGGAACAGCTGGATGCATAGGCAATATCAGAGTATTGATTTCCTGGTTTAAACAAACTCACTCTCCCACAATAGCTTTTGGGCAGCAGTTGCATGAGGAGGAATTCTCCCTGGTCACTCACTAAGCTTAAATCACAGTTTGTCAAGCAGCAGCAGTACTGATTTAAGCAGTACCTCTCTGCCCAGCTCCTGTTAGTACTGCGTAACCTTGGTCCATCCAGGACAGCCGTGCCCAAGACCACTATGCTGGAGAAGAGATCCCCTATAAAATAATCAGTTTGAGGGGTTTGCACCTGTTTTTTTTTTTTTTTTTTTAAATCAATTTTCTTGATGAATTGCTTGCTCCAAACAAAAATATTACTTGTCTTCCAATATGGTCAAACTAAACTGTGTTTTCTGAGATGAATAAAAAGCAGCTCGCTTAGTCCCATCCCACCCCAACTTCCCCTCTCAGCCAATTCAGTGAAAAACATGACAATTGTATTTGAAAAACATGACAGCATTACTACTGCACGTGTCCTACCAAGGGCTCAGATAAGAAAGATGAACATTAATTAAGGAGATGATTAAGGTTCTTCTTTAACTTATTGTACATGTATTTTAGGCACAGCACTGACTGCGTAATACTAAAAGATATCCAGCAAGACTGGAGACTCCTTGAAAACACTGACACCTTCAGTGAAGTACAGGAAATTAAATGAATATAACATACTGCACAGAGATTTTCCCTTCCTTAATCCATAAATGCCTTAAATAGATTAAGCACAGGTTTAGAGCAGCAAAGCCTACTGGTTTTTGATACCTGAAAGATAAAAAAGCTGATGAGAAAGCAAGATAAAGGCTAAAAGCACAAAATAAAGCAAAAATGAATGGAGAAAGGTGTTGGGCAATCATAGTTGCTAAAAAGAAGATAAACACATGCTAAACTGCATACAATTTAGGAAAACATTTGGTGCAAACTTGTGCATTTGAATTAAAGTTTAAAACCTGTACAGTAAGGATATGCTTATAGCAAGGTGTGTGCTTAATTATTTATCAGGCAAACCTCTAGATGCTAAAACTGAGTCACAGAAACCGAAGCATATGCCCTAAGCATTTGAGAACCCGAGTAAGGAAAGATAGATTAATTTGTAAAAATGGAGCAAGATATTCCTTTCAAGTCATTTTTCCAAAAAAAATAGAAAAGATTAAGAGTGTGTGTGTGTGTATATATATATCTTTTTTTTCCTAAAACTAGTCATTGCTTTGTGTCAGAAATTTTAGGAGAAAATCATTCCTCTTCAAAAGAACTAACCTTTCTAGGAAAAAATCTACATGCAAACATGCAAATTTTAAGCCCAAATCCATTCTTTTGATATTTTTCAGAACTTTTAATGTGAAAATATTAATAAAGAAACAGGCAATTGCAATTTTAAAAGGAAGATAGGTAAGATTTTACTTTAACTTTTTGCAATGCATGACCTTGTTTTTACCATGACCAGTTCAAGTATAAACTGGGTTAGGTGCCTTAGAATGAGGAACAACTCAAAAGAAATAAAGCATTGCAACCAAGTGGAGGTAACAAAGTGTACAAGGACATAGCATGCTTCCTCAAGCTAAAACATTGCCACAAGGTCTCAAATTCTTCTGATTCAATTATCATTCGTATTACTTCTATGCATAAAACAGAAGCCTGCCACAGGATCCATGCTCAGGGACAGGGGAGCCAAACCTGGCAAGGCACTGATACAGGCGCACTCCAGTAAAGGAGGCAACTCTTTCTACCACCTCTGCAGTGAAGGAATTCAGAGGAAAAAAATGCCCTCGGTGAGTTATTGAAGTTTTCCTCTTTCAGGATAGCCTCTTCAAGCTTGCTTTGGCAATAGTGAGAAATTTGAGCCTGCTGAAGGGCAGAGCCGGTTACAGCCAAATGGAATCCACATGCTTTTGCAACATGAAAAGGCAGAATAATGGAGAGAAGTTCCTGCATGTCACGACCGCGGAGTTTCCAGCCCAACTTCCTTCCATGTTCCTTACCGTCTGCCTCATTCTCATTCACATCACAACTCCCTCAAAAATAAATAAAACCAGCTGGGTTTCTTTTCCTAAGTATTATATCCAGGAAAGTATAGCTAAGTCCAGTGTATGAGTTACACAAATTTAGATCAGCTCAGGATGAGGTCCATAAAACTTTTCAAGTAACTCACCAGTATCGTAAAAGCTCAAAACCACTGGCCAAGCCAAAAGGTCTAAAAACACTGGGAAGCAGTTGAAGCAGGCAAAATTATAAGCAATTGAAAACAGACTTAGTAATAGAAAGTGTTAAGAAACTTTAGCTATAAGCATTGCTGCCAACTCTAACTATAAACCAGACAAGTAAAATGGGAGGGGAACTTTCAACAGTCTGCTCAGAGATTTTTAGAATACAAACTCATCTACTTACATACTTTTGCGCAGTCCTAGAACAATATGGCAAGTAAAATGGAAATACCACATTTTCACATCACACTAAGAACAGTTTTAAAAAGGGATATTCAGTTGCTACAGAAAAAGTTCCAAATCACATACGAAAGATTTTCCTTTACTTTCTCTATGTCCTCTACAGGTTTGTAAAAGTATCAAAATCTAAAACAAAGTGTATTTCCTAACTAGCTGTGTTGAAAATGTATTGAAAGGTAACATGGTGACCAAAAAGAATAAACATAATTCTTAATGAACTTAAGCTCAGTTATCAGTTTAACTTCCTCAACAGAAGAAAAAAATTTTCTTCAACACTTTTTGAGTATAATGACATGTCAATATTATGGCAACATGGCATATTTTGGTGAATGATTGAGGCCCCTCTTAATTTTGCATCCGTGACTCACCTTCTTCAGAGCTGTTTTGGAAGTTCCTTCCATCCATCTTAAGCTCTCAGACCAACTAATAATACCACTTGCTTCTTTTGCACTGATTTTTTTTTCTTAGGATATATTTCATTCATTCTAGAAATATTCCTCACCTTGCAGATGAGGAAGAGAAGTTCCTATAGTGACTCAGGAATAGATAAAATAATCTAAGCAGAGGAGTTACAAACTCCTTGTCCTCTCACTGCTCACATCATACCAGGTCTTGGGGCCTTCACTCCTGCTCTGTTCTTGTAGCATCCTGGCTTTTTCTCGGTCGTCCTTCTCCTACTGTCACAACTGTCTCTTCTGGAACACTTTTACATTTTTAGATGATGTTCTTATTAATAATTTTATTTATTAGCATTTAAAAACTTGCACTAGTATTTATTCTGTCCTTGATAACTTGCTAATAGCATGCAGCATTAATTTCTAAGTGATTCCAGATCATCCTAAACACTACATCTTGTAAAAACTGAAAGTAAAACTGTTACTGATCTTGTTGATAGAAGAAGCCTATAAGCATCTATATATTTTCCTAAATCTTGATGTATTTCAAGATCTGTATGTATCTCTGTGTTCAGCTAAATGAAAAGTTAAATTCATATGGCCTTTCTACTGAATTTAGCTGCCTGCTCTGACAGACCTGTAAGTCTTGTACACGGTTATAAGGATCCACTATTTTACTTCTTACTTTAAAACTTACTGGGAAAACAGAAGCGCCATTACAAAACTCCTGTTGTTTACTGTAGAACGGAGCCAGGAATTTAAACAGAACAATGGTTCAATGCTTATTAGACATGTTTGAGTTTCTGTTGGATGTATTTCAGTGCTACTTCAAGAATACATTCACTAATACCTATAAACACCAATTTAGAGTTTGATCAACTAACAAAACTCCCCAAATTCTTTCACACAAAATGTTTTACTATGGGGAACAGTTTCACTTAATTTAAGCACTAGTTGAGTCTGAGTTTTGTTTTGTTTCTAACTATGGAGGAAATTGTAATTAACAATTTTAGGAAAATGCAGGCCTGAAAAGCCTAAGATAAATGAATCTCATTCACTTTTAAACAACCAAGCTGTCAACATTGTAACACAGAGCCTTTTACCCAAGAGATTAATTAAAAGAGTAAATAATAAATATATAGTGCTAGTCCTAAATTTTAATATCTAAGTATATATTAGCATATTTAGGGTTATTTACAATGGGTATGGTTAGTAATGAAATGCAAGGTTAAATTACAATAAGAACTATTGTTTAGAAACACAGCAGGAAGTGTCTGAGCTTTTCTAAAGAAACTAATTGTGCATCCAGAAACTGTTTAAAAGAAGTTTCCACTTTATAAATGTAGAAATTAGAAAATAAAGTGTGAAAACCTTGTTGGAAAAGTTGTTTAAGGACAGCTAGCCATTCCTGAGCTGTGGATATAAACAAGAAATACTACTATTTAGATTTGAAGAATAAAGAATGTTAACTCAATCTCTATATTTCTCCTTACATAAATCTATAGTTTGTTTTAAAAATCCCAGAGTGATCCTTTACATGTGAATTTAAAAGGTAAGTATGAATTGCCAAGTTTTGACTCAGTAGCAAAACAATTTGACAAACACTTTGCAAAATCAGGTATGTGGTAGGGAGAAATATAAAGTAAAAGCGTTAGGAATACGTATTTTCTGCTGATGATTAAAAAAAAAAAAAAAAAAAAAAAGGTTGGGGTGAGGCATACAACAAAGAAACGACTTTTACTGTATTGTTTCTTTAATTTTAAGCATTGGACCAGCACGTATTTAAACAATTGGCTGGATCAAGGTCAGCATGCTCAAAGTGTTCCAAGAACGAAAGGAATTCAAATATTAAATAACATTTCTATTTTATTCTTAAGTTAATAGTCTTCAAGAAATTCCTCTGAAAACCTAGAGTCACAGTAGTGGGAGTACACGAGGTCAGGGGAGATGGACCAAGAATAAAAACATAATAACCATTTACCTTTTATTATAGATTGAAGCAACAGTAGCTTCCTAGCTACCTCGTAATGATTTACACGTACTTTAAGTAACTATCTTATTGCTTTAAAAGCTCCCACGCTGAGCCCATGTCATCCACATTTGGCCCATGCTCTGCTGCGTGCAAGAGCAACTCCAGCACAGAAGGAGGATGAGTTTGTACGCCGGAGCCATGGTCAAGGCCTGGCACCTTGCTCCTGTCCTGCCCTGGCACAGGGAGCTGGGCAAACATTGTTCCGGCCTGAGTAATCCAAGCACAACGAGAAGTGAAGTCCAGAAAAACCCAAGTGGCTCCGAAGAATACAGTTCCTGGCTAGCTAGTTAATCTTCCCTGTCAACCCTGAAATAACTCTCTTGGGGGAGATCTTGGCTCTGTTCAGCACTACACATAGTGTACAAAGAATTTTATTATCCTGAATAATGAAAAAGCACACCAGTGGGATTGTTCTCCATCATCTAAAGCGCTGCTTTTTTAAGCATCACTCAAAATAAAGGTTCACTGAAAACTATACACCTATCTATTTTTGCATCACTAACCACATGCTTACTCCTCTATAGGCATGAGGAAAATACAAACATGTTTGTATTATCAAATATGTTTCTGACTTGGTCATTCTCCAGTTATATGATTAGACTAATGGAATTATACTATATTTATTGTTTACAGAGTACACAGGAATGACTTTGCAAAAGTTCAGGTTGATCAAAGCTCAAAAGATGACTTTAGTTTTGGCACTTGCCATGTTTGCAGAAGAAACAATATCTAAGGAAGTGCAGTTAATGAAAGGAGTCTCTTAATCAGCATAGAATAAACAGTTAAAACAGGTTGTCCAGGGAAAAACAACAGAGAAACAAGTAACTCACTATGCTGTTGTTTTCTTTTCAAGCTCAGCTCACAACAGAAGCTGTTCAACAACATGACTTACATGTCTCAGATTCAACACTCAATTCCATAAGGAAGGAAAGAAAAAACTCTCAGTCCTTTGTCCTACAGTGTTCACAAGCCACTCTGGATCTTCTGTAAGCTTGGCGACACACTTCTCCAGAAAAGGTGAAAGTACAAAATCAATTAAAAAAAAATTAATAAAACAGTTTATGCACCAGATGCAAGAAAAACCAGTAACGGAACATAAAGACTGTGTTTTAGTGGGAAAGCTATGTTTGTTGAAAAAATAGGTTTCTCTTAACAACATATATGTAGATTCAAGAGTACATATTGAATTTGAGAATGTACTGCCCTCCTGGAAATCTCTACATGATCAGATCCTTTTATCCAAGTGGGACTCACAAAATAAAACCCTGGATTTTCTTCCAATACTAAATGTTTATGATGTTATTTTGATCTTAAGCTCCTATTAGACTCAGCCACAAATAATATATATAGTCTCTTTGGAATATAGAAGAAAAAAAAGAGGAAAAAAAAAGAAAATACAGTCTCTCTTTTGGTATTTCATTCTAAAAGAGATTAAAAATATGAAGTCACCAAAACCAGAGAATGCCAGTTTTGAACAAAATTGTAAGATAACATGGAAATGAGCTGAAGTCACGTTTCTACACCTAGAAGAAAGGAGTGCTATAGAAAACAAAACAAAACAAAAACCCTCTTTACCGGTTGACTTCTCTTTAAAGTCATCACACAGAAGAGTCACCACTGAACTGGAGAAGAAGCTGCTACCACGGCCACATATGTGAGTTTGTTCTCTTAGATGTTGTAAACTGGATAATAATCTTTTGAACTAGAAAAGCATTAGCATCTCATTTTGTGATGTAGAACAACAGTTTTATTTGAGAAGCTATATTCATCTGCACCATATGTATTGTTTTCAGCTGTAGTTGCAGGTGAAGGGAAACTGGTTTAGCTGTCAAGATTTCAAACAGGTATGTATAAAAGTATTAAAGATTTTCTTTAAAAACTGTTCAGCAAAGGGATTAAAGTGAAATGCAGGAGTAAGAATCAGGGGGAGACTTGTCTTCAAAATATACGAATAAAAGGAGCCTTAAAGCATAACAATGAAAAATTGCCTAGACAAAAAAAGAACAAGCTTTTCAGTTCATGGTATCTCACAATACAGGAACAAAAGAACATTCAAAGTGCTTTAAAAGTGGCAAGCTGAGAACAGCTGAAAGAGCAAAAGTTATTCACCAGGCAAAGAGAGCATGGAATTCACTGCCAGAAGGCAAAGCTGAGACCCGCTTGTGGGAGAGTCAAAGAGGATTTTTTTTAAAATCATTGGTGATGATGATCATCTCTTTTGCTGATGATCTCAAGACACTTTTTCTAAGGCCCAGCTTGTGATTGCTTATACATCTCATTTTTCAGGCAAAAGACTTCCATGCTGGATATTGCTGCAGAATGAAATCTTTGCAGTTTTGCAATAACCTCAGAGAGTGTCAGCATGATTTCTATGCCCTGGAGTTTGTTTTTAGTTTCTTCCCTTAAAAGCCAAAAAGCAACTGCCCTTCAAATAAGTCATAAAACAAAAATGAAACACTGACAGCTGATGGTATACTGTGTTCTGAGGAAGAGCAAAGAAAATACACAGAAGGAAGTTTCCAGTAGCTTACTTTTTACAAAAATTAAAAAGCTGTATACAGAATGTGTCTGGAAACGTTTATTTCAGAACATCTGTTCTGGAATAAAAGTTAGGAAATAGGAATTAAATTTGACATTTTCCACAAAATGAAAACACAGGTTTTCAAAGATACACAGTTTGATGCTACTTTGCCTGTAGGTCTGTCTTACTCCTTTTCAACATCTGATACCAGCCACTGCTCTCATCCTGGCTTGCCTTGAGGGCAGATGAAAGAAGGCTTGCTCCCTTCGTTCAAGGCAGTATACATTTCCTTCTGGTAGATACATCCCCCCAGAATTATATTCTGTTCATGAGTAAAGATCCTAGCAGAAAATCTAGGATTAAAATAAAGCATCCAGAAAGTAGGAAAAAAGTATATCCCTGATGCCACAAACACAGAGGCATCCAAACACAAAAGGCACGAAATTTGCAGTGTGGTTAAAAGAACTACTGCATCAAAGTGCACATTTTCTGAGGAAGCAAGGGAAGGCAGGGCATAGAGGCTTTTACTGAGAAACTTAATACAGGAGAAGTAAAATTGATTGTAATTGTAGTGCTCTGTAAGACACAAAACAGCTGCAGCGCCCCAACAACTTGGGGTGATGGTAGTAGCATGTACGGAAGCACCACAGTCTATAGCACAGTTGCTATGAGGTGTAACGTCTGAGCAGTCACGCTGAATTTTAAATAGAAATTGAAATAAAGCTGGGACACAAGTTAGCTATAGTCAGCATTCTGACTCAGAATAGGTATAATACCTGTTGTACCATAATATGTAACACGGTTCCAGCATGCTGATGAAGTTCAGCCACTGCCTTTTCATTAGCAAAGGGGTCTGGGGTCTGTAATTTCCATCCCGGGGCTTTGATTTAGAGGTATTTTTATGTGTAGAGCTACTATTAAGTTTTTCATTGCTGTGGGATGTGAAGGGAGAAAGAGGAAGGAAGGAAGGAAGAGGGAGATGTTTTGTTTATAGAATGGCTTGAAAGAAAACTGTTTGCTTTTGAAGAAAACTCTCATGGGGAAATAAGTCTCAATTCTAACATTTTGATTTAGAAAACTGGGATTTCACAATTTTGTACTGAGGTTTATATTTCTTACAACATTAAATTATATCATCTTAAATTTATTTCTGATCATGCTGGGTATGTTTGCAGAAGGAAAATATATATATATGCATTTATACAAGAAAGTTCTATCAAGTTGTTTTCAATGTCAACAGACATTCTGGAGAAAAAAGAAGACAAGATATTTTATTTAATGATACCATATAAATTAAAAATAAAAGGGAATGCTTCATGATATTGTGATATGATAGTAGTAAGAATATACTATTACTGCTTTTGTCATATAAAACTATGTAGAAAAACAAAACATGACACAGAGAGAGTAAAATCATATTTCAAAACTTTAAAGACTTTCCCTGTAGCTTTTTAAAACTCTCATTTCCATTATTTCAGCTTTATGGAAAATATAAGCATTTCCTTTAATTCTAAAAGAAAATTAAAATACATTTTAAAATGAAAGACAGATGTAGGAATTTCATCAGCTGTAATGGAATTAACAGCTGTTATCTTAGTTTTTAAGTTTATGCATATTAGGTTGTATATTAGTAGTAGCTTACAAAAATCATAACCCATTTTATTAGTTTAAAAATAAAATATTGACATGTAACAACGCATCTTCTCAGTTTAGAACTTATCGGTAAGTAACACTTAGCAATTCAGTAAATCCCCAGAAGAGAGTTTATATAAAATAAGTCTCTGAGTTTTATCAATAACTTCTTATTCTTTATGTGAATTTTACATTAATTAGAATGTAAGAGAGAAAGCGCTGGATCTCCTCTTGAATGTGCACGGAGGAATGACATCCATTCCTCATCTGTGGTAAGTGCTCTTGCCTTGAAAGATGCCCTGAGGCCGTTCCTGGTGTCACAGTCATGTGCCATGGTTACATGGTGCTAGCTGGTGAGCTAGAAAAAGTCTCTTTCACATCAGCGATTGATATTACCATCTTAAAACAGTTCTTGAAGCTAACTGAGAAGCAAGTTCTGCTTCCAAGGCATGCTTGCAATTTGTACTTCTAATACCGCAAAACAAAAATTGCCCAGCTTCCTGATTTTAAGTATTGCCAAAATATGCCTCGAGTTTCTCCATTAACCTGAAACCTACACTGAGGCCAAATACATGCTGAAGTAGAAGTGAAACCATTCACTTACTATAATTAAAATATCAAGAATTAGTAGGTCCAAAGAAAGGCATGCAGAAATAAGAAAACTATCATTATAGTTATTTGTACTTCAGTTAATCCCCATGAAGCTTCATTCTTCCTTTAACCAACTGCTGTGACAGACAGACAAAGACTCACAGCTGGGTCCAGGTCTATACAAAACTTTCATCCTAGACATTTCTTATAATAGAGCGGATCTTTTTAGCTAGAGCAGATCTTTTCAGGATATGTGCAACTTTTCATATTCAAACTCTCCCCGTGATACTTCTCAGACTCAGACCTTTCACCCATGAATAATTCAACATTCATAACTTAATCGGGTCAGTTTTAGCACTTTTCTGACAAGATTACTAACTGTCTTGACCTAACTTGAAAAACGCAGATGTTCCCTGGAAATGGGAAGATGGGGCCATCTCCTTACAGAGATTAAATCAAACATCTAAACCATTACCCTTATTTTACTAAGCTACAAAAGCAATTTGTAAGCAAATGTGAGGTAGATGCAACTTTTTTAAACTGAAATCAATACCTCATGTTAACATTTATTAATGTAACACATCATATAATTATACAAAAGAATGCATAGACTTCATTTCCAATTGTTTTTTGAAGTTAAAGTTATTACTGAATATAAAGTGAATAACATCTTATGCAGAATGGTATTATAATACTGTCATAGTATCTTATAAGTATCCATAGAATCAAACTTGTAATATTTTGTTTCTTGTCAGTGTCAGAATCAAAATTTTAGACAGATAAAATCTTACACAGGAAATATTTGTACGTTGATGACCTAACAAAATTTTATTATGTGTCAAATTTCACTGCATAGTCCTTGGTTAGTTTTTTAATAATACAAGATTTTGAAGAAAGAAGTTGTTAAAGAAGTAAAGGGAACTGAGAGGTTCCCTCATATCTCATACTGCAATTTCTATTCTAGTAGACTACCATGTATTCACAAAAAGGAATCATAATTTCATGCCATTTTGTTAAAAGAACAAGTAAATAAAAGAAATGCTTAGGGAATTTATTAGAAGTGGAAGAGTATCTTTGCCTCATTTCCGTGCTTAATCAAGGCATTAATTTTCCTTTTTTGATGCTGCTGTTTATCTCGCTGAGGTTCACCAATTCTCCCTTTAGAAACATTTGTATTGGACGCATTTCAGAAAAAGAGTTAGAAGATGGATATGGAAAGAGTGTCTTATCACTAAAATATGAGGAACAGAACAAAACATTAGGTTACCCTAATGCATGGAGTTATTTTCTTTCCCTGTTTTGGTGAGCTACTACCATTGCTTTCTTACACAGACATGGAAATGGTGAGCAGACCAGTTAGGAAATAGTGATTTAGGAAATCTGATAGGACAGTAAAGATATGCATGTTGAATATGGGTGGATAAAAGGTGAAGGATAATGATACAAATAACTGAAAGTGCAGGAATGGATAAACAAGATTCCATACAGGAAATGCATGGAGAGACAAACAGAGAAAAGGGACAAATGGAGAAAAAGGCAAAAATAAGTAGCAAAGAGAAAGATAGGAAGATAAGTGGAGAAAGAACTATATACTTATAGGGAAAATTAAAAGAATTAAAATTAAGAAGAGAGTTGAGAAAAAAATAAAAAAAAATGCAAAAATTTCAAGTTACAAAAGTCAGTTTTGAATAAATCTCTAGGATTTGAAAGTGACTAACTCAATAATTAGTTCAATGATTTTGAAAGAGAAAAGCTTTCTAAGTAATTATGTTTCTTCTGAATGTGGGATTTGAGATACTTTTTGAACATTTTATTCAAGGGCAGAAATTGTCTTGAGCAAAGGAAAGGTATTTTGGAGAGAAATAACAGCTTTAGACAACATGTACAGTTATGGAAAGGTTAATGCAGAAAAAGGAACTGAAAAAAATGCATCAAAGAGAAATTAAGATAAGAAGGTTCATGAGAATAAGGGATTTTTCAAGCTTTTACACAAATGTAGAATGAAAGAAAGGAAACAGGAAATGAATACAAATCAGGGACTTTCTTGACAGAACAAAGTTGAGCATTAAAGGCAACTTATCATTTCAAATCCATGTGTTTGCACTCAACTTTGGTACCTCACTCTTCAGACATGACATTGAAATAGAGAATTTGCAGTCAATTAGTAACTTTGAACAAAGTTGACAAATGACATCTCTTAGGTCATTGTGTTACAAGGGCAAATGTTTTAAATTAAACTAATTCATAGGATGGGATGCAATTGCACTACTTCAAAATAGTCCAAGAACAGGAGTGTTGTTCAATGTGATAACTCCTTCCTATTTTCTGCATTTTTCTCAGGCAAGGTATTGCCATTGACTACTCATAAAAAAACAACTAACCAAACAACAACAACAACAAAAAACAGTTTCAGATGGTCTTACCCTAAACTGGAGCAAAGTACACACTTTGCTTATGCTCCACAATTCTCTTCATTGGTTTTGTGAGCACCAGCAAAATTAAGGAAGTACCAGTCAAGGAAAGGCTACTCCCACTCCCTTCTTGAGGGACACTATAAAGGGGGCTTCAGAAAGGTACCTTTACATACTCTATGAGTCTTATATCTTCTTACAGAAGAGGTAAGAGGTAAGTCTTGAAAGCATTTGCAGAGTACCTATCAAGGATTGTGAAACGACAAACCAAACAAGTACTGGCATGGACTGGTATGAATCCCCCAAAACATTTTTGTACCAGTAAAAATAAATCTTTTAAATTATAAGGGTTTTTTTTCTTTTTTTTTCCTTTTTTTTTTTCCCAACAGAAAACAATTTATATTGCAGAAAGGTGTTTTGCTCACTTTCACTAAAGTAAAGGATCCAAAATTTACATTGGTCTAGAATCACCATCAGTGAAGGTGACAGTTTGTAGGGAAAATGGACCAAGGACAAAAAAATAAAGGACTGCAACATGCAGTCTCAAGAGGAGACAAAGAGAGAGAAACTTATGATCTGAGGAGGCAATGACAATTTTCACTTTGCCAACTCCTCCGTCCCTGGAAAGGTGATGGAGCAGCTCATCCTAGAGACCATCTCTAGGTATGTCAAGCAAAAGAAGGTGATCAGGAATAGTGGATTCACCAAAGGAAAGTCATGTTTGATGAACCTGATTGATAGCCTTCTATGATGAGGTGATATGCTGGATGGACGATGGGAGAGCCATGAATGTTGTCTACTGAAGTCTACTGAAGTCAAGACTTCAGCAAAGCTTTTGGCACAGTCTTCCATAACATCCTCATGGGGAAGCTCAGGAAGCGTGGACTGGACAAGTGGACAGTGAGGTGGATTGAGGACTGGCAGGATGGCAGAGCCCAGAGGGTGGTAATAAATGGGGTCGAGTCTGGTTGGAGGCTGTGGAGTCTCCTTCTCTGGAAATTTTCAAAACTCGCCTGGATACCACACTGTGCCACGTGCTCTGGGCGTCCCTATGCAGGGAAGTTGGCCTAGATGATCTCTAGAGGTCCCTTCCAACCTTAACCATTATGTGATCCTGTGAACTCTGCGTAAAACTTCCTTGTCTCCTGGGAAACAGGATCTAATGGGTGCATACCATCACATCCATGGCACTTGGAGGTAAAATGCATACGTGCACTGTGGTCAGAGAACCTTCTGGTAGGACATCCACCAGCATGTCTGCCTGGACCAGGAACTGAAACAACAGTGCAAACCAGCCAATTTTGTACAATATGAGCTCAAGGATTTTTTAAACATCCAGATTGTATGATTTTGATAATCATTTCCACCTGCCTAACCACTGTTTGAAATATAATGTCACCTACCAAAGCATATCCAGAAGTCTTGTATCTGCAATTACATTTTCATCAGTCTGAAACCAAAAGCAAAATCTTGATGACAAGATTCACACAGAGTGAAATCTGAGTTTGACCTTGGGAGAAAGAGAATTCCTTAACTTAATATTCATTGAGCCACCGTCTTAGTTTTGATCAATATTTATTTCCAGTGCTAGTAAATCTTTATACTATGCCAAGAGTAAGAGAATCAATAATTGCTTATTATGATGATAAACGAAAATATAATCCTGCATTTTATATATATATATATATATACACACACATATACATATTATTTATATGTCATATATATATTCATATATGTATAAAATCAACTATATTAGGCACCACTAATTAAAAATAATTAAAGCTTTCTAGACAGCCGGTCTTCTGATTTGAAGACCACAGAAAATTTGTATTTTTCCTCAGTGAGCCACTAAACCTCACCTCCATATGAAACCCCTCCATTATTTTAGACAATTAACAGACAGTCTCAAAAGGTTCCTATCATTCAAACCTCACAACTGAATACTATTCTCCAATTTTTTGAGTTTTTTTTTTTTTTTTTCAAGATTTCATTCCCTTACATGCAGGTATCAAGAGGGAATTCCCAATCATACTGAAAGCAGTGTCAAAATTCCCACTGATTGAAACAAAAATTTCAGTGTCTTTCCTCCGGGAAATGAAGCATGCCAGTAATCTTGGAAAGCTATCCAAAGATCTAAAATAGCCAATGTTTGATAACCACTTTCAAAGTATCCTAGTTTTGTTTGCCTGCATAGTCCGTCAGCATTAGTGAATGAAAAGTACCTTAAACGGATGGTGATGAAAGGTTATGTAGATGAGAATGCATGTAAGAAGTTGGCATATAAATAGTTTAGTTCCTCCAATTCCAGGTCAAAAAGGAATTTTTAAGCTCATAGGTAGGTGATGCAAAGAACTTACTGCACAATTAATTTTAACTAAGATTTTTTTGAGTTAGATTCCATATGAATTAGTGACTTTTGACTTTGCTGATTAAACATTCAAATGGGGTACCACATGTTCACAGTGGAAAACAATCAATCAATCAGTGCAATATTCAAATCCCTTCACCAATGGCTGTAGCAATCTATCCTTATCACACAGTCAGCAAACCTCTTCTTTCAGCTACCAACCATACACAAAAGCTGCTTTAGTCAACCTCCATTTTTGCTTCTTTATTACAAGATTGAGTGCCTTTTATAAAGACAGTTATAAAATGCAATCATATGTTACTAAATTTTTTGATACAGCTTTTGTCTTTTGGCTAAAAAAAAATTAGACCGTCAGCTGATTTTACTAAAATCTAATTTATACCTGCTTTAATTATGTAGCCAACAAGCCTCAAGGGATTATGTGGAAAGCCAATGGTACATTCTTTATCATCATAAATATTGCATTACTTCAGATGTACTTTGGAAATTCTCTTCTCAGCATTTCTTAATGATATTCAGAATTCCAGAAGAGAACAGACCGTTTTCACATCTAATGTTAGAACAAGTTCTACTGCTTGTGTATTATTTTTCAATTAGTGCAATATCAATCTTCTTTTGTACTTCACAGTAAACGATAATATTATGGTAGGCAAAGGGCTAGAGAAATTTCTATTAAAACACTTTTGATCAAAAATTCATGACATGTTGCAAAATCTTTTCCACGATAAGAAAAAGCCTTTATACAATATGTTTGCCCATTAAAAACAAGGTGTACTTTCAGATACATATACTAATATGTTTTTTCCTTAATACAGTAAAATGCTACTAATTTTTTTGCGTGTATTTCAGGAAATCCACAAGTTGTGGAGGAATATTTTGCTTCATGTCTTTGAAATAAGCATACAAATTGATTTCCCTCCTGATTTCTTTTTTAAATTTGTTTAAGCCAAATTAGGAAAAAGGCAATTACTGAGTCCTGACATTAAAAACAAATGCCAGTGCAAACACCTGATGTGCACTCCCTCCCTTTCTGGCCCTCACTCCATGCAAGAGCAAACAGCACGTTCACGGGCTGGTTTTTCAGTAGGAACAAACACTCCAAAAGGCAAGGGGTGTACAAATCACCCAAAGCCATGCAGAATGCAGAAAGCACCTTTAAATCGTTTAAACACACAGCTGCTCGCTAATGATGATTTACAGTATACAATCTAAGCGGAAAATGTAATGAAATGTAATGTAATGAAAAAGACATTGTGCATGTGCTACATAAAATATTGTCTACGTGCATGTGGCAATAGCTTACATACATAGGTAAAGAAGGGTTGTGGTTTAAGGGTCACGAACTGCTGCTGAGATTGCTCTGACTTGAGCATTTGAAATCCCTCTCTTTCTATAGACACAGAGCTGCTGATTTTCCTTCCAGTGAACAACAGGGAGATCTGCAGCTCCTGCCCATTCCTCAGAGCTCTTCACTGCTGTCCTCCTACCCTCGCAGCAGATGCATTCTCCTCTGGGCTGAATGCACTACTGATAAACTCAGCTAATCCAAGTAACCCATACCCCAAAACCCAGGAGGAAACTCAGTGCTTCTATGTAAGGCTTCTAAAAATACGTGGTACCAATTCTGAAATCCAGAGCAGATCAATGCAAAAAGAACTTTTCTTAAAGCTTATGCAAAAGAAGGTGTCCAGCTCAAGCAAAGTTGGTGCTCAAGGCAACAACTGGCTCCCCAAATCCAGTGTAGTACAAGCCTGTAATCCCAAACTCAGCACTGCGTCTGAGTGACAGTTTCCAGAAATCTCTACAAATGATGCGTGTACTCTTGCTGAAATTAACTGAAGTTCCAAACGAATTTTATTTATAAATTCTCATTCCTGCTCTATTTGTACCATTGCTGTTGAAGTTTTAATGAGAGCTTCAGATGATACATAGTTAAGTGTGACAGCTACTATTACACAGACATAATTTAAAGTGTGTGTTTTAGGTCTAGACATGCAATAGGAGATAGCAAACAAGTGTTAAGAAAGAAGAGGCAAAATGCAAATAGTTTATACAAACACAGTAGCAGGAAGAATTTCTGCTGACCCATTCCACATTCTATTAGAACACACTAAGCTGAAAGCAGATTTACATACTGCTTTCAAAACACAGGTCTCTATGCCTTATAAGAGTTGTACTCTTATAAGCTATTTATCTGCCACAGAATTGCTGATTCCACATATTAAAACTATCTATAGGTTCTCATCATCTTTCTTGATTTGTGCTGACATTGTAGTTTTCATATTACATAACTCTTTCTTTATTATGTATTGATTTTTATTCCTATTAACTATACAATTGTTTTCATCTTTTTTATTTTCCTTTTTAATGTACTTATGAATTCAGCTGTCACAGCTGGAGGTGCAGTCTAATTGAATAAATTATAGTCACCTGCTAATATATGAAAACAGCAGCAGGCTGATTCAGCTTATACAAAATAAGAACACAGATGATTAAATCTTAAGCGTTTTGTGTAAAGTATACTTCTAAACTGTATTCCTTTTTACTGCTTAAATAGTCTGCAAGACCAAAAAACAAACAAACAACATGTAAATACAAGTATTCTTAAAATTGTAGTTCAGTAGGAACTGGATACTGAGAGAGAGACAGTTTATTCAGCTAGAAGAATCATATTTATCAACATTTTCCTCAAAAATGACACCTACACTGTCATCTAAAAAGAAAAAAGAAAAAAAAAACACTCTTATGGTCTGGTCAGGGACCAGCTGACATCACAAGCATGTCACAGCCACAGTGAAACACCAAACCCCAGAAAATGCAAAGCTCAAGCCGTACTCTGTATATGCTACAAGACATAAGCCTCAGCTAGAAATGTTACTGTCACATTGCAATAAGCATAAGATATCGCAACATTTTTGAAAAGTCACAAATCACTTTTTTGTCATTTAAATAACATCCAGAATTATTTAGTGTATTTGGGCATTAACTGCCACTGAAAATTACTGGATGCTAAGCTCTTAAACGTCTTTAAAATAATGCTAAAGGATTGACTTTATGAGGAAGAAATTTAGAGTGATTTGGGAAGGGAATTTACAAAGAACGTAACTATTTTTATACTAATCCTATCTTGTTAGCATTCTCAGAATGCTGTAAAGGAAGAAACATTTTCCAAAATGAGCAAAATGAGCTAGTTCTCAGTTGCAGTGCAAACACTTACAGCTTTCAATTTTGGACCCCCAGCATCCATTTAGAGATTGTTGGAGAACAATCCATTTATCTTTAAAAAATTGGACTGGGCCACCTAGAAACACTTATGAATGAGAGAGTAGAGACCTCCTTGATGTGAACAAAATACTCCATTTTGTTATCTGCTACGTGGCACAAGGGGATTAGATCATTAGATCTTAAATTGCTTCCAGTTTCTGAAGTCGTATCTTATTTTGCATGAACACAGAGACTGGTCCTTGCATGTAGGTGATCATCTTCTCCCTCTTTTCTGTTAGATGCATCATCTGAACTCCTGAGGGGAGGCGGGTTACCTAGTGGCCAGAAGAGGAGGTGTTCCCTCTTCCTATCACCTGACCTAGGCACATGGATAACATTGCCTCTCTTAAGAAGCTTGAGCCCCATTTTCCTCAGTGTGAAGATGAATGAATCTTGCATCTGGAAACAGAAATGTGATACGGTCCTTTGGTAGTGCCCTTTGGGCATGCTTACACTCAAAACTCAACTATTCAAGATTCAGCCAAGCACTACAGTAATTGTGTCCCTAGGCTGTTTACGAATCTAAGCTTGATGCTATGACTCTCCTAATTTTATTATAAGTTATCCAATGGTTCTATTATAATACTAAGACCTCTTGAGAAAAGTTATTTAAATTTTGAAAACACTAAATTGCTACGACCATTCAATAATCACTACAATAGAAGAAGGAGATGAGCAAGGGCGAGGTGCAAATGAAGCACAGGAATGGTGCAGATGGCGACTGACTGGTCACAGCAGTTGAACAGAGAACTGACTTTGCAGCTCAAAGGGGGTCTACTTGAATTGTGACTTCAGTATATTGCAGTACCACTCTGCTAAATCAAATATATGGTGTAACATCAAATATATTTCAAAGTAAACTTTGATATTAAACATGGCACTCTGTGTGTGTGTGGAATACCTAAAGGAACCTGCTCAGAGAGTACTGGATTCTGGCAACTGCCTACCTGAGTGAAGTTTTGTGTTTCATCATATATTTCTGTAGTTTAAGAAACTTCAAAATCACCTAGACTAACTCAACTTGGTTAATAATCTTTCAGGAACTTAATCTGGGACATAACATAGTCCACAAGAGAAGTAATATGTCTTTTAAAAACTGGGCTTGGACAGTAAATTTTATCCAATGTCTAAGAACATTTCTATCCCAAATGCAATTTTAACAGGAGAATATGCTAAAAGTTCTCTTAATGTCAGTAGCTTTGAGGACACTACACAGATTGACTGAAAACCAGGAGAAAGTAAAAGTCTATCAGCCAGCCTACTAACCAAAAACCTCAAAGTTTAGAGTCCTTTCTGCTTGCATGTGCTATTCAGGTGCTATAAAAATAGTTATTTGGTATCAAGGAATAAAAATTTTAAAAATGGCTATTTTCAGGTTTGGTGTCAGGAAAAACAAGTTTCCAAAAGTGGAAAGGAAGGGGACATTTTCACATTATGGCTTGCTTTTATGTTTTCTCTCTTCTCCCATTAAACACTTAAGTCATTCAGAAACCTTTCTTACTCTCACTGAAGAAAAAAAACCCTGAGGCTGGAGCCTTCTGCCCTTCTGCAGCCCTTTTAAGTTACACCTGTATGAATTTATGTGTGTGTAAGTACATACTTAGCTATAAAGGGTTTGTGAATACATAATGTGTGCATACATACATGTATATTCATATACATACATCTTTACATAAAAATAGACACATATATACATATCTATAAAGTATACCTATATCAAATGATGTATATATACATATATAAGCAACCCCCTCATATATATTACTTTATATTTATATTTATATAATTGAGTTGTATTTTATTTTTCAGGACAAAACACTATGAAACTGGATGGAGATATTTTATGAGTATCATAGGCAAGGCTGATCAAACCACATTTAGAAAGTTTAAGATTAAGATTATTTTGCTGGAAGACCATCAGCTTTTTCTTACTACCAGGAGTCAAGAGCTCAAATCTTAAGACTTTGATTTTGCCTTGGGAGTTTGGATACTATCATATGCATACTTGGATGTAGTCATGCAATACAGTTCCAATTTCATCTACTAATTACACTCCAGATGTACATTCCACAGTGATACTTACCACTAATTGAAGATATTTAAAATAATTGCTTTAATGAATGCATCATTAAGAATTTCATATGATAATTCTACTCTAGATTATTTCCAACAAAACCTCCAGAGATATAACCAATGATGATTGAATCTAGATTAAAAATACTGTTTAATCTTTAATGTTTCATATATGAGAAGTATACTAAGCCTACTGTACCAAAAAAAAAGAAAAGATGAGTCAAATCCAACACTGATCTAAACACATAATGGCATGGAAGCTGTCTTTCATTCAGCAGAGGGAAAAAGAAAAACAGCAGAAAAACAGACTCCCAAAATGAGCAAGTACAGTCAAGGACACTGGTTTACTGTCGCTAGATTTTAGTCTCCTTTTCATTTTCTGTAATTGCAGTAAAATAGCTGCTCTTCAGGGGCATATTAGGAAAAGAATAGTAATTAAGCTTAGGGATGTATAATCTGTATAAAAATGAATTAGAACTGACTCAGTTTAAAACTAATGTGTTACAGATTCAAATGAAAACCTAGCTGAACCCTGTGAATAGCTTATTCAAAAACACTTCCAGATTTCTAGATGTCAGCTTTGTCATTTTAGGCATGTTTATTATCCTCTTCAAAATCTGCAACCCTTCAATGTGAAAATTGACTTCACTGAGGAGTCAACAGCCTCTCTTCCCTAAGGAGGCACACCTGGAAATCCAAATGATAATCCTTAAGCCAGCTAAATATAAAGTTTGTGAATGAGCCTGCACAGCTTATAAACACAGCTACTTAAACTGTGCATTTTATTTTTAGCATAGCACACACAGCCCACAGTCTATTCTTAAAGTCACTCACTAGAAAAAGAGGTATACGTCACATGCTTTTAAAAATCTAGTTTTCTAGCATCTAGTTATCTTACCTGAACTGGTACAGTTTCCTAAGAATAGCTATGTAAATTGTTTAATAATTCATATACTTCGTTTCCAGAATGTAAGCAGAGAAACAAGGACAAACAAGCTGCAAAAGAACAATTTTTTAGATGCTGTGCTTGATATAAAGTAAGTACAGCATTGAAATCTGGTATATGTCTTATGGGACTCAGTTTTGATATAAAAAGAAATTTGTGGACAACTGGAACATACATTATTCACTGGATCTTCATGAAATGTCACAGACATCAGTGAGAGACTTTGGAATCAGTCCAATTTCAGCTTCCACATGACACTGGTCTTCTTTGCCACCTACTCACCTCAGAGTTGGGTCTTCCCTTACTGAAGGAGTTAGAGGTACAGAGCTTATTATGTCAAGTTTACTTTACTAATTATTAATAATAACTAAATGATGACTACTTTAAAAATTTAAAAATACTTGACATTTGCACAGAGGAAAATAAACTACTTTTAACCAGACCTCTTAGATTTCTTCACTATAAATTACAAAACCAGAAATTAAACAGGGAGAACAGCTCTCCCTCTCCTGTGGCAACTGTACAAATGGATGCATTTTGGAGTGCTCCAGAAGTTAAGATGTTGAAGCTAGCGTTGAAACGTGATGCGACTCAGCATACCATGCTCTACCCTTGACTTAACCTCAAAGGTACAGACAAAGGTTTGCCAGACAGATAAATGGAGAATTAGCACAGAGTCACTGAGAACAAAAAAAACCATACAATTCTTTTAATTTTGCAAAGCTCCATGTGTTATGCAGAAAACATAAGAAATATGGCAGACTAAATGTTCTCCTAATAACAAAATAACCGTAGAAAGTAAGTGGAACTTGTGTATAGAAGTTAGGTAAGCAAGGAGGGTTCATAGAACTTTATTCCCAGACTACAAATACCAGTTTTAATTACTTAGGAACATTTATGACACAATTGCATAAAAGTAAATACATTGGAAAAAATGATGCAATAATATTATGCTCTATAGATGCCCAAGAGAGCAGCTCCCTGTTATATTCAATGCTGATGTATAGCGTGCTGGATTCGCTCCAGCCTGACACACACAGGGGTATGTATTACGGCATGTCCTGGAAAACACACAGATGCTTTTGAGCGTGTCCTTGAGAAAAACGACCTTATGTACATGCTAGATCCTGGAAAGGCCTTAAAAATCTAGCAAAGCAAGGTTTCTGCTGTTACAGAAAGCAGTATTTGGTAAAGAGGTATTCATTTGACTTGAGAGGACACTTGAAAATGCAGTTCAAATGCTGGAGAGTTTCACAGAATGATTCAGAACTACATCACTTGTTTTGTAGTGCAATACAAGAAGAGAAACATGCCCTAGCTCTTATATTGCGTGTTAATATTAAATCATTACATATGGCAGCTGCTTTGTGTTCTGTGTGGGTTTCAGTTTCTTGCTGACAGGTGTCCAAATCACAGAAACTATCACCACATGTAGTGGCAGCTGGCAACACTGTCATCTTGGAGATACCAGACATGGAAAAACACTTCCCCTAGCTCTGAACCAAGACAAGCTCTTCAGGAAAATGCAAAGAAATTTTAAATACTTCACAAAATTATAAATGAGATGCTGAATTTTATGGGAAAACCAACTAATTGCTGGAGATACAAAAATGCCCCAAAGATGGAAATCTCACTCCCAGAGTCCTGGTGAGCTTTCTGTGCTGTTGTCATGCTCAGGTCAAGTACTCTCAGCACTCCAAGAGCTGAATGCAGCGCGCAGCTATAGTGTGTCACTGCTCCAACTTCTCTCCTGAAACTGCGACATCCTTCCGGAGTGCCTGAGTCAGGGCTCTTGCAGCAAGGCAGAAGAGTTAAAAGATGACAGATATTTGACCTAATGTTATCTTGGAAAATAAATATCAATTGTCAGGATTTTTATTCCTTTCTTTACAGCAGGAACACAAATCTACAATACTATTTTCAACTGCCTGTTACAGTGACAGTCCACCTAACAGTACTACATGCTTGCTTCCCACAACTACTCTCATAAAGGTAACCAAACTCCAGTGCAGAAACTGAGTGAAAGTCCTCCCTTCCAAAAAACATAAAAAGGTTTTCCTGATCCCTCCTCTAGGTCCTATGCTGTTGAAAACCCCCCATATTTTTAATGCTTTTATAGTTTAATAGGGCTTCTAAAATATAAAAGATCATTCTAGAGTAATAATTAGTGATCTATAGATACGAAGGCAGGCAACAGAGGAAAAAGTTGTAATCTTGTTTGGCTTGGTTGCCAATTTCTTGTTTCATTCTCCATTTCATTGATTGACTTGAATAGATTGAAATGGCTGACTCTTTTAAGGACCCTTTCAAAGAGACTTCCTTTAACTCATCCAGCCACTGAGGAGAGAATACCCTTTAGTTGCTTATAACGCAAATAAATGTGCACTGAATAGTAATATTTCTGCACATGGCATTTATTTACATGTGAATGTTTCTGTATTGCTTGCTTTTGCTGAAAGGTTCCCAAGTCGCGGGACACCGTATTACAGCAATAGTTATAGAGAGCTGAGCAAAGAGGAGCCTCAACTCTTCGCATGCAGAAAAGGATTGTTAGTATATAGAGGGGTAATAAAAATTGCACTAAAAGAAACAAAACAAAACAAAACAAAAACCCCACAGAAATAACAGCCTACACCCCTGCTGATGGTAGTTTCTTGCACTCCGCTGTCTTCACAATAGAATGACAAAATGCCATTCCGGAGATGGCAGGAGAGAAGTGACAGGCTTACACAAACCTGGGTAATTTAAAGCCCAATGGATGATGTGCCGATGTCAGCCTCTTCCTTGAGATTTTCCCAAAGGCTGAGTCTGCCTGACAGACTGAGATCTAATTTTTTTCCATAGTTTCTGATCAGAATAAGCAGGCTGTGGTCAAAATGGATTCATCTCGCACTGATATCCAGTTCTTCCTGTTAATTTCCAGGCTTTAAAGGGTTTTGCTAACTATTAACCATCTTGGTTGCAGTCTCATTCCCTTAAGAAATTCTAAACCTGATATTGCAGAAAGGCTTGGACATTTCAGCCTCACACCTGCTAACCCTGGAGGGAAATATCTTTAAAACAATCTTCTGGGAATGCTTAAGAAAAAAAAAAATCCTTAGAGCACATTCCCCAGAAATTTTAGAAATCTTTAAGAAGCACTGTGCCTTTGAAAAGAAAAGGAAGTAAAAACCCCCGGCAACAAACCGAGTTAATTCAAAGCATATTTTCAAAGACTGGATGTGCTTACTGCAGTAACTTTTACCATCAAATCAAGTTGCAGCTGAGCAATGCTATTGAAATGTATTCTATTAGAAGAAAACCACAATGGAAAAAAATGCTTTTTGCTTTTAAATTGTTAGATTTTTTTTTTTTTTTTTACCTAATCCCACAAGTAAATCTGTAGATAAGCATTGATAGATTCTGATTATCTGAATTACATTTTGAATATGGTACACTTTCTGTTTAATATTGCTTTTTAATGCATGCAATCATTTCTACAACCCATGCTTGACCAAATATTTCACCTTTCCAAAGCAACTTAAAATTACATTTATATATTAGATGCATTTATTATTCTTGAGACTTCTTTTTTAAATTATTAAAATATACCTACATTTAAATACAGGAATAGGGAAGATCCTACTCAACAGTATAGAAATGACTCCAAATTGTGCACTGTTTGTGGTTCTTTGCTAATAAGATAAGTGAAAGATGCTTAAAGAAAAGGAAGATCTTTCTTTTCTCTTAAGAGCTGGTAGAACAAGCAGATGGACAATACAAGCAGGAAGCTTCTTAGAGGCATTATTTTGTTTTCTTCCACCCACCATGAGCTGCAGATACGTCATCAGTTATTCTGCAATGTATTACTTAATTCAGAAATCAACATTTGTGTATACGAACGAAGTTTATCCAGGCTAAAGAAACCACAGATATGCGGTGCTTTGTGGATCTGTGCTATATGAAGTGTTTGTCTGGTGACCCGCATAGGATAGAATGAAACAAACTCAGATGGGAATTTTCCCAATAACATAAGTCATGTGCTGGTAAACAATTCCAAATTCAGATTTCTGACACATATGAAGTCAGAGAAACCAGACGCAGATCCACTAATCCCGCAATAAATCTCCCCTGCCCCCAGCATTGTGTTTTTCTTTATTGAAACGGCTCTTAGAAGTTCACAGCTGCCCCCTGAGCATGACCTTCAACCTTTTGCTTTACTTGGTGTTGCAAGCTTTATTAACATTACATCTTTCAGTGCATGTGAGCAGCTTATTGTCTTTTTTGAAAGTTACTCTTTTCTTTTGCAAACAGAAACATATCCCTTGAATGTACCAGGAAATCTAATGTAAGAAACTTCTTTAACTATTCAGCAAATTAGTGCTTCACCAATAACGCATACATCACAAGAAAGGATACTTGTTTAAGATATTGGGTACTCTTCTATGCTGTTGTGCAGGCTAAATTAGGGAGAACAGCTTTTCTCATTAATTCAGGAAGCCTATTTCTATGGCCATCCACACCAAGACACAGAGAAACAATTCAGGGTAAAATAAAAATAAGACTTTCAAGACCACAAAAATAAACAGGTTGTTTTTCTAATTTGAGGCAAATATTTTTTCAGTTTTTACTTTAATTCACAACAGGATACCCAGACCCAGACTGACTTTTCTTCAAAAGGGAAAGCAAATACAATAGAATATTTTCTATCATCTTCCTTGATCAACCTTCACTTTGGCACAAATACAGAATTTGGGACTGATCAAACAATGACTCTCACAATTAATTGTCCCAAACCGTCTGGGGATGTTTCAAGATCTACCTGACCTGATCCTGGACCCAACCAGATTTCAGGTATGGTATTTTCTTCAATAGTGTTAATCTGTTTTAGCTGACCAAGCTGGAGAGGCTCACAGACTTGCATCAGGAGTAGAAACCCCCTCTTTTTGCCAGTATGATAAAGTCACCATTACTCTTTCACAAAAACAGCAGAACTAGATGCAGGTTAAATATCATTACTAACCATATTAGTGTATAAAGAGAGACACGTGTAAATAACCTTTCTACTTTAGCGTATCTATGGTTCTGTTTATTTTCATTACAATGATTGGTAACCTAGTATAATTATGCATATGAGTAGCTATTGCCTTTCAAAGCATGACACTTAGCCTAATTTTGTTTATAGTATCATAATGATCTCAATGTGTCCCAGGATATGATCTAAAGCATACTTCTTCCCCCGCACAAAAACAACTACTTCAGTTTCCATTTTCAATGAACCCATAATTCAACTCTGTTTACTAAATATTTTATACTAGTGCTCTGTGACCAGGAGAAAGAAGAGATTAAGCAGCAGTACAAGGAAATTAATCTTTAGACCCAACCTGCCATTTTAAAATATCCCAATATATCTCTATTAGGACAAAGTCAAAAGTCAACAGAAGCACAGTCTGCCTAACCTCCTTACTCCTACATTAATCATTCTCATCCTGTTTCATTTGGAAATAAAAGAAATAAGTCGGAAAAAGAAAGATGATTACACAAACACACATTTCAATAGGATGGATCCACTGCATGGACACTGTTGAAAACTATTCAGCAAAACAAGGTAAGATAATGCTTGCTTTCTGTAAAAGAAAGATCAGTCATATTAATGAAATAGCCAAATGGAACCTGCAGGCCTAATGTAGTAAATCTCCAGTAAATTCCAATTAGTACTGAAGTAATAAGTCTGGAAATGACTTTCTCCCTATAAGTAATGTGCACACTTAAAGAAAAAAAAATGCTAATAACTTGAATGCCTTCAAGGACCGGGCCATTACATAGCTAAATTCATCATTTATACATACTACATAATTAATTGACACACAATTTTCAAGATGCATGTCTTTTTCTTTTTCTTTTTTTTTAGAGATACATCTGTAAGTCAGAAACAGATTGTTGTCCCTCAGTACAGTAGTGCCATTTTGTGGCTGCTATCAGGCTGGGATCCCTTTCACTGACTCAATGCTACAAACATCATGTGTCTGAACAGAAATCTCCCTATTGTAAATGGAATACGAACAAAACAGAGGACACAGTGGACCAATACTTTGTGAAATAGTATAGGAATAAACCTAAATGATGTCAAGAGGGTTTTCTTATTTTGCCTAAAATATTTCTTGTAAAACAAACAAAAAAAAACCCCACAAGATTTAAACTGATTCTGAAATCTTCTACATATCAATAATTTACAACATTTAAATAGAATAAAATTCTGAACCAAAAAGAAGTGTTTATAATATAATAGTTAAGTGCTGTGGATTTGACAAATGCCGATATTAGCAAACAGTAAGCAAAGTATAAATTTGGAACCAGATCTCAACTGTATCAAAGCAATGATACAGGTGGAAGGCAGGGATGGTGATTTATGGAGATTATGGACTTTAGAAGAATGAAGATTTCACCCCTGGACCTGGATATCAGATTCAGAAGTTCCACTCAAGACAAAGTTTATTGTTTCTGAACTTTTGTTTTCACAGTCTTGCACGGCACAGCGCACTTGCACGCAGCATACACAGTAAATAATCAATTCATCAGCTCAATATCTTGATCAATTAATAAACAGGAAAGATTCCTTCTCACAGGTTGGTAGCAAAGCAGAGTTAATATAGAGAAAAGGCACTCCAAGAAAATCTGGCATTCAAATGTGACAAAGAAAGCATAGATTATTCTTCAAATACCTATGCAGCGGGCCTTTTTCTCCTTCCTATAAGATATATCAAGAGAATAGACCAATTGCAGGTCAAAATAATAAAGACTTGTTCACTTTTTTTTTCCCAGCTCCTCTAATAATTTATGGTTTTATATAGGACAGATTGAAAAGCACATGTTGCACTCTCTTTTCTGCCTCTATACGCATGTCTAACACTTTAAGAAAAGTATTTCTAGCTTATGCTGCCCAATGACTCACATTTGCACCAGTTCATGACAACATACCTCCAAAGAACTTGTCACTAATGGAGTGCATTTCCATGCCACTATGATTTACAAAGTGCCAGGGGGACAATTACATAACTGTTTACTTAAACTCATAATTTCTCGGAAGCCTTACGCGATCCTTTTGTTATCATAATCTCTAATAGGCATATGTAGTAGGAATACATCATGGCCTGAAACTGGATATTGCCGCCTTTGCCTGTCTGACTGGTGACTTACTGAGCCGCGCATGTCTCGCGACTGAACTTCTGGGAAACAGCTGCCAGGCTCGCCCTGAAATTAGAACATTAGAGTTCCTCTGATTTATGTTAATTCCCATGGGAACGAGGACATGAAAAATGAACACCACTTGTAAATAAAGTACCAGTAAAGCAGTGCGGGGGCGGGGAGAGGGGCAGAATCTATTTTGGAGTACATTGATCTATTTACCACCTTGTTACACTGAAACATATACAGCGTCTTGGTATTGCAGAAAACGGAGCATTAAATATCTAACTATATAAAGAAAATGTCTCCTTCTCTGTCTTGCCACTATTGGAAGAATTATTTTAGTTTTGGCTGAAGGAATATTATGATACAGTGTGGCATGAGAGAGGAAAAAAATGAAGTTTATGTAGAGAATGATATGACTAAGGGAAAGGGAGCAACACAGTAAACTTGTCCAAAGGATCCAAATGTCAAGGAGGTTTTCCACTATGCAAAATTAAGAAACCCTTACAGTTTATCTAGTTCCGATCACTCCCAATCACCCTGACATTTCAAACCCGTGAAACCTCCTTCTTCAGTGTACTGGACTCTTATGGGAGACTCCACACAACATTACACCTTCCACTATTAAGAGCTGGGATTGATGAGAGTAAAGGGTTGGAAAGGTCTCCTCAAGAATTCCATTATTCTTCTGCAGATGGAAATAAAAACATCCTTACCAATATTTTGTGCAGTCACAAAAGGAAGTATAGGCAAAAGGATAATTCCTCATCATTGTGATCAGAATATAACTCCATCATCTGCTTGCCTAACTGGAATATGTCTCAGCTACATATAGACATCAATTGTTATGCCTTACGTTTGATGAACTTACATCATGCGGGATTTATTACCATCTTAAAGCTGTGGGAAAATTTCCTGCTTATTGGCAGATTTTCTGCTCCTCTCTGAGCACAAGGAGACTTTAGAGTCTGGTGATTATGCCACTTGAAATATGTTAGGTAGTAAAGTACACGCAGGGAAACTTAACAAAAAGCTACATTTTTAAAAGGAAAATCTCTTCATGACACTAAATCCTCTGCTTGGCTAGTTGTAAGGGCACAGCAACAGGAGGTTGCTGTACACATGTTGGCCATGTTTGCAAATGCAGATGATCTGCTAGAGGCTGGAGAAAACCTAATTTCAGAGGACAAAATTACTTTTCCCAGTCAATTCCTTATGCATTTTACATGCTGAGCTCAAATCAGTTGTTTGTTTGTTTTCAAGATTTCCTTCATCATCTTCATCTTTAAAAGAGTATAAGATGATGGGAAAAATTAGCATTGCCTCATTTAAAAAAAATCAAGGATTTGTTGAAGGATAGGATTCAAAGAGGTCTAAATTTTTACCGCTAAAATTGCAAAGTCACAGACATCATCATCATCATTTTAATGTGTAAATACTGATATGCAAGTGACCACAGTGCAGGTCAAAAGAAGGAAGTATTTTCATACAACATACTGATAAAGTACTGTTGATAAAATACTGTTTTAAGGAGCCGCAAAATAACCTCCATGTTTTGCAGCTCTCCAGATGATAACCTCATTTCAGTCATAGCCTGGGCTGATTTTAAAGTTTGATATGTTCTTGAATGATATAATTTCAACGTTTAGTTGACTAATCTGTAGTGATATTTGTGCAAACCTCTCCAAAAAGAGAAAAGAAAGGAATGCTTTTGCGAGAGAAATAGGAAAAAGTACAAATATCAAAGGACTTCAGCAAGGGCATGGGAGCAAATACAGCATTTTATACAGATATTTCATTAATGACTGCCAATCCAACTGGGCCCATCCTCAATGTGCTAAAGGAGATTAAAGAATTTAATTTACTTTTAAACTCTAAGGATTGTTCTAATATGGAATGTAACTTACTGGAAGTGGGATTTGGACTACAGCAAAATATAAACAAATGAAAAGAGCTAACAGTATCTATTAATAAGAGCTGAGATTTGGATTTTTTAAGTTTTTAAGTAACTGCACTGACTGAAGAGGATGATCTTTTCATGAGGAACAGAATGTACATGGAGAAAAAAAAAAAAAACTCAGTGAAGAGCAAGGAGAGTCTGTAGTTACTTAATGACCTGGTGTCCCAAATTTTCTCAAAAACGTAAGAGTGGTAAGACTTTTCCAACACATGACTTGGTGATCCAAAGATGGAGAACTTGGAAATACTGTTGGGGTACACCTATGTATTATTCTGAATATTAAGATTAGTGATAGCAGCTTATTACCTTAGTATTACTTTAGTAAAGTAATACTTTAATAGGGTAATTATTTTAATATTCACCTGTTCTCCCTCCTTCTACTCAGAGAGGAAATCCTCAGGAATTCCATGTGATAAACCTCTCAGTTAACTTCTTCATACTGACCTTTTACATTATCATTGAGTGGTTGTCACATGGCACTCCCTTATTGCCCAAATTTTCCAGGTAGCATCAAGGACAACATACACTTCACACACATATTACCCATTAAGCTAAGCTCCTATACTAGTAAGTAGTATAATTACCCTTCAGGAACTAGTTCTCTGGAAGTATAGCAATTCTACGTCAAAACCTGTACTAGGAAGTTCAAGTTTCAGTTCTTCATGGATACATTAGCTCCAAATCTGAGGAGTTTCTCTATTTTTTAGTGCTTTGTTTCCTCTATCAGAAGTATTGCTCAAAAAGCAGATTTTACGCTAAGTGTATCACCACTGCATCAACTGCTGAGTAGCACACAAAAGGAAAAATCACACTGCAGAATCCTACTAGTTAGGACTTTTGTCTTCTCCCAACCTGATGACCGAGAGAACGGTTATTTTTTAAATAGAGTACAGTGAAGCAATGTACTTCTGAAGAGACCATTTAAAAATGTTCCTATGAAACCCAGAAATACAAGTATCAGATATGATTTATCTCAGCGTCACTAATTCAGCAGTTAATGGGTTCAGTAAAAGCCACTGATTATATCTTCATGCAGACAAATCCTGTTGCTGGACAAACAAACTCCATCAGCACATTTTTTTTTTTTTCTAGTTTTACTTGAATACTAGACTAGGTGAACAGAAGAAGGGATTAGCAAAATGAAATGAAGTATAGGGAAAAAAAAAGCCTTGGGCTAGCAGACAATGCCAGCATGAGACATTCATGCTCAGACACTCCTTATAGATCCTTGTGTTGCAAGCTATAAAGTGAAAGGCACCTCTGTAGCAATCACGATGCTGAATTAATTATGTGATCAGAGAAGAAAAAAAAATATTCATTCTGTACTGAAGAAATACAGGAATTGTCTGATTAATATTACACAGTGACACTAAGGGGCTGCTCTCTCCTTTTTTATTTTTTTTTCTTCTCCATTTGTACCCCATAGGGTCTATTTTCCACAATATTATGGAAAAGTAAGTGAATATAAAAGCAAACATTTACTTGTAGGCATTGAGGTAAATTCTAAGGTCAAAATTTTAACAATTTAGAACATATAAACAAGCATTAGTGATTAGACTAAGGATCTGTTTTTTTTATTTAATTGTAAATTTACAGGTATCTGTGCTTCCCCTGTGCTTGCTTTAAAATAATTTTACCTAAGGCAAAAATAAACTGGTTGGATATTTTTGATATTTTCTTACAATATATGTTGAAACTATGCTTACTTTTTAAGGTAGTTAAGGCAGGGGTCAGTAATATTGAGGTGGCAAATTATTTTTCCTGACTGATTTTCAAATAATTTCTTTAATTTCTTCAACTCAACCAAAGGCATTTTAAGCCTCTGGGATCCTTCTTTGCTTACATAATAGCTTTTCCACCAATTTTGTTTGTGGCCGTTTACACAGTTTTTTGTTTGCTGAAGTGGGATAGCCAGTCCTGGTGGGGTGGTTTGACCTGCTTGACACACTGCCCTCCTTTCCCTCTTCTCTGCTCGGAGAGCAATTGTTTCCCCAAGACGCTCCTTCCTGGAGCCACAGCTAATTCTGCAGCCCAAGTCTGAGCTCTTCGACTTCAAGGAGGAGCAAAACTCCTCCCTCCTCGGATTTCCCACCCAGTAATCTCCTATTTTGCAAGTCTATGCCCCTCTGGACTTAAGAGCTAACAAAGATATCCATGAAATATGATTAACCACACTTTTTCATGTATTTTCCCTATCTTTAAAAGTGTTTCATCAAGAAAAAATATAAAGAAAGATGCACGTATACCTAGCTTTGAAGTACCTCACCTCTGCTTTGCCTCGACTTACCAAACCCAGTTTGGCTATCATAGCATTTATGAACTGATTGTAATCTAGTTGCCTGCAAGGAAGTAGAAGTATTTCTTGCTTCTGTGGTACCCCCATAAACAGGAGTCAGAACAACCTAAAGGTTGTCCGAAAGGTTCAGGGACAGGAGATCACATAAAACAATTGCTAGTGAAAGAAACTTTTCTTAAAAGTGGAACATCTACTTATCCTCTCTTCTGTGAGCTTCTTGGGGCCCTGCATTTTGACTAAAACCAGCACATTTTTCCTATGGATTAAGGACACTAAAGAATTTAACTGCTTGCAAGTCTAGTAGCATTCAAAGTATCAGCCTCTAAGGGAAAGAAATACCATATTTCCTTAACCCTATCTCTAATTTTAACATTCAACACTTCTCAGTCATTCCTCAGACCCTTCCCATTTATAGCAGATATTAACCTCATCAACTCTTGTGCTTTCAAAGGGGGCTTTTTGTCATGACAACTCCCAAAATTGAGAAATCACTTAGGACTTATCAGGATAGATAAGAAGAGAGGATATCGGGATCTGAAGAAGAGAGTCTTAATTATAAAAGAAGATCCCCACCACCACAAATACAACATTGAGAAGTCTACTGTATCAGCTGAGGTCCTCCACACATACTTAATACGTTTCACTCAAGCCCACAGAGGCAAAACAAAATGCAGTGGAAGGAAACTACAAAAGCAAATGCTGTGCCCTATCAAAGCAATTGAAATATTGATGATAACTCATGTGGAAAAGAAATTAATGTTGAAGTTTATCAGCACTTGACACATGCACATTCTGAATAATTAGGAATTACTGTAAAGTGATGGACAGACTAGACTTTTGTGTCTACAGGAAGGGTCACTTTCATAGCAGTTTAATCTGTGTAGGCATATTTACAAAGAAACAAGTTATTAACTACCATGAATTTCTAAAATAAATAATGAATAAGATGTATTCAAAATAAACTCTTTTTTTTTTTTCTTCAGGTGAACGATGAAGCTTGATTCACACAGGATACCAACAAGAATAGGAAAGCTTATGGGAAAACAAATACCTTTACACAGATCAAGATTGCAGCAGTTGCAACTCAAAATTAATGCAAATGAATATGCTTATACGCCAACAAAAGACTAGCAAATCTCTCTAGATGAGGGATCAAACATTACCTTTTGATTCCTATCTTTGGGTAATTTCTTCACTAACTTTTCTCTGTATGGAGAGGTTAAAAATAGTAGCGGTTCACAGACTGCTACGAATTTTAGAAGGGCGGCATGTTCTGTAGAATTAAGACAAAATATCTTTTTAAATTATGTTAAATGGGTAATTTTGTAATTGTGGGAAACAGGATTTAGAATACTTTAGAAGCTGAAGATAGACAAAGAAGAGAAGAATTTCATTTTTGAAATACTGAAGATGAAGAATATTCATTGAACAAACAGATCTTATAATAAATTAAAATGTTTATTATGATACAAAGAAAAATAAGCAGTTAAGTTGTTATGCAAATTTGTGTATGAGATTTTTTAAATAGATCATGGAAACAGCTGCCTGTGTATTTTTTCAGTGTGCTTTCAAAAGAAATTTTTGAATCTACAAATAGCTTCATCTGAAAAGTTCTTATTTTTCTTACAACTAAGCATTCACAATTAGAAGCCATTGTTTTCCACCAGTTGGCACACATCACTGGAATTCCATCATTACTGCTCCCTTCCTCCAAATAGTCCCCCAGAGAACAGGCAAAACACTGAAAGGTACCTGATCCCTGCATGGCAATGATTGTCAACTAATTCTGGAATTGCAAGGAGAAAGAAGAAACTCCTTTCTATGAATAAAAATAACGGAATGTATCATGGCAGTGATGGAGAAGCAAGACTGCACCTTTTATTTTTAATGCAATGATCTACGGCATTTCTTGAGCCACTAGGAAAAAGGGTTACTTAAAGAATAATCACTGGGCACCAGTGATCCTTTTAAGATCTGTTGAAAAAAGTTAGGTTTTACTAAAGAAGAGTTAGCTGATAGTCCACTTACTGAAATAGCATACAGAGGGACATATGTAGGGCTGGCACAAAGGTCTCGCAGACAAAAGCAAGCTCCTGTCCTGCACACTTGGCTGGCAGGCTGGGCATCTCCTGGCAGCCTGCTGCCAGCTGTGCCAGAGCGACCTTGCCGGCCTCCGGCAGGAGCTGCGCTGTGATACGTGGACTCGGGAACAGGAAAAATCAGAGCAAAGGGGGGATGGACTAAACCTGAGCAGCTGCCATGTCTCACAAAACTTCCTCCTGCTCACTCCAATCTGTGCAGGACTGTGTCCTGGGGGCGGCTAGACTGCTGCTGAACAACCAAAACGATGCATGTCCTGACTCTCATTTTCCTGTCACATATAAAATCTCCTCTGCTATTCAAGGTTTTGAAACCCAAACCAAAGCCTCTAGAAAACTGGATGTGGCCAGTGCAGTGGTGTGCAATGCAGCACTTTCCATCAGCCACGGCTATTGCTAAATCAGCACAAGAGTGATTCTGCATAATTATTTTCTGTCTCCCAGGTTGACTAATCCTCCTGAGTGAGCACAAAAGCTGCTTCTGCAACCTTAAGAAGATAGGGAAGAGCAGAGCCTCCTGGCAGCAGATCAAAGAGTTATCATGCTAGCCTGAAATATGTAGAAGGCAGAAGAAACCTAAGCTTTTATTACAGAAGTGAATGCTTTTGTTTCATTGCTTAGCTAGCCATTTAGTAGACTGTGCTAATTATTTGAGGGAGGCACAAGTCAGCAGACAGGCGTATGGTATGCACAAAGGAAACTGTAAAATCCTTTCCATTAACCCAAGAAAAGCATTTCCATCCCAAGATGGTTTCACGAGCAAGCTATTAATTGACACAAAGCAGGAAACACAAAGTCTGTATTTAGTTTGGTGCTACTAGGAGAGCAAGTCAGAGCATTTTGTGTTTTGTTCTTTAAGTGTTATAACCATATTGCTTTGTAAAATAAAAAGGCTTGATAGAGGTTATACAGGCTTCTCAAAACCAATTTTGGTGAGAAGGGAAAGAATGGAACTCCTTAGGATTATTTTTGAAGAGATCTTAAAGAAAAATGCATTCTGTGATATTGAAATTTCCTGTTTAGAGAGGAATTGAGCCTCTTTAAAGTAATTGCCACTCTAAGGTAAAATATGCTAGGCAGTGCAGACTTAGGCTTGGTTCTTATTTGTGTGTATGTGTGCATCCTGGCTACAAGAACACACTAGATCAAAGCTGAACTCTACATCCTTGACAACAGTAGCCCCACTTTCTATGCAGTTAGTGTGTATCTGGTCCATGTTGAATAATAAGCCCCACTTTCTAACAACATTTCTCATAGCAGAGATGTTTCATTGTAGGGATAGTCTTATTTTTTAAAAAAAATATATATGCATATATATATATATATAAAGAAATGAATGAATTCAAAATTTCACATCAGAAAACAGATAAATTGGAACTGTGTATGACACAACCTGTGAATATGGTATGCTAATTTATAAGACCATACATCAGTCATGCTTAAGCAGAAATGGAGAGACTGCAGTCTTCTGAATGAACCAGCCACTCTGCAGGCCTTTGATAGTGACATATCAGAGCTGGGAAATGTGGTTTCCAGTATCAATATTACAGATTGATGCATGCACATACTGCACTTTAAAAAACTCTCTATTGTATTTTTGAGTCATGGTAGAAAAATTTAAGAGCCCTTTCCCTTATTGTATATGAAGATAAATTCTGAGCCAAAAAGCAAGTATCAAAAAAACCTCTCTCCCCCCATTTCTGTATATTTAGTGTATTTTCATGAATCACATCCAGCATATTCCAAAAATTCCTAAGTTTTCTTTGAATTATATTTAAATGTCACTTTTTTCTTTTTTCTTTTCTTTTCTTTTTTAATACACATCTGTCTAATTGAGCATTAGCAATCTAATAAGGTACACAGCAGAGCCCGAAGAATAACTTTTCTTTCAGGCCCTGCAGTGCATAGGTTCTGTATCTCTTGCAGCTTTTCAATTAAATCGTGATTATAACATGTCTCATTTGGAGCTACAGGAACCCTGACCCTGTCAGCACCACTGGACCAAAACGTGTCTGTCTTAATTACATCTAATTAGTTCTGGGCCCAGATTTCATTGTGCGCCCTCGTGCCATTAAAAACTGCTCATCTGTTGGGCAACAGCAGATATTGCCCAGCCTTATTCAACCTACCGCATGCATGTGCAACACGAGGTCTCATAGTGGAGTGTTGCTGCTCAGTCCTTAGAATATGGGAAGGCTGCTAAAATAATTCCAAAGAGTGTAAAGAGTGGCTAAAAGAGAAACCTATTGTACGGGCAATTTCACACTGCCTCAAACTGAGCAAATATGGGGTACACTTGTGGCAGCAAGTCATACTTGGTGAAAAGCAGAGGATTTTAGCAAACAAAAAGCTTCATAAATATGTTGAAACTGATGTTGAATGACAATGGAAGATTGCATCTGTTATCAATGACTGACAGAAAGTTGCACAGATACGTGTGTTTTTCACATCAAATTAGTAAATGTTATAAGCTTTACAGTTTTTGGTATATTTCTCCCTTCCAGTATTTTGAGCACATTTTAATAATCTTAAAACACATCAAGTAGTTTTACCTGTAATGTTTTTGTTTTATCTCAAGTTTTTGAAATTGACATTTGCCAAGAAAAGAAATCACATCAATTTCTAATACATTTTCCTTTTTGCAACTTACAAAAAATATCACAATTTGGGGAGATATTTCAAGAATAATGTGATTTTGTCTCCTTTTTGTCACAGACACTCCCAGAGAGTTAGTTAACATTCTTTACTACAAGCTCTATTTGCCTGGCTGTTTCATGACTACTCATATCATTTGAAAAAGCAATCTTAGTTTAAAGAAAAAAGTCTATTTAGTGCTACACTTGTACTGATGGATCTTCCTTCTGCATGCAAATTATAACACTTTGTTACAAAATTTCCTTCTTTAAATATGATTCCCATATACTGTTTATAATTGCAACACATAGAATTAAAATATATTCAGCTTTAGAAATAGTTAAAAGCTGTCATTGTACACAATATAGCTAAAAGTGCACTTTTAATTTAAAAAAATGAGACATCTCAGGATATTCAAAGATGGTTGCCCCAGCACATCACTTTTTAAACCCTACTCTTTCATAGTGAGCCTGAGGTTCTCAGCAATTGAAAGGAGAAATTCTATGTGCTGTTCTATGTGCTAGCAAAATGCTTTAAAATGTATTCTAAATTACAGGAATACTAACTTCAATTAGAGTTTAGGAGGACTGGAATAACATTATTTGTAAAACTATAAAACCAGAAAACTCACTGCTCAAATTTCTGAACATTATTTTGGCAAGATATTTACAGAAGGCAGACCGAATCAATATCTACCTCCACGTTAATGCAGAAGACTACACCTATGCAAAATTATTTTGTTTCATAACCAAATACTAGTGCATCCATCACTATGAATATCTCTTAAAAGTATATTAATTTTAAAATTTTGTTCTGTGAAGAACATTGAATAAATGCAGAAAATCCAAAGCTTCTTTTTTTTCATAATACAATACACACTACAGCAAGTACAACAATATTTAAAGTTTTCACTGCTATTCATTTTGGAGTATGGAAGTCTTGAGAACAGCTATATTTAACTGCTGTCGTAGTATCTGTGCAATGAAAGAATTAAAATAAAAACAAGCAACTTTCTAATACTTCATAACTTTAGAGAAGGTCTTAAGTAAGCCCAGCATGGCAAGTTTTTTTTTTTTTTTTTTAAACACATATTAGCATCCTAAATAAAACTAAACAGCTGCAGTTATCCAAAGAACACCTGAAACCCAAATGTCTGTGTTCTTTTACCATTTTCTCAGAGTTCGCTAGAGATGATGTGCCTCAGCTTGGGACAATCTTCCACTAAAAACTCCCTTTTCTACTCCCACAGATTTCATTGCTAGGAAGATGCAACCTGATCAAAAATCAAGTAAAAATATAATTGTAGACAGTCTTGGTCCTTGCATGTCATCCTTATTTAAAGTGTATTATCAGGACTAACTGTTCACTATATGATTGTATGCATTAGAGCATAGCTGAGAGGAGGGTTTTACATTACCCTCCATTATAGCACATTGCAAGCTGTTGTTGTATAGCTGCAACATGAAACGGCCAAGACCTCGCTTTGAGAGTAACGGGCATGCATGTAGACTTTTATGTGAGTATCCATCTACTCATGGGGTAATTCAGGTTGGAAGTGACCTCAGAAGGTCTCTAGCCTATCCTCCTGTTCAACCAGAGTCATCCAGGAAGTCAGACCAAGTTACTCAGGGTTTTATTCAGTTGGGGCTTGGAATCCTTCAGGTACAGATTGAAAAACTTCTCTAGACAATCTGCTCCACCACTTGACTGTCCTGATCCTGAAAAAGTTTCCTTATATCCAATCTGAACCTCCCTTGCTTCAGCTTGGTTCACTGACTCATCCTCCTACCATACGAGTCCTCTGTCTCCTTGATGACTCCTTGTAGGCACTGCAGGCTGCCCTTAGGTCCTCCATTGAACTTGCACCATTTTAATGATGTTGGTTTTGTAACGGGGAGCCAAAACTGGATGCAATGTCCAAATGTGTTCTACTGAGTGCACAGTAGAGGGGGAGCTATCCTCTCACTCTGTCTAGCAGCTATGCTCCTTTTCATACACCTGGCGATGCTGGACATCTCTGCTGCAAGGAGGAGCACAGCAGCTGCGACCTGCTCAGGATACCTCCACCAGGAGCCCTGGTCCTTCTCCACAGAGCTGCTCCCAGCCTGTTGTGTTACCAAGCGCAAAACTTCGTGTTGATCCTTGCTGAATTTCATAAGGTGCTTGTTGCACCATTCTTCTGGCCTGTGTCCACTGAACCACCTAGCTGTGCTGTAATGGCTTACCCTGGACAGGGGAACATCTGGGAAACATCAATGAAAGTCCTGCTAAAGCTGAGGTAAATGACACCTGCTGCTTTTTACTCACCCACAAATCCAGATATTTTAGCATAGAAGGTAGATTGTTTGTGAGGCGTGATTTACCAACAGTAATCTATCTGTTCCCAGTCAACCTTTGAACACCTCAAAAGTCTACGACGACTCATGTAATGTGACTGAAGGGAGCCTCTAGATGCCAGATGGTCTTTTTGGCCTTTTCTGAAAGTGTTAGTACAACACAGTGGCTCTCTATATACTGTAGGTCTCCCTTGGCATTACTGGTGGCACCCAGATGGGCCAGCCACCTCACCCCAGGGATAAGCCCAGAGACCCCCTATAGCCCTGGTCTGGCTGCCCCCAGAACACCTGCAGGATCCTTTTTGGCTCGATAGTTACTCCTGCAGGTGCTGGGTGTGGGGCAACCTCTGGGCGGTCAGCAGCAGAGCTTTTGGCCACCATGCACACAAATACTGCCTTGTTGGCTGCACTCCTTGCAGGTGAGAAAGGTAGGTTACCTAGTTGTATTAGGCTTGAGGCTAGATGTATCTAACCTAGATCTCCAATTTGATTTTATCTCCTTTAGAATATGTCAGAGTTGACAAGAATCTTTCTTTAAAGGTAGGAGCAATTTAATACTTGCCTGACAATCTTAACAACACATAAATCCATTTTTGCTTAAAGTTTCCTTTGCCACACGCAGTGCTGCTTTTGACAGAATGCAAAACTAGACTGCCACTTAACCAAGCCATATTCAGCTTACACTTATAACACAAACAGCTCCATTATCTTCAATGGAGTCTTTATAACGTAAGAACAAACAAAGCTGCCGAGCTGCAGAACCCTTGCTTTCCGGTCTGTCTGCAAAGGAGCATGCAAACTACAGGGGTTGTAGACACATTAAATAGTAATTACAATTTGGCCACTGACCCAAGTGAGTTGTAAGTGCTAATTTAGGGCAAAATTTAATCCCATTTGCATTAAAGTGATCATCATTAAAGTCTTTGTAAATTCCTTTGCAAGCAATTACACCACCATAATATTTATTAGGGATCAAACACACAAAATGCTCTGGTAGTCTTTGCAGCTTTATCCTGGTGAATGAATATGAATCATTGTACATACGTGCAGATTTTTGCCTGACTGTCACTCACAAATAAGTGTATGTCATTATGTTTGCAGAAAGTGAAAATTTATTATAAAATTCCATGCAGGTAGTTTGTTATAAATTAATTATTTTGGATGAGATCACCAATTTTGGAAAACATAGCAGTAAGTGTTAAAAGTTAAATAACACACTACTTGAAAATATTGTGACCTCACCATATGAAATTTCATAAAGGAAAAAAGATATATTTTCTAATTTTTTACATATTACCATTAATCATAGAAAAATATTTGCATGAAGAGACTAGTGTGCTTTTCATAATAAACAGTGTAAATGCAAATGTTTCTTACAAATCACTAGGAGTAACTTTATTGAATTTCTATCTGTTAGCAAAATACAGCATGAGTCCTTTCAATGCATGAATATAAACTCTTGTTGTATTTTGCTTATTGATACAGTTACATTCCTGTTGATGCTATTCAAGCTGTGACAGCACAATGTCTTTAGATTCATTCCTAATGAATCAGCTGATACTACAATGCTCAAGTATTTAATGTTCTAGTGGTACTGAAAGGACATCAACTCATAGAAGTTAGCTTATCATTACTTTTTAATTATTATGAAAAGAAGTTAACCATAGTTTACTAAAAGTTATATTTCCAGAGATTAATAATTCCTGCCCACCAACATGCTAACTCAGAAGAATCACCTGTACAGAAGCACATAGAAAATTGAACTAATGTCTCAGGAGTTCACAGAATTCCTATCTTTAGACTAAAAGATGATTTTCTCAATTAAACAAAAGTGGTTACTAATGCCTTTTACTGATCTGCATAGATGGGAATTTTCAGAGCCTACAAAAATATTTTTTGAGAAAGCTGGAAAACAAGAATCTTTTCATCCACAGTCACTTATATATATTTTTTAAAAATCGTATCTCAATTTCTAAAATGTTGATTTGCATTCAAGTGGCACTATTCTTTTACTGCACACATGCAGTTGCAAACCAGGATGGACAATAATTGCAATGGTGTTTTATGGAATAATACATCCCTAATTACGCTGGGTTTTAATTAAACTTTGTGGGCATGTTGGGGCCTGGGGGGAGGGGGCAGGAAAGGAGCAAGAGTTATTTATAGATAGTTAGATTTTCAGATAACTCTTGCAGTTATTTCAAAGAGTTGCAACATGTTGAGCAACAGATGTCCTGGCTAATCCTGTTTGCTCTACTTGTGACTCACGTATTATTTCAAACAGAAGTAGGATTGGCAAATAGTACTAGCAACCTGGTTTGCTGGGACATCTGTGCAGTCAGATGTGCAGACAGCCAAGACAGCTGCTGATCTTCACCAGATACCTCAAGATCATTGATTCTTATGGCTGGGCAATCTACTGTTGTTAAAAATAAGTTCATGCTCCCTCTTGCCTTGCTTCCTTCCCCATGCCTCCCCAAATTCTTTAGTCTGCTTTTCCTGATAAATCATTAAGGCTCCTGGTAGGCTCCTGGAGTTTTTCCTCCATTTCCCGATCCACTTCCTGATCTGCAGTATCCTACTGGGACTGCAGAAATTTATCATGACAGCAACAGCAATGAGAATATACCCGATCTCTTATACTAACAGAAATGTATTAATTTCTGCCTTCTTGTTCCAAAAGCCTGACATTAGCAGCTTACATTAATAATGAATCAAAATTTGCTAGATGCAAGAGCCCTGTGTCTTTTTCAGGAAGAACTTTTTCAGGCAGCATCCTGGTCCCAAGCATGCTGAACACAGTGGAAAAGGTGCATTTGGAATTACATTTTTTTATGGGTAAATGAGCAGGTGGGACTTACTGAGGTCATAATCCATTTATAATGCATTCAGTGAAATTCAGTGATTGAGACCTCACCTATTCCTGTACTAACTGCTCTACAGGAGCTCACTGCTGGAGATGAGAAATGGGGAGAACAGCAAAGAGTAACTTAGCCCTGCAGATAAGTCCTGCATTGAATATCCTGCTTGGATCAAGTTGTCACTCAATGGACCAAAATACTTGTCAAAATACAAAGATCAAACCTGATCAAAATATAAGGAGTTTCCCCAGCAAGTGAGAATGCTTTGGTGTTTCCCAAACACTAACCTTTTGGTGGATGGAGTGGAATTAGTATAGGAATCAAGTATATGGAAACTCTCCCCTTTTGTTCTCTTAGAAGCAAATCAAGACTGCAACATTTAAAATTTACTATGAAATAGTGAAACAAGAAAACATTCTGACAGTAAAATATATTAGAATATTTTTATCAACTTTTATCTGCTGTTAGCTTAAAGAATTCTGAATGCCGCCTAACTGCCATCTCCAAGCTTTTTTCCATTACTACCACCATTATCTCTTCCATTCCCCAAAAGAGTGGTTTTCCTCTCCCTTTCTTCCTGACTCATATGAAAATACAAAAGAAAAATCAATGTTTTGCATATTATACATAATATTTTGCATTCCAAAAATGGCAATATACAGGCTTGAATATTACAACTCTATCATTGCTATCATCTAAAAAAAACCCCAAACCCAGTTAATCTCCTCAAAATTCCAAGCCTCACCTATGTAAAGGTATAGCCAAAATAAGAAGAGTGATCTCTCAAAATAAATTTAGTTTTCCTTAAATAGAAAGCATAATTTTGGAAATGATGAGAAAGAGACAGTTCTGACATTCAGATAGATTAATAGTGTGATAATAAATTAAATATAAACCACCAATCCCAGCTGCTTGTGATCTAATGGTCACTCAGGGACATTACACAGCTTTAACATCTGACATAAAGAGGGCAAGATTACTATAACCTGGCCTTTCACCTTCTGAAGGCACTGGGATTGCATACGGCACAGTTGGGTGTGCACCAGATGCTCACTTAAAACATGCATCTAAACCCAAACAGTTTAAGTGATTTTGATCCAAGTTAAATCATAATGAATTTAAAAGAAGAATCAAAACAAACATTTATTTTTTTCTATGTAAGATTCCCGCCTAGAAGATTAGATTTAGCTGAAGGATATAGATGTTTCACTCATGCATTTCCTCCGGGTCAAATGAAGGACTGGCTGTTAAATCCTGAAAAAAAAGCTTTGGGAAGCTTTGTATAACAGTTGGCTCTCTTCTACACATTATCAGTATATCCCCTTTCAAATGAAAATGGCTATGCTTGAAAGCACAAAGTTGCAATTTAGAGTACTGATGCCAGAGCATACACAAATAATGACCTCCAAAGCAATAAAAATGTAAATCCAAATTTAATGGAAGATTAAATACACAGAGAAATTAACATTAGATCAACAATTTGATCTTGCACATAGTATCATTATTTTTTCACTAGGTTATAATATTTGGGAAAAAAAGTGTATCAGGAAGATTGTCTGAGTAGATTAAACATGATTGTGTCCAGCAGTATTTCAATGTTTAATCCTTACATAAAGATTTATCTCTATTCACCACCTTGTATATGTTATACATGTATACATATGTATGCATATGTACATATATGTATTAAATTAGATGGGAAATATCAGTGTTAAGTAAGTCTGATATTCATTTTAAGTTTTTGTATTTTTATCTTTTTTTTTGTTAAAACAATATTTTCTGCTTTGCTTATACATTAGGACGCCATTACCTATTTAAGCAACTAACAACTGTATTTCTAACTACTATTACTGAAAGCTTATTTTAGTCAAGAAGAGAAGTGGAAATCAGTTGGAAAGCGCTTGTGCTAAAGTCCCAGTCGTGCTCCCCCTAGGTGGACAAACAGATGCCATCCCCACAGGCACAGGGCAGATCAAATGTGCACTTGGGACAAGACTCCTTTAAGGAGCTTATGCATAAGTGACTTTATGCACAAGCTGATTTAAGGCCATTTAAATCCTTCCCTGAGTTGTATTAAGGCTTAATATTGTGCATTATCTTCTTTTTGTTGCCAATTTTCTTCTGATCATTCATTCAAGTATTTGCATATCTCAGTAAATGAAATGTATAATGAAAATACATTGCCCATACTTAAACATTTGTAATTTAAATCATAGAAAAACAGTTTTTCTCCGGCAAGCAAGCATGAGAATGCTTCCTTCAATACATCAACCTGAGATAGGCAGCTGATACTGATAGGCACATCAGCTATTGCAATCCTCATCTTACAAGGCTGTAAGATCACCAGAACTCATTTGACTCCTTAGGAGTGGAGATAAATAGCTTAGTGTTTATTTACTTAATTGGAAGTCTGTGGGGATCAGGAAAGCAGCATCATTACATGTGGAAGATATTTATCAATATAATACCTTGATGTTCTACTCTTTTTTTTTTTTTTTTAACCATGATGCACAATTGATAAGTGACTTTGAGCCTTTTAACTCTGCTCATAAAGGCATGCTCCCAAAATCTCCCCTCTGCCCGCAGAAAGCATAGTATAACACAGTAGAGATGAAAAGCTGCTCTCATTTCTGACTTTGTATATGCGAGTTGAAACCAATACGTTCTATTTACTTTAATTAGCCCCTCTTAGAGATTATGTAACCCATCTGGGAAAACACTACTTTTGTACATTACCAAAAAATAATAAAGGAATTAGTAGGGTACAATGAATTCCCACATAATACTTGGTTGATATTGTTTATTGTTACCCTTTCATTGTTATACTACTGTTATATTATTGAATTCTAGCTGATTGTAATGCTTCCAGTGGAGGTTCTACAGGTAACAATTTTTTTAAAGAATCTTCTATAATGCAAGTCCTACAGAGATAACTATTTGCATTTACATTTGACCTCCAATTTACAACTAAGGGATATTTTTTGAACTTCTGCTTTACATTAAATATTAGCCTTTTTTTTTTTTTTCCTTCAGATTTTAAAGATGTCTGAACATGCCTTGTGGCCCCTTGGACATCACAAATATAAAATTATGAAAAGTTTTGGGAAGAAGGGGAGAAACATTTTCCCCCATTGCCATGTCCCCCATGTTCTAACAATGCTAAGTTCCCAATAAATAGAAGATGAGAGTTTGCCAGTTTCAAGACTGATCAAGACCATAGTTTTGCAATTATTAGCATGTACAACCCTTCAAAATTGTATAGCACTTTCTGAAGTATGCTCTACATTTAATGTAAGTATGCCTAATCAACAAAAGTATTATGGAACGGGAAGTAAAAATTTGGTGATGTGTTTGTCAAACTGAAAGACAAAGGTAAGCCAATTCCCCAATCAAATCTAGTTGTATTTCTAAGCCAGAACAGATTCTGCCTGAACTTCAAAAGGAAAGGATTTTGAATTGACACTTTGAATTAATAATGGTGGTGGTTGTGGGGAGGGGGCCTCTGAAAAATTAAGAAACAGAGTCTTACCAGTTCTTGATGAATTTAGTTATGATTTCTTATAGAACCATATTACTAACACAATGCTTGCTTACGAGTTAAACTCCTAAGACAAGTTGAGTTGTGAGTTTACATGTTACGTTCTACCTAATACATTTGCAGAAATGTAGGTTATTGGGATGAATCTTGTTTTGTCTCATGGAGAGAATGACTCCACTGTATTGCTCTTTCTAATAGCAAAAGGATCCGATCAAGACAGCAAGATGAGAAGTCACTAAGCCACTCATGCTTTCCTACTGCATGCAACTGATTTTTATGGACTAATTTTTATGCTACTGTGTTTATGCCACCACGGAGCAGTGTCAACTTTGATTTTTTTCAGAAAATTACCTTCTGTGTGAGCTTTCATGGAGGCAAGTCATTTCCATAACGATTACATCACGCTTCATAATCTCATTTTAAAGATTTTCAAAGGAAATACCAGAGGCAATTAACATTCTTTAATAGCATTCTAATTCTTTCTAATACAATCTGCTTTTTTATTTATTAAGTTTACTTCAATCTCAACACGTAGAAGTTCCCATAACAAAAACCCAGATACCTGGATTTACAGAGAATTAATTCAAGAAGTGTGTGTAACGGAGGTGAATGAACAAGCTCCTTTTGTATACAGGAGACAAACCTAACTCTTATTTTATGAGTGGAAGAAAAAGTGAACACTTTTCTCATAGTTGTTAGAAGGAAGCAATCCTTTGACTGTGAAATTCTTCCATGAACTAGGAAGAAGAAACAAAATGTGGATCTACAGGAGAGATCATCCCCCTAATGTGAAAATTAAAACAACTAAAAAAGATAACCCAGCCAGACACCAACAATCTATTCAGAATTGATTTTTGTGGCTATATTGCGGGAGGAAAGGGAGAAAAAAAAAGTCACACGTCAAAGCATTGTGTCTATAAGACTGATTACTGTCCTAAGGGTAGACAGGCCTTCTTCAGGAGCAGACACGCAACCCACGTGTCCGCTGCTACCTGCTCTCTATGGGAATTAATAGCTCTCACCATAGCTCTATATTTCATTAGTCTCCGTGTCACAGGCGCCCATAGGGGAAGGTTCAGAGGACCCTTGGTGGGCGGCTCTGCCAGCCGATTAATTCTTAATGGCAAGGGGTGTCCCTGGCGCTGTCAGATGGCTCAATGAGGGTCAAGCGCCCCAGCCCAGCGCTACTCGCAGCACAGGCTTCTCTCAGGGCTCTGTGATTTGTCTCGATATATCAAGAAAAATCTCTGACTAAATTCATCTGCAGTCTATAAACTCAGCTTTATCTCTCGAATCACTCACAAACCCTCTGTTTACTCAAAGAAGAAACATGCAAGTAGAGTTTTGGCAATGAAAAAAAAAATAGATATCTGTAGCAAATAGAAATGAAGTTTTAAGCTTTTATGAGCTATGGATACCCTTCTGGGGTTCTTGCCTTGGGGAATAAAAGAAGAAGAAAATCTGGTGACTGAAACAGTCTGGTAGGTGACATCAGATACATGCTGCAACTCTGACATTTTTATAACTGAAATATAGAGAGACTGGATTAGTTTCAGATGTGACAAAGGACCATGTACAAACAGCGAGGCAACGAGTGCATACAAGATAGATAACAAATGTAGGGGGGAGCAGAAATAATATAATTTCAGATTTGACAGAAGTTTCCTCCTTTCCTGCTCTATAAGGCAATCAGGGTTGCTACCCTTCAGGTGATCAGAGAGTTCCTGTGGCTTAATGCATTACTGTTTGCTAGCTGAGCAATAGTATCTGAGCATAAGAACACTTCCAACTTCCCCAAGCGCAGTGAGACATTTTCACTGCAAAACATGCACCAACAGGCCAACATTCGATCCAAAACAAAAATGCTCCCTCCTGACCTCTCATATATCACTGCTATGTCTCGAATATGCAAATGTCATGTTAGACCTTGTGTGTTTAGAGGGCATTGTAAAGGATTGGGCATCTATTCTTAAGGTTCTTGATTGATTTCTATAAGACTTCCTCCCCACTCAAATAAAAAAAAAGAAACAAAACACACACATGAATCAAGTCACAAGTGTCTCATGGTCGATACCATCTACCATGTGAGGAGAAACTTTCCAAGTAGGTAAGTGTTGGGAACGTAGTCTCCAGAAATCTCTCCCCACTTCAAGTCCATTCAATAAAATGAAAGGGGAATAAAGCACAACTTGCCTGTGTGAATACCAGTCACAAGTTCACACAAGCTGTTGAAATAAGTTTTATTTTGTGACTTGACTTCCAATAACAAGAGCAAAATTAGATATTCCAGTCTCACCTTTACATTCTCAGACTCTTCCATTCCTCCTTTTCTGTTAATTCCCTATGTCGGTAGTTTACTTTTGTGTGATCCTTGTATTTGTATATTCAAACAACAGTGGCAATGGGTGTGGGGAGAGGTGGCGGGGGGGAAGCACTGCCAAAATTATTCTTCATTCATAGTCTTACATTTCAAACATCATTTTTAAAAAATGTTCTCAATAAGCATATATATGTAAAATGCTTTATTAAAAGCAACTTTTATTAAAGGTATTTTCAGTGAGCTTTCCTGCTTATCAATACACAGATTAACTCTCTATTGTTGATTCTTCAGAAGTTAGGCACAAAATCTTGCAATTCTAAACCTCTTAATTCAGATATCTGTGAAGATTTTGAAGCAAGTTGAGAATCCAAATGTTTCAAAGTGTTTTGTCAGTAGTCAAAGCCTAGAGGACCTGCTGCTATCTCACAGGCCCAAGTATAAATTCAAAGTATTAACAAATAATGCTTCGGAATCTTTAATTAGTGCTTGGGATTCTCTATATTGCCAACTTCCTAACAACTCTTTCAAATCTCCTCCATGTGAAACATGCACCATTTTTTCCAGACTAAATCCTTTTTATTCTTACTGGAATAAACTTTTGACCAATAAAAATCAGATGACCCAACCAAAGGACTTCAAATGACCAAATTTCACACGATGAAGCGAAAAATCCATCATCTCCAACCAAACTCCTTCCATTTCCTTTTCTCCCCTCCAAAATGCTTTTAAGGGGCAACACTGGACACAATTCCATAGGATACATCCACATACATAGGACAACTTTGTGATCTGCAGTCATTTTTATTCACAGGCTGCCTACTGACAGACAAAGGAGTTAGGAAGGAAAGCCATTCTGTGCACCACTTTCCACACAAATGAAATGAAAGGATTTCCTTGGGATTTGCAGAGTAGTCCTGTAAAATCTCAACTCAGCCTCTATATGAGGTCAGGACCTTGGGATACGAGAAGTTTTGAGTTTAAATGTTCAGTAACTAAGTACTAAGTACAATAAACGTCCAATCCTTAAACAATTAAAAAATAGAAATGAAATAATCTTGATTAATTGTTGTCATGAAGACTTAACATCTGTTTCATGGGCAGGAGGGAAAAAAAATAAAAAAAGCACACATACTAACCACAAATGTGCACTGCGGATACTAATTCCAATCTTTCCAATGTCACTGATAATTTAACATAAAAAAGAGCTCACAATTATTTAGGGTTGCCTTTTAACCCTAAGGGTAAAACTATATAGTAGTTATTTTTCCTTTATTGTCTCTTTTGGACTATTTTGCTCTTAAAATAAAAAGTTATAGGGCAAAAAGTGTTATAAGGCATTAAAAGATCATCTACATTCTTTCAGGGTTCAGGATACTGGAAGCTTTCAGTTTTCCTGTTACTTAGTCTGGACATTACAAATTTGTTTTCCTTTTAAGAAAATAATAATTATTTTTTTTAGTGCCTCTCTCACTCATTCAAAAACTTTACATGAGTCTTTTGGAGGAGGATTTGTCAACTGAAATATTTTTGCCTTCAAAGGTTATTTCACGGGAAGTCATTCAATCATTTGGCATTGTGTTAGAAATTTATATGTTTTCTTTCACACATACAGGTGTGAGTGTATATTAATTAGGTGTTAGCACAACATTTACCCTGGAATAAAGTTTTCCTGTACATATACAGAGTCATTTTATAGATTTTTTTATGTTCTAATTTATTGTATAACTCCCCAGTCCCAGAATACCAACAGTGTTTTTAAACATGCCTTTTTTTCTGAACTTTAGAACACCTTCTATAGGACAACTTCCAGGAGAAGACGTGAGAGGGAGGGACAGCCTACGTCTAGGTTTGGCAGGCAGCAGCAATATTCACCTTCTGGTCTATTCACTGCTACCCTGCAACCCTTGCAGTGACCTATCAAAAGGCAAAAGGCAAGACAGTCGCAAAGATTAATGTTCTCTCTCCCCTCAAATGTTAGGAAAGGATTGCACAGACAAGTACCCACTCTTAGGTAGGAATTATGTGTTTTGAGGAACAATCCTGCAGAACATTAAAGCTCTCAGTGCCTGGCTCTACAAGACACGAAAATTGGAGGTTTCCTCTTTGCTGAAGGAAATTGAAAGGCCCTGATCTCTCAGGCCTGAAGCTATAGATAACAGCTAAAGTACATTGAGGGAGAGTTAAATCTGGCACCACTTTCTTCCTGAGCCCTATGACCGAATAATAAACTAAATCACAAACTCTGAAACGTTATAAAACAAAAACAAAAAACAAACCAACAAACAAACAAAAACACAAAAAATCTCTATGAATTTGATACGTAGATTTTGCACTGCAGCACTGTGTTTCACACATGGCTTTTCTGCCTTACCATTTGACACACATACATAAAGAAAAAAAAAATCTTTTTTTTTTTCCTTAATGGATGCTCATTCCTAGAATGCTATGAGGATGTCCTCTAACTTTTGGCCTCAATCTAAGCCCTCAAAAGCACTCCTTCCTCAGAAGCCTTTTTTAGTGACATTTGGATCATTTCTTCATAGGGAAAATAGGATTTCTCTACTGGCCGCCTGCATGCACACATTTATATATATTAAAAGAAACCACTCCAGCTATTTTATATACTACCGGATTTATAATTGATCTTCACATCTAGGCATGGGCTGGTTTCAAGGCTGCCTATATTTTCACAAACCAGAGACCCATGCCACATCATCTAGCATCAGTCTATAGCAAAGAAATTCTCCCAAAGCTTTAATATATCATTTTAGTGTTTTAATATATCTTCATAACAAAGTATACAAGAAGCTGTCTCTTCTGGGCTATAAGTCTATTCTCTATGCTTGAGAACATGGTTTCTGTAAGTACACTCCAGCATTACTTTAACTTTCTGCCGTATTTCTCTATGAGATTTCTAGAAAAAGAAATTAATCATGAAAAGACACAATGATGTGCAAATCAAATGTATACAAATAGAAATATTTCCGTTTCATACAAGCAGCCCTTACGAAGGCATTGCTTGCAACTGACTTCTAATTCAGATTTTTACCCTGGTAAGGGCCAGTGGATCAGAGCAAAGAACAATTAGTTCAACGTGTGATGGATACGTAAAGGAATCAGCTTTTTTGTTTAAAGTGAGTGCATTTAACCAAGTTACTTAAAATAATATAAATGTGTTTCTAATATAAAGCAATAGGATAATGTTATATTGTCTTTCCTCTTCTGCACTCAGTTGTAATAAGTACGAGGAACAATCTGCTTTCTGCAGTCGTTGTAGTCCTTTTATTTCCTGTTCCAGGGAGGAGCAAACAAAACACGAACTCCTATAACAAACATAAACAATGCTGTCTATAAAGTATAAAGCCAGTTACAGGCAAAAAGCATGGAGTTGCTAAGAAAATACCATCAAACATGCCTATGCTAAGGAACACTCAAATACAAGGGTATGATACAACCAGGCAAAGCTTAAAATTCTGAACAATAGTTAACAGCAAAAAATGGTGTTTCTCTCATAGCACATACTTTATAATAAAGCATGGCAATAATAAAAAAAACTAATTCCTGTGGAATTAAGGTGAAGAGATGCACTCAGTTACTTCTTACAAAATTTTAAGAAGATCATTTTCCTAGATCTCCTCCATAAACAGAGGAGAGAAGACTGTCTTCCAGACGGTTCATCTCTAAGGCCTCTTAAGACTTGGATGAATACTACTTTTACTGTCCCTTAAATGACAGAGAAGACTAAATATGTAACTTTAATCTAGAGATAAAGGTGAGTCTAGAGTTAATAATTAAAGCAGAAGGCTTATATTATAGGAGGAGAATTTAGAACACCTCAGCTCTGTTAGAGGTTAATGAAATTTGCATCTAAAATATAGCAATGTGCAATATATACTTGCATATTACATACTGTGCTAAGAAAAAAAAAAGCACATTAAACTGTACTTAGTGGTCTAATAATTGATACCCTTACCACCACCTGAATTTGAACTGAATTTGAATGAAAAAGCAGTATCATGAAGCAAAACTACACAATTCATGATTTATTGTCCTGCCAGGGCATACACAATCCCCACTGCTCGCTTCACATGGAAGACCATCAGATCATTCCTCATAATCCTTTTACCATCTTGTACATCATCAGAGACCTTGGAGAGATGAGATCTCGGGTGCAAGTTCCCAAACCTCAGCCTAGTTCATTTTGCTGCTGCAATTACTACTGTGATAGATATCGGCAGCACCAAGTATATTTTGCTGTTTTTTTACAGTATGTGCTCATGGATTACTTGATTTAAAATGTGGTACAGAAATTAGAGTATAAATGTTGCTCACTGAAGTAAGGAAAATTGACTGTGAAAACACCTTCAGTGGTCTAAGCATCAGTCTGCCACTGATGGATGCATTTTGATATAATGATAAAAGAGGTCTTGGTTTCATTTTGGTTATGTTCAACAGTTTTTCAGATTGGGAGTTCTAATCTTTCTGAAAGTGTTTATTTATTTATTTTTAACAAAAGAACAGCATTTTCCACCTGATATCAATGAGATATTACTAGATATTACTAATAGTAAGAATAAGAATATCATCATCCTTGGAAAAAGAATAATAAAGGAAAAAAGTTTTATATTACAGATGCTGTTGATGGTAAAACAAAGTTTTATGTAGTTTTACTGCATGCAGTTGCCTAAATTCTGATGCGTAGTGCTGTTTTGGATGACTTATGGAGAAAAATCAGAGCCAAACGAACATCCAGAAAAGCTAGTTCAAAATAAAAAGTGCTTCTTGCAAATGTCATAGTAATCCTTTGCACAATATCTGATTTTTGCATCTCACCTATTAGATACCAGGAGGAGTGTCTACTCAGATGAGGACCAGCGTGAAGTTACAGAAGAGGCGAATACTTAAATTCTTAGTCCCTTCTCCATAAACCCACCACTGAGGTTGTATCCTCAGTTTAGAGGAAGATCAGGAAGGTTCTGCTTATGCAATGCTTACATTAGTTGATAATAAGACAGTAACTTGTTTGCCTCTTCAGCATTTTAAGAGAGATTAATCTGCTAATAGCATTTAATGGAAATTAAATCACATGCATATTATAGCTTAATTGTGAAACATGAAAAGAGTTGCTTAACTATATTCATGTACATCCTCTTCTTGGATATTACAGTACCAAAAAGAGATACAAGAGTATCAGAGTTTTTTTTTTTTTTCTCTGCAAGAATAATGCACTAGAGTTTGCTGACAAAAGTAATATTAGAAATGGACTAAGAGGATTGTGGTCACACACGCACACATTCCTTAAAAAAAAATAAAAAACACACATAGACAGAAGCATACAAACCCCCTCCCCACCCCCCCAATTTGCTAATTAATCCAAATCCTAGCCTCCAAACCTTCTTTTATGCCCAACTCCAAGAGAAAAAGACAGCAACTAGATCATCTAGATTTACAAGCTATTGTTTATTTTTCTTATTGTTAACTTATTATGTTATTATGATGTTGCATTTTGGACACACTTTATTGTTTTTTTTTCCCCTTCACAGTCCTTCAAAAAAAAGGAAGCAACTTGGCTCCAAGTCCCTTCCTTGGAAGAGTCAAAGGTGGCTCCTTGGAAACAACTGCCAGGTTACAATATGAAAAAGTTGAAAGGATGAAGCAAAGAATAGAAATGCAAAGCAGGAGGAGATGTGAAGGTATTTTAGCATTTAAACATCCAAATGCCCTGGTTTATGTTCTAACAAGACTTGACTTTATAATGTTTAAAAGCATTTTGTTCAGCTCAGCTAAAGAACCCACCACAGGTTCCCTTCACAGATGTTAACTCTTTCATGAAGTATGAAAGTATGCTTCTGCACAGCAAGAGTGTATTTTCATATCCTATGTTGTTATTTGAAGCTTCTTTGCTTCTTGGAATGGGCATTCTCTTCTGAATTTTCATTTAGAAGAAACAGGTGGAGCTAGGTATTTAATTACCCACCTAGTGATAATTATTTATACAGTCTCCTTAAAACATACAAATGTGTAAAAGGTATCTTTGATACCGCTCCTTATTAACAGGGAGCAGTTTTCCCTGTTGAAGCAAATCTGTGACAAGTCTTAGAGAAACCCGAGAATACAATGAAACTCAGTTACAGAAAAATTGCAGCAGAACATGAAACACTTTCCAACAGTGAGCCTGGTCCCATGCTCCATGGGATGTCATTGTTTTAATACACCCTTACATACAAAATAAATTAAAATGAAATAGAGCTAATTACATCAGTGAAGACAGAATGATGATAGCTAAAGGCGGAATGAGGAAAGCTGCGGGCAAGAAAAAATATTACAAATCTTTTTGAGGTTAACCTGATACATGAGAGAAGGGGGTGCAGCTGGAGGTATGACTCTTCCTCCACATGCGTGAGGCCTGCTCAGGGCTAGGAGCAGGTGATGTTTGGGTGCAAATCTCCTTCTTTGACGGCAAATCCTGAAGCAAGTTAGGTTTGTGACTCTTGGATAGGGTGTTTAAGAACATTTGAGCTCAGACAGACAGGTGAGAACAGGTGAATGTGGTGCTGCTCTTGCTTTTTTTTTTTTTGCAAGGTGCATTAGCTGTGACTGTTTTCCCCTTCTGATTCAAAGGGTCCATTATCTCCACTCATTATCTGGCTGCAAACAACTTGTACACCCAAACCTCACTCCTGGGCAAAACTTAAATGACAAAAGCAACCACTGCATTTCACTTTAAGGAGAAAAAAAGAATAAAGTTTGCAGGCTGCCTTCAACTGATTTGCCTTTTACCCTCAAAATACTGATTGCAAACTGGAGTTAACGCAGGAGGATTTGTTTCACCTTTACCTCAGCACAAGCAGCACAGTTCTGGACAGCCATCAGTGGAACACCATATGTACAAGCAGGGTAGTTACAGGTCAGGAATGCTGTGCACTGGCAAGACTGTGTGGGAAAATGCATGTAGCACCTGCTGACACCCTACAGGCACTTTCCAATGCCTCCCTCCTTCAAGAACACTAAATAAACAAGCTAAATTCCTGATCCGGAGATTTACAACGTATGGGTGGGCAGATTGCTGTGCCTACGTGGTGCCTTATTGAAGTCAGTGGGGCTCCACGCAGGTGCAGCTGTCCATATGCGCACAGTAAACCACAGGCTTAGAGCTTACTACTGTAAAAATCAAAAGCAGACAAAGGAGAACAAAAAGTAAGAAAGCACTATATTTCAGGCTTTCTTTGAATTCTAACTAAATTAATATTTTGGAGGGAATTAAGGAAATTGAATCCCGTTCAGTTTATGTTCCCCCGCAGACTCAGGGAACTGAAGCACTTTCCGAAGGTAGCTCGGGAAAAGCAGTAGCATGTATTTTTGCTTGTGAGGGGGTGATGTCAGAGCCATGAGAGTGAAATATAGGGCAGCAGAATTCTTGTGATTCGCTAACTCTGAGTTTATTTTGACTTCTTCACATAGATATTAATGCTTTAAAAGACAGGATATTGTGTGCAACATGCCTTGCTTTGTCAGGTCCTCGGAGTTCGGCTCCCGGAATGTGTGGCAGTAGCATAAAGCAGACAGCTGGTCCTCTCATCTTCCCTAACCTCCTGTTTTGTAACTGCTAGGTCATATTATAGGGAAAGCATGCTGTAGTTTTGCCCTGTATTGCCTTTCAAAGCAACTCGGACTATACAGTTGTTGCTACAAGGATACTACATGCTAGCATATGGGAGGATAAGCTGAGATTCAGAATCATAAAGAAAGAAAAGGGACGAGAACCACCCCCTCTTCTAAAATTTGATAAACAGTATGAGAATAATACAAGCCACTTAAATTATCTGAATTTCTGATTCTCAGATTACAGACCCAATAAATCATATTTTTTCAGTATGCAGAAATACTTGCATAACTTATTTGTTCAGTTCTTGTATTTAATTACTTAATCATATTTGCTCTTGGCAAATTTAAGAAACTGCAGGAAACACAGTAAAGCTTAGTGTCATGATAGCTGCCACCTTCAAAGCAACTTTTTTTTCTCCCTCATTCCACTCGGATCTGATTCCTGATTTTAAAGTGTAGAAAAAAAGCAACAAAAGACCAACCAATTACAAGTTAGCCTAAAGTTCAATCCTTAACATTAAGGATGCATAACTATTCTCACCTCCTCCCTCCCCTTCTCAGTATTATTATTTAGACCTTTGAGAAAGACATCTTCTAGACAGATTTCCCCCAGCAATAACTACCAAGATGCTTACATCCCCATATAGCAAACTTATGTGGCCATCTTTGCAGTTTCTTGAACATTTTAATTCTTGTGGCACGTGCTATGTAATCAGACACCAGTTCCACATCACATTTCAAGTTAAGAGGATGGGAAACTTGTTTCCCCAACACATGCATGGCAGGTTTTGTATGGACAGCATACACACAGCAGCAGAGAAGGACTGTGCACAACTCTCCTGCCACCTTATGTAGCCAATACATCTGATCCAACAAAATTAGGGTGAGGGGTCTGGAGGTCTAAGGCTTCTAGTCTGAAAGTATTGTCCAGGCCGGTAGAAGACAGCACAGCCTTAGCGGCAACAGTACAGCAGAGAGCGCAGACCACAAGACTGCGTGCTGCTTAAAGCAGCATTCATCTTTCTTGGCAGAAGATGAAGCTGTCATGACAGCTTGATTTACATAACACAGAACATTTCAAAAATATGGTGGAATATTTTCCAGTCAGCTGGTTGAAACAGAGTATTTCCCAGGGAAAAAGAAATGCAAGAAAGCAAACAAGAAAAAAAAAACAAAAAGAAAAAAAAAAAACTTGAAGCAGTTTTTGTTAGAATCTAGCAATGGTCTAGCCCATTGCTTAGGGACTGCACTTCTATCCTTCCCAATATTTTAAGGTACAACTTGATAAAAATAGGCACTTCAAAAAAAAAAAAAAAAAAAAAAAAAAAAAACCCTACACTACACAGAATACACTACAAAAAACTTACATAGAGTTTGTCTTTCTAGACATTTTTAAAAAGTTACAGCTTTAAAAAATTGAAAGAGACAATTCTGTTCAGTGGTTCATCATGTAAAAAATAAAAATACTTGAGAGTGTGGAACTTCAGATTCTTTTTCTGTCAGATATTGACTGAATTACAAGGTGAGGAAAATTCACACTACCTTTTTCCCTAGTTATTTCTTTTTTTCCCCCAAAAAGCAAAAGGCTTTCTTTTTTTGCTTTTGCAGTTACTGTTCTTATGATCTAACGATGCACAAGGGTACCAAACCATCCACTAAAATTCAGTAACCAAGGAGAAAAGAATCTATGTTTTTGTCCTTTCTTCCTAGAAAAAAGACATTATTCCTTTTAAAGATTTTTGCTCTTTGTTAAATAACCAATGAAGTAGTTCCTAGATTGTATTCATGTTAAAAATGCAGTAATTTGCAGGCATACGCTAGATACAAACAAATTTATTCATGTTACTGTATGTGTCCACCTTTGAAAATTCAGCCTAGATTACCAACACCTATACGCAAATCCAGTAATACTCAGACTTTCCAGCTCAGAACTTTTGAATGTATTTTTGAACATAAATTGTAGCAAAATACCTTGAACAAATTTCAAATACAGTGAAAAACTACAGAAGTGCAGGAATAACAGTGGTCCACTTAAATCCCTCTATCCTCATTAAGGTCTTCATAAATGGGGTGTACTGTGTTTCCAATATAAACAACAGCAAAAAAAAATCAAAAGCACTTTAAGCACATTGCTCATCTGTTATATCGGTCTGCCATCTGTAGGTCACTCAGAAAAATCTTTATTCCTTGCATTTCAGAGCACTTCTTTGTTTATTACTGTGCATTTCTGAGTAGGTAGCAAGGAGAAGCATTACCATCACGGTATCCCATACACCTCACATACAGTTGACTTGAAACTCATTCAGACAGGTGATCATCATTAGAAACTTAAAAGTAAGAAAAACACCCACCTTTTTTCTCACACACACATTCCCCGAAACACATCCCAGATTCAGTCCCACCCTAGAAGCATTTTGGGATTGATCAGGTGCAAAGACAGCATTATGCATGTATAAGAGCATTCCCAAGGCTATGACTTCTCATCTCTACATTGTCAGGCCTCTTATCTCTGGTATGCCATATGGCAACTATATTTTTAAGTCTTTTTTTTTTTAATACACACACTCACCTTTTATATATGCATCTCTACATATATGCATACACACAGACACACACTCTTGCATCTCACAATTTCTCTGCAGCTTGCTTTCTCATAAAGCGCACATAATTGTTTTTCTTCACGGGGCACCCTTGAAAATCATCTGACAATTTAAAGATGCAAAATGCAGCCTTTCCGCTGGCGTGTCCTCAGCCAACCCCTGCTGCAGCTCGCTGTGCGCATCCTGGTTCTGCAGAGAACAGAAGTGCTGTGTCTGCATGTGGAGCTCACAGATGCCACTCAGCCTGCTCAGCTGGAACAAGTGTTCCTTTAGAGATTACGTCCTTTGTATCTACTACAATAGGAGAAGATAAAATAACTCAGAAGTAGTGGAGACAACGTACAGATAGAGAGCTTGATTCCAGCACCTTCCAGACTTGGGCAGGTTGTCTCACACATTTCAGAGTGTAAATTAAGTTATGGTCCATTGGGATTGTTTTGTATCGCACAAGCACAGATGCCCACAAATTCTCCTTAGACCCGCATGTTCCGCATTATGGTAATGAGCCCTTTATAAAGGATAAATTGCTTGGAAAGACTTTCCCTTCATATTTTCAGAGTTTCAGAGTCACACAATCCTTCCTGGAACTAAAAGGAAAAATTCTTAAGGAGTATGTAGACTTTATAATCCATAAATCTATTCACAGATTTTAGATGTTTTTTTAAACAAAGATATTAAACATTTTTAGGGACCACAGTTCTTCATGTGCATATAGATTCTGTCTTTGAAATCTGATATTCTTACCTCTGACATTGGTGAAGTGATAAAGATGCTCTTTTTGTTCAAAAAGCTTCAGAGCAAAGAAAAGACTATTCCACATGGTCTTGCCAATTTTCATACACCAAAAGACACCAGCAGTGCACCATATCTCATTGATCTATCTGCCTAAGTATCTTTGCTAGCTCTGAAAAATAATTGCTAGAGACCTAGAAGCAGCTGGAAGGCCCCTGCTCACACCAGTTGCAGTGGGACTTGGGGGCTTCCAGCACTCTGGTTACTACTGTCACAGGAAACTGCATTGACATACCCACGTTTGCCTAGAATAGCTGATATTTTCAACACACTGCTGTTTTGCACATTATAAGCGTGCACAAAATGGTAGTAAAAGCACAGTTCATTACTATATAAATATAGTACATTAAAAAGGATAGACCATTTCAAAAAAATGAAGCAAACAAAAATGAAACAATGTATTCTACCAAAGTAAATTTTATTGAAATGAACTTAAATGATCGGTTCTGCCCTGGATGACAGCAAAGCCATAGCTCTGTCCTATTTGCAAGGCAACACAAAGGATGTTTTCTGCACATTCAAAAAAAAAGGGATAGCAGTGCCATAAAGAAATGGAAAAGCATTCTGAACTGAAACTCTTCAAGGGATTATTACTTTCATTAGCAAAAACAACTGTAGGTAGCCCACATCTATGCGATATGCCTCTTTCTTAACTTTCTTTAAGTTCCCTGGGGAACTTAAATTAGGGGAAAAGAAGAAATCTTTCTACGTTTGCACAGTTTCAAAAGAGTAAATACCATCATCATCACCGGACAAGTAACTAGTACATCATAAATCAAACCAAAGGTACGACAGCAGCCAATGGTTCCGTATGCTACTGCAGATGCCCAAGAAAATGTTTGGGTGTAGAACTGATACTAGCTCTGGATATTCTCCCAGTACATGAGTGATATGTTCTACAAGCATGTCCTTAGCCAGAGACGACTATTTTTTAATAAATAATTCTCAAAATCATTATTTAATCTAAAAGATAATTTTGCAGAACCTTTTTGGGTCCTTGCAGTTCTCCACTCTCTCCTCCAGTGGGAGATTGCAACTACATATAGTGTTAAACTTCTTTTGTGTTAAATTTCTTTTGTATACTTTAAAAAGAGGTCCTCTGACATCTGCTAAAAATCTTGATCTGAAAGATCACACCATAGAGGTAATTGATCATCTAGTGATTTCCACACTTTTAAAAAGAAAACTAATCCTAAATTTCCTTAAGAACAAGGAACACAGTTCATGGCCCTTTTTCAAATATATATCCATATATACACACATACATGGTTGTTACCAACACACAAATTTAGCTTTTATGTTGAGAAATGTTAAATCCAAAGGCGGACTTCCTACTGTGCAGCCTGCAGCTGTGGGTAGAAGTATTCCAGAGAGGGAAGCAGCATGTGTTCAGTCTGCATCTCCGACAGCAACTCCACTCACGTAGGGGCCAGTGAAGGAATTCCTAACTATCCTGTAACCGCCACATGATCATAACTGTCACACATTGCAAGACTCACAGGAGAAAAATCTGTGGCTGGAAACTCGAACTATTGTTCTCAACATGAGACAGAGGTATGTTTCAGATTAGTATACTTTTCAAATGACTTTTTTAAAAAATGTAAAAGCCTGTCTATGGCAAATAAATTGGAAACAAATCTGGGAACTTATACAATTACACATCTGCGAGGTAAGTGATCCACTTGGAGTCTGTTCTCGCAATTTGAAAGTTGAGAGCACACATAAAACTGGTATGATCTCAGGTGAGATGAAGTGACCTCAGATGAGGGACCAATTGGATTATTATAAACAACTTGCAGTTAAGACTAAACGTTTACTTAAATAGCTACTATAAATACAAGTTATTAAGTTCGATGCTGGGATAACTCCATAGTTTGCATCATAGAAGTCTGGCTAAGTTACTTAATTACTGATTTGAAATGAAAGCCCTCCTATAATTGCAGCTGTAGTTAAAAATATTCTTGCAGATCCAAACAGGTGTCTTGCGACCCAAGTAAAAACACTTCATGATGAGAAGGAAGATAATAGCTGTATTAATTTTATGAAGAGGGCAAAAAATTATTTGAATTCTCATAATTTCTCTGGCCACAAAAGTGACAGACAGCAATGTATTCAGATACTTGACTGTTCCAGCTGTGAAAACAAACTTTTCAAAGTTCCCAACCAGCAGGCTTTCACATTTCTGGGAAATGAAACACTACTAGTTGTTTTATTTATGGTACCATTGCTTTATGACAGTTAATGAGCTGTAATTTTATAAAAGAGAACAAAAACAATGCTTTGTGCCATCACAAATAGCCATCAGCATTATTTATTGCAGATGTTTTAATCTATTGTGGTAATAATGAAACATTCATTGTTTTGCTACCCTGAGCAATCTGTGAGAAATTTAAAGTTACAAAAGCTTCCCACTTCTCCCCTGAAGCTTTTGCTCCTTTCCAGAAGGCTCTGTTGTGGAAGAGATAATGAGGTACATGGCAAAAGCATAGCTGAGGAGAGAGCAAACGTACAGAAATAGTTTTACGATGAAGCTTAATCAGTGCCTTCTGCAGAATGGAACTGTTTTGTAGACAGAGAAATTACAGGAATGATTAAGTGTCAATTATTTATGTTCTTGACTTGGTAGGTTCACGTAGAAGAAGGTTCACAGTATTCAGACCGTGCCTAATATTGCAACTTGAGGACATAGAAAAACAAGTTAAAGGTTGTCGATTCAGATCCACGGGACACTGTTTCAATATTTCAATTCTGAACCACCTTGGCAGTGAGGAATCTTAGCAAAGTCACACAGATGGGGGGCTCAAACACGCAAGAAAACCCCTGTTAGCAGAAATTATTTTGACAGACTCTTCCCCAAACTCAACTGACTGCTTGGCACTACAACCTATCCTTCATCAGAGAAGCATCATGCTGAAACCTGTGGGGTTTCTTTTAAGCGGATACTTTGGCTCCTCATTTTCATGGCTCACCTCATTTGTAAGCAGGGCAAGGGAAAAAAATGGGACCACTTAAGCCACTGAGGTCTAGGTTAGTGTTACAGTGAGTATTTCATATTCCTTCTCCCATGTTTCCTTTTAATTCAACTGTGGATTACGACAGCCCACGCACCTAGTGAAACAACTAGACAGCTCAATTAATTTGTAGCCAGTCTAGCATCTGCCAGCCAAGGCACAAGAGTGTCATTCACAAGGCTTCGGTACTAAGAGAATGGACAAATACTCACTAGTCTGGAAAAGACAGAAGAAAAACTGCAAAGTTTGTTGTGTGGTGATGTCATGTTCCAGAGGTGGACTGTAATAACACTAAAGAGAGCTTCCAAGTCCCACAGTTTTCCACCACTGTTTGTCAGTGCTGTAAACTCACTTATTTAATCCTGGGCTTAATCACAGCAGAAACAGGAATGTGTTGAGGAAGCAAACCTATTTTTTTGCACCTCATTATCTATTTTTAAGCTGCAAATAAGTTCATCATTTTGTTCTTTTTAAAAAGAAAGCAGAGAAATAATTGTGAAGAATAATTTCTCTCAAAGAAAGAAAGTCAAGAATCTTGCAAGGAGATTGCATTTACAGATTGTATGTTATTATCTTAATAACTGTTGCCTATATTCTCTTAATTTTTATGTCAACTAAAGATAGACTTCAAGCATGCACTGATCATAAGTAAAATAAAAAAGACAGTTAAAAACAGCATTAACATAGTTGAACTGCACTGCTTCCTTAAAATATTTTCAGGGCTATCAGATACTATTTCATATAATTTCTTCCACACTAGCCATAGTGCACCATGTCTGATGATGGGTCAACTTATTAATTTCTCTCTAAGTGCATTAAGAGCCATAAAAAGCAGTTCACCCCACAACTTAGACTGTTGCAAATCCTTGATCAAGCCAAGTCCCATGTAAGCCCTCAAACTCTTTCTGTTCTTATCTACCTTCACGATAGCCTTATCTTCATAACTTCACTGAGCTAATTAAAAGAGAAAACTGAGAGCTATCTGCTTCAGAAAGATATGTTCTCTCTAGCCTAACATTTCATAAAACTAACATAAAAGTCATGGCAGAGATTTAGGTCTTGCTGTTTGATTTACAGCTTGTTCACCAGAGTTAAGCAATTTGCCTCAGTTTTAAACATATTATCTGCACAGCAGTTTTTCCACTGATTGTTTTCAACAGGTATCCTTTTAAACATAAAATATACAGCAATAGAGAAAAAAGAAAGAAACAACCAGTGAATCAACCAACAATAACCTAAAATACCAAGTGAAACTCCTGGCGCTTCAATGATATTGAAGAAATTAGAAGGCAAAGGAGCATTCAGAATTGACCTTAAAATAACTATGACACAGCAAATGTAAACAGCACTCACCACTCATCTGTGGTAAACTGTTAGTGTTATTAATTCTGCATTTATTTATTTAAAAATGTCGAGGAACCCATGCTCCTACAAGTGAGCAAACCCCACAGAGCAAAAAGAATAACGATTTGCATGGAATATAGATTTTGTAAATACTTTACTGCGAAAGTCAATCTGTTAAAGCTAATAGAGCCAGGATATATGTTATTTAAAAAGCTGACAGCCAGCCAGAGTAAGGTACCCACAGTATTAAATACATTAGAATTAAAGGACACACATCTTTAATTCTTTATTCAATTAGTAATATCTTTAATTGAGATACTACTATCATTTGCTCTGAGAGCTGCTATGAACTATGCATGTTTTTAGAATTGTGATTTTGAACTTCAGTGCCCAAACCCTTAGCTGCACACCTGCCCTGCAGAACTTCATGGGGCAAGAGTGCAGTAGAGCAAAATCCCCTTGACAAGAACACCAGATAGTGTAAAAGACACCAGTGATTCTAAACATAAACATGAAGTGAAAAACAAGTATGAGCATTTTGGCTCCTAAGGGTAATTGTACACTTCACAAGTCTCTGATGATCATTTATAGAGATACGAGAAAACTTTTTTAGTCAGATGTTGGCAGTAAAAAGTGACACAAAACACCAACAAGTCATCTCAAGTTACAGCTAGGGATGAAAACTGCTAAGGACATACTCAAAATTTTGCCTTTCAGAATGTAAAACCCTGCCATGCACTTCCACCCCTTGGGATCAAAAGGATTTCTCTGCTTTTAAGAAACTCTTCACTTCAGTGAGATTTTTAATATTCAAACCCAGCTAGGCACCACTTTCCTGGAGCTCAGTGGGGAAAGTACTGGGAAAAGATGATCCACTTCAGTATTCTGAACTTACTAACAAGAAATACTCTGACTCTGCATTGCTAAACCTAGAACTTGGCATGTTCCACCTACTGTGCTGAGCTATCGGCCTCACCACAGCTAAGACTCTCCAATCAACATAGCACTGCAATAACAAGAAAAAAATCAGTCTAGGAAGTAAACATTAACTGCAAATTTGGAACATTATGAAGAAAAATACTTGATGAACAATGATACAAAAAAAACTTGAACTGGCAGGGAAGACAAAGCTTGAGTTGCCTACTCAAGACCCAAGTTTCCCCTCATACTATTACTTTCCAGAAAAAGCTATATAGGCAGCCTAGTTCCCTTCTCATTGGATGTTTCACTTTGCCTCTGAAAGGGAACACATATCAAGGTGTGCTCATCCTCAATATATTTGATCAGTTTACATTGGAAATTCCAGAGCAACCACTCCAGAGAAGATATAAACATCTATCATCAAATGAATTTCACCACCAGAGCTACAAAACTTACCGAAGACCTACACAACGCCAAGTAAAGCTTGGAAACTTGAGAGAAATCTAAAAAATCAAAAAGAAAAATTTATCTATTTAAATACGATATCTCTGTATATTACAAAAACATTGTATACCACATACCTGCAGCTCCTATAAAACTTCAAATTCTTGAGTCTGGTAAGAATAGATAGCTAATGGGCTGTTGTCTTTGATCCCACCCTTCTCTAACGGTGGGACAGATCCACAGATGGCATGAATCAATCTCATCACTAAATTCATTTCTGCCAGATGAAAAAGGGGCCTCTTTTTACTGTTGCCTAGAATACAGTCCATTTATTCTATCATTTGTCATCTCCTTTGCAGCAGAATGAGCATGGAAATGGTTTACATTTCTGAGAGAAAGCTGCCCTCCTTGCTTAAAGCACTTGACCTTACACATTTCCAATCAAATCCTTCACAATAAAAACAGTTTAAACACCTATGACAATATATTAAACAGTTGGTGAAATCAGATGCAAGCTTTGGGTATTACAGATATAGGTTTATTATTTCAGTCTAAGGGTATTTTTACATTGTTTTTTTCACAACAGAATGACTCAAGTGTAGTTCACAGCAATGAACTGAGACACACAAGTATGGTTAACAAAGAGCATTCTTTTTTTCCCCTCTTTCTTTAAATAGGTTTGCACCAGGTCTCTAGTTGTTTATACCTCAGAGTCCTCACAGATAAGTACCATAAAGCATGCAAATTCCTAGGCTGTTCCTTTCACCACTTTGGGCTCCATGATCTTGCGAGTATATCATATTGGATATAAAATTCATTTTGAAAGTACAAGTACTATCTTAAGTTCACTCATTACCAATATTCATCTCATCAAACGAACTGCTTGCATTTCCCATGACATGAAAACACAGTGAGATGTTTCCTGCAGCAGGATTCTGGAAGACTTTTTGCTTTCTGGAAGTCTTTTAGTTTCAGATGTTTAAACTGAGCTGTCTAAATAAATATCCTGTATGAAATGAAATTTGTACAGTAACTTTATACTACATATGAATAATTATACTAAAAGAATTAATGCATGAATTGAGCTTATCTACATTATTTTGATCATTGCTCTGAAATTCAAACTCATATCTGTGCATTCACATTTTGCAAATTAAGCAAAATTTATGTCACCTGTGAAGCATGAAGAGTTGATATCAAGTCACAGAAAAAACAACTGTAGCTGACACTTACGTAGCTTTAATGGCTCAGGTCCATGTTGAAATCTTTTCTCACTTAAAAATTCAGTATTGGGAACTTTTTAAACCTTTGCATATGCATTTTAATACAAAGTAAACAAAACACTAAGTTTGAGTTCAAAAGGAAAAAATAAGCTTTTTAACAGTACTGGAAGTACCTTATTGAAACAAATCTTTACATTATTCCAAGAATCTTAAAGTTCTTAACAAATGCTGTTTAAATATTTCACAATAAACCTTTCAGTCTCATCTTTCTACTTTCTAACTCTTAAGTGAGAAATTTGCTAGTTGTCAGAAATGTGTGAATTACATCAATGAGAAAAAAATGTAGTAGTTGAGAGGCAAAACTGCACAACTGTTCCCTTTTAGTACCTTGTTTTGAATACCTAATTTCCTTTGAATGGCTGTGTAATTACAATAGATAGAACCTGCAAGACAAAATCCAGTATCACTCATCACTCAGGTCATACTCACCTGGCTCTGGAAGGTACTGTTCTATTCGTGTATGAATTACACATTGCACATTAAATACACAGAATATGTTTCTTTCCTTAAACTTGCAAGTTGTATCCTAAGAATGTGCTAGGCAAACATGCAGAGTTAATTGGACTGAACTGGAGTGAACTGTCAGGCAAGATATATGCACATTATTCTGAATTAGTAAAAACACTCAGGTTGCCACAGGCCTACTGCAGATAATGTAGCAAGGTGTGAAAGGGCTGGGGAAGTGCAACAGGCTTGTAAAAGCTTTAGAAAATACAGATGTAGAATATGAGCCACAGAGATTTTACTGGGGATTGAGACTGCCACAATCAACTGAGAAAAGCAAGCATTTAAAAATACTAGAGAGGATTTATTCTATGAATGCTTAAGGATTCCTCAAGCAGCTCCTAGCTTTTCTTCACCATTCCAGGACTGGAGCCTAGGTCTATAACTGCTGTACTAAAAGTAATATATAAATGACACAATAGCAAGTAAAAAGTGGGGACGCACCTTTCTGAATATGAAGAAAGCAGAGAAAGTACAGTATGATCAAAGCTATCTGAATAATGCAAATGGAAACAAAATTCTAGATTTTCAATCTGAATTCCAGCATTTTCTTAAGAGTGCTCACCAATGATTTTACCTGGTAGCATTTTTAAAATCTCAGCATGATACCACATTCCATATTTCAAATGCTAGTTTTTATAACTAAGTGTATCTACCTGCAAGTAAGTGTATCAGCTGCAAGGTACTGACATTTTTATTTGAAGTACCATAACTATATGAATACTATGCATCTTCCAAGAGATCTAGAAATAATCAGCAGTGCATTCTAAGGCTGAACAGAGCTGATCTTGTTTATATTCCCCAGCTCTGTGTAAACATATTGGAGACTTTGGGCTTTATTTGACTTTTCTATATAGGATCAAAGCTCAAAGGTGAATATCTACAGCAGTCCAATTTCATGGGAAAAGTAGAATTGCAGGCCAAATCAGGAAAACTCAAGGTCAGATCTGCTAAGCTGTGGAGGTTACGGAGGAGATTTTTGTTAACTAGAATAAATGTTGGTGTAACAATATGTTGCTTAAGGCAGCTGCAGCACTTCTCTGCTGAACGAGATATTTCTATTCTGCCTGCTAGAGCCTTCCATTGAGGCTTAATCCTATGAGTGATATGAAACATGTCGCATAAGAATCTGGAATCTGGGTTACTTTGGAAACAGTGACATTGACCTTGATTCCTCTAACAAAAACAATTTTCTATTGCTCTGATACAATAGTGAAAACTGAGTTGTTATGCCTGCTTCCTGTTTGTAGAAGTTAGTTGTAAAATTCAACCACTTAGAAGATTTCTCTCATAATTCAAAATCCAGTAATCAAGTATAACTAGGAAGCTACTGAGGAAAACAAATAGAAGCAAGGGTAATATGACAACTCTAAGCACTATGCAGATATATTGGTATTTTATTTATTTATTCGTTGCTTAATTCTTGCTAAATTTCAGGGTTTAATCCTAACATTTAACATAGCATGTTTTGAAATAAATACTTTCAAGTCTTCTGTAATAAACCAATGAGATGTTTCCTACTTCTTTTTATTTCAATTCCCCATTCATCATGTTAAAGGAAGTTAATTTTACAGTTTCTTATATCCTTTATCTAGAGAAAATGAGAGTTTTCCAAGTGCCAGGTATATGTGAGGAACATGTACAATGCTCTTCAGAAGAACTACAAGTTCATAGTCCACCTCTTGTCACAGCAGAGTTTTTGCTCCTCAGTAGTTACCCCTCACCACATAGTAGTTTTTACCTGGCAGACTACTTAACACCAGAGTTCTACCTTTTTAATTCTTCTTAGTCTATGCAAGTGGACGGGAGATTAAGGAGATTGCTAGAAGTAATGTCAAGTCTGACATATGTTGCTTACCTTAGTGACAACCAGGTTGATTTGTGGGTATTGATATTGCATGGCAAGGTGTTTGGTCACACCTTATTTTGCTTAGTAAGCAAATCTATCAATTAAATATTGAACAGCATCAGTCATATATATATATATAATTTTTTTTCTTCCCAGAGTTGGAATTTCCAATTTTCCACGTCAATGAGATTGACCTGATTGTAAGCATTCGGTTCAATAAGAAGTATGCATTATAACATTTTTTTCTCAGTGGCTATTACTCATCTTCCTGGCTGCTTTCACATTATGTATCCCTAGTTAAGTTCTTGGTTTCTGAAACTTTTTCTGTTTTATTGAGTAACCCCAGCTCACAGCTGAGATTTGTGCCAAAGAAATGCTACTGGACTTTCAGTGGTCCAAGGAGGAGCTCTTGCCTCATAAGGCTACTCCCCTGGGCTTCCCTATAGGTTTTTTCAGAGCAATCTCTCTTGCAACAGAGAAGCTTTTGGATAGGCTTTATACCTTTACCCTTATTTGGTTGCTGTCAAAATATTAAATCATTTGATTCTACTACAGTTGAGAGAAAAGACAATTTCCTTCCTCTATTTGGCCTTTTTTTTTTTTTTTCCTGTAGACTCTTCAGAGCCATTTAAACCCAGAAACTATAACTCCAAGGTTTGTTCTCTTGCTTTGTTGATGTGAACTATCTTTGCGAGAAAAGCTAAGTACCAAAAAGCACTGCAGGAGAGAATGATGCTTGCTATATATGTGCACTACATGTATGCAGAATTTTTACCGGAATCTGCCCCCTGTCTTATCAATGCAGATAAGCTCAAGCTAATCCAGAGGTACATCTTCTACCGCTGCTGTAACATCCTCAAAAGAGCGTGTCAGCCCACATATTTCTAGAGCAGTAGCTCTTTTAGTAGCTGCTCATAACATATGGTGACATGGTCAGTAATTAGCACAAAAAATGTCTAGAGGCAAAACATGTATGTAGACACTTCATTATATGCAGGCACACCAACATATTATTTTCTTGTAACAACAGCATTTTTCATGAGCTCAGAACTCCAAGATAAGAATCTACAAAACTAGAAATTTTCTGTGCGACTTCTTATAAATTGTTGCAAATGCTGTGTCTGTCATCCTTTGTGCATGCTGACTTTATCCATACAGTAAGGATAGCAAGCACAGTACTGCTTATAGAACCTAGTAGTGATATGAAGAAAATGGATTAATTAGGGTCTTATTTTAAAACTGCAATTCCTACAAGGTTTCTGGGTTGTATTTCTTGAGCTGAAGACTCTCAGGAATTGAAATACACCTCATAAAATATTACCCCAAAATGTTGAAGAATGGACTAACTCTTCAAAATGCATTTTGTTGCAGTATTTTTCATTGACCTTTGGTGATTTCCCTGAGTGTCAGCAAGTTGGAAAAGGGAAAAACATTTTATTCTGATCATACATATTTTCACAGAACAGGAGGTGCTGTAGCTGCAGGAGCACTGCAGGTGCTGCATTATTTTCTTCCTGATTTTGTGTCACAAAACAGATAATAACACTTGCTCTTCTACATCTACAGCATGCATACCAAAAAAATAAGATTTAATATAGACTAAAACATCTACAGTAGAAGAATCATGGGCAGAATTTATAACATGATCCTAGAAAAAATATATATATGGAAAGTCAGATGTAACATTACCAGACTCATAGTTTGAGATTTTAATACTTAAGATGAAAAAAAAAAAAAAGAAAGAAAAACAACAAAAAAGTGTGAACCTTATTATCTGGATGGGATAAAATGCCTGTCAAAAATTTGCTTTGGCACCTGCTTCATCATTTTCATATTTCTCTAGCAGTTCATATCAAAAGAGTTTCTGAAATACAGCAGACACTCCTGGGAGACAATCTGACAACACAGGCTGAAGCCTGCATCCACCAGCACAATAACATCATTGCTTCTTGGTCCACAATTTCCACATTATCTGGTAGGTGCTTATGTACACAGACTATCAGATATCCAATTAAAGCTTAAAGGTGCTGCATATAAAATGCAAACTAAAATGTTTACAGTCAGTAAAAAGAAGACATTTATGTTGTAGTGTTATATGAAACTAAGCAGGCTTTGCTAAAAAAAAACAAACACTACTATTCAGGACCATGTGATTTTTAAATCAAATACTGGATATAAAACCATTAACAGCTGACATGTAAAACTATAATATTCCCAATGGTCTTTAAGAAAAAAAGAAAAAAAAAAAAGGAAGAAAAGTTAAGTGAGTCAGACTTTGTTTTCAAGGGAGCATGTAGTTAGAGTCTTCTTATGTCGCTGAACAGAAAAAAAGCAAAAATGTATCTTTAATTGCTACCTGAACACTAATAAATCACATCAACAGATGTTAAAGCAATCAAAAATTGACTGTGAGGAAAATATTATCTTTAGACATTGTTGTAGAGGGAGAAACAGTGTCTTGAAATAAAAAAGAGTATGTTTGTAAAATATTGAAAGAACTAAAACCAAAATTACTTGGAAGAGTATGTTTATTAGCTTCTATGGCTTTTTTATTAAGATATACACAACAACTCTATCTTGGACAGTGTAGACGATGTATTATGTTAAGCAAGATATAACACTACTTGCAATGTCCCATAAGCTACATCGTTTTTGTTCCAATATTATGTTGGCTTCTCTTTATAAAAAACAGTAGTCTTTCTTTGTTAACAACATACAGGCCTCATCTGTTTCTCATTAAATACCTTACTCTTTCTGCGCTGCACTGTGCGTCTGTCAGAGAAAAGTCTGAGAAAAATGGGCTCCATAGCTACAGATTTATGTAAATTCTCTAAGCCTCCTTAACTCTGATTCAGCACAGCTAATATGAAGTGTCAGTAACTGGGAGACGTTTCTTCCTCACTGACACTTTCTGCTTAGAAAGTCCCCATGACTCGCTAGGAAAAGATAACTTGAGGCAGCCCCCAAAGCCTGCAGAGCTCTCTCTGCTCACTGTTTGGCAACCCCGAATCGTTTCAGCAGAGGAAATGCCAAGGGACCAAGTAGAGTAAGCCCTGCTAAAGGGAACTTCTATCAGCAAGGCCTGTTGAAAGGAAAAGGCAAATAAAAATGCAGGGAACATAGAGAAGTCCATTTTCCTTAGCTGCAATACTTCAGCAGAAATATTCCACAGGGTAATTTCCCAGCCTGACAATACAGTCCATTGGGTAGGCAGAATCTATAAAAAGTTTGATGAAAGGCAGTGTAACTAAGAGCAAAGAACTGATAGATTCTGAACATACGTAAAAGAATAATAAATAAATGTATTTTTCTTCAATGACTGCATCTGTCAGCTCAGTTCATCAGAGATGAAGATTTTTCACAATTTTCCTACCCAGTATGCATAGATATTCATTTCTGTAGATTTTACTATCAATGCAAGTTTCACATTAATTACTCCAATCAAAATTTGTAATATGGTATACGTGGGTAGTGGTTTTCTCCACTCAAGGATGTGGTTTGTGAATGACAAAAAGCATATTTTGTAATATATGTATAATGTGTATAATTTTGTAACATTTTGTAAAAATCTCTATTCTATATGTCCAAAATATCCTGCAGGCCAGCAGCACAGATACTATGATACACAGATGACACACAGATATCTAAAAGACACTAAAATTTTACGTGAATTGTGAAATCAAGAAGATGGGTACATACCCATAGAGATGCACCCTAAGACCATTTTAGTGCAGAAAAGATTGGTGTTTAAGGCAGAAGTTGGTGCTACAAACATGAAGAGGGAAAGGAGATTAGAAAAATGTCTTCAAAGATACTAAAACTAAGCAACAAATGTGAGATGCTCTTAAACGCTTCATTCAAAAACTTCTGCTCTTTGAATTTACTGTTTTTTGTCTTGTTTCTGTTTGTTTGATTTTTTGTTTTTGTTTTCTATCATGTTCAATCTTGAGTAAAACCAGCCTGACATACTGAATGCTGCAGCACACAGGTCTCGTTTCATGGCATTTTGCCTTAATGGTTTTTTTTACGACAGAAGAACATGTAATGATCTTGTATCACAGTAAAACTTGCTGTGGCAAATAAAAGATTTCATGCATTCTTTCATTATTTAAGAAGTGGTCTTGATTTTTACAAATGTAGAGGCAATACTCTTTGGATGAAGAAATACAATTTATTCACTTTTAAATCTATGTTATTTTATAAAGTTATTTTATGCAGTATACAATTGGTCCCTGAATCCACATACTATTGCTTCTGTTACCTAATTGGATGAAAAACTTTTTTAAAACAGTTGAAAAATGTGCTATTTATTACCTGCAAGAACACAAATAGCTTAGTTTTATGAAGTTCTAGGTAATTATATAAAGAACAGTCATTCCCTAATATTTGTGAACAAATCCAGTTTTGAAAAAAAGCAGCAAATCATGAATGACAGGTCTGCTTGAACAGCCATTTAGAAAATAAACTCGTATTCATAAACTCTTCTTGAGCATTTGCATCAACTATCACCATGAGTTTGCTTTCCTTGTAGTTTTGGCTCCAGAAAGCTGGAAGAAACTACAGTTTCAAAATCCATGAAAAAAATCAGAAGGAAGCTCAAGAAACATAAAATATGTTTATATTATCCTTGAGGTGCTCTCTATATACAAAGCTTCATGTTTACTATTTTGTTTCATTTTTTTTTCCTTCATATTATCTTTCAGGATATAAAATTATCTCCTGGGAGACACAAAATGCACAGTTCGTATGCTAAAAAATCATATATTTATCTTGATTGTGGTATCTTTATCCATTAATCCCTTGCAAAGAAATAACTATTGCAAAGAGTATTTACTGCGATAAGGATTTTTTCAAGTGTGACAAGAGGATCAGATTTATCACTTCAGTGGTCCAGTGCCGTGTCATTATAAAGTAATAATTTCACTGGAGGGCAGACCTGCAGGACAGTGATGAAGCAGGCAATGATCTATTTTAAAGAATCAAGTGAAAAATGATAGATCATAAAATTATTTACTATTATGTTATAAGAAGTAAAAGATGACTTAACAATTACATTTATACTTGCTTTCTAGAAAAAAATGTGTTACATATAAAAGCAAAACCAAAATGAAAAATCCTCCTTTATAAGAGTAAGAAAGTGTTGTAAATGCCAATGAATTCCTATATTTGGCACTATTCTGAAGCTTTGAGACATATATGCAGAAGCATCATCACATACAGTATCTATGTAAATGAAGTAGCCTCCTATTGAACCACATAGGTGTAGCTCATAGTAAAGAAATCAGGACTTTCTTTAGAAAATTAAACAAAAGCTTTCTATTTGGGTAAAACATCCTTTCCAGCTAATACAAGTAGACCTGAAATGAGTTCTGGAATATTCCTGTGTTTTAACTTGAACATGCAAAAGGAAGCCAGACTTTGTGATCCTTCAACCTGCAACCCATACCCTCCTCTACCTTGAATTCAACAAGTACTTCAGAGAGCCTTGTTAAGTGGTAGAAATCCCAGCAGAGTCCCCCAGCTCTTCACCGTACACTCAGTGGAATCCCAAGGATCATCCAGAATATTGACCATGGCAGTAACAGGTCTCTCATTTCCACAGGGAAGCAGGTTATCCAAGACTCACTGTCTCACGGTTTGCTGACTCTCACACAAGATCTGTTCCTGGGCAGCTATCGTGGACACGCAGGTTAAGAATCCCAACTGGATCGCACGGGTGTCGGATAAGAATGAGGCATCAGGAAAGGGCAGAGTTGAAATGAACATTAGAGATTAAGTGACAAGGATATTCCCAAATACATGCAGAGGCACAGCCATGTGCATCTGCACACAAAACAGAGCGTGCCGTATTCCCAGTCACTGCCGTGGAGAGAAGGGAAGAACTTGGGATCCCTGTCTGCCATCCCCTCCTTGTCTGAGGAAAGGGAAGCTGGCAGCAGGATTTCACATTCACAAGAGGAGAAAGATCAACAAAAAATCCCCTAATGAAAAACAAAAAGAATCTATAAGGCCCTGTGATGGAGACATTTTCTTCTATTAGTCAGCAGTGCACCTGTGTCTGATGTAGCTGGCCACATCTTGCAATTTCATTAGCAGTGAGATGCAAGACAGAGGCCAGATAAAGCTCCAGGCCCTCAATATAAGCGATGGTTATTTGAATCTCCTTTGTGTTGGGAAACAGCCTAAAAATGAGAGTTAATGCAAGTGGAAGCCTCAGATATTGTATGATGAATGAGAGGCTTCTTTAATGTTCTTTTCTGTATCTTGTGACTTTTAAATCATGACTTTAGATATGTGGAGTTAATAACACTGTCTTGGCAGGAGACTGGACTTAGAGCACCAAAAGCTACTTATCTAGGCACTGGGTGGTCCTCATGTTCCTACTTAAGATATCCCTGCCTAATGATTCCCTATCATCAAGTGAAAAGGCAGAAGGATCCTGAACTATCTAAGATAAGGATAAAAAAAAAAAAAGATGCATTCACAGAGGATTTTAGTAGAATTCACACAGGGAATGAGGTTAACGCTTGCATAATCCTAACACAAGAGCTAACATACACAATTACAAGTTAAAAAGTAAAAGCTTTACCTAGGTGCTAGGTAACACACAACTCTCTTATCACAGAGTAATTCCAAATAAACTATTGCTAAATATATTTTAAGCAGAATATATGTCACCCTCCTTTAACAGATGGTACAGGATCCTCAAAAAGAAATGGACATTTATCCCTCCACATCAGTAAGTTACAAATATTTTTGCAAATAATATGTAAAAATAAAGTTGCTAAACAATTATCATCACAGAATCATAGAATTGTTATGGTTGGAATAGACCTTTGAGATCACCAAGTCAAGTGTAAGCCCTTCAACACCATACCTGTTAAACCAAGTCCCTCAGCACCTCATCTACACATTTCTTGAACACTTCCATGGATAGCAGTGTTGACTACTCTTTCTGTGTAGAAATTTCACCTAGTATCTAACATGAACCTCCCTTGGCGCAACTTGAAGTCATTTCTGATAATTCATTTTAGACAAAATCAGAATAGGTTCACAGAAGTTATTTTTTTCTCCATGTAAATATTTCAAAATCATATAAGGGTTTTTATTGTAGCTGTAGGATGTTTTACAGAAATGTAATATCTGAGAAGCTTCATTGACTATCTATCATCTGGTACTCTGTACACTGAAATTCAGTTCAATCCCATTCAAATTTATTAAAGGTCGAAAGTTCCAGGGCACCAAATGCTCCAAACTTTAATTACTCTGCAATCTTTAGGCTTTTATGAATCAATGTCAAATCATTTTAGTTCTGTTTGAAGGTCTTACTGAAGCAATTTTAAACTAAAAGTGTTCATTTTATTCTAATAACTTGGACAAATTAATGTTCTAAGTAAAATTATTTCAAGACATAAAAGGTCATTTCCTAGATCCTACAGATACCTGTGATGCAAGTGGAGCACTAATATTACAGAGTAAATGTCTGGCATAAAGAACTGCAAATTGGTAAAACAATAACCTCAGTAGACTGCTTTATACCTTTCTATATTCTTCTTTCCTTCTCCTTCCCTTTGTTTCTCCTTCCTCTCTCTAGGCCTTTTTCTTTACTTTCCTCAGTCTTCAGCTACTCAACCCTCACTTTTCTGTTGACTTCCAATTTTCTTTTCATTTTCTCCCTTTTTTTTCTGTCTCCTGCTTTTGTTAACCTCTTCTTCCATTGTTCTTCTAGGTTTCTTATCAGTCCTATCTACTCCAAAACAAAGTCTCCAGCATTTAAAGGGAACTATCCTTTCTGTTCATAGCTCTTAGATACCATAAAATGTTGTTCTTTAAGATAGTATTGTGTGAAACAAGCTCTCCTGTAAGCCTGTGCTGCCTTTTAGGGAAACCTAGCCAGGATGGAGAGTTGGGCAGAGAGGAACCTTACAAGGTCCAACAAGGACAAGTGCAGGGTCCTGCACCTGGGGAGGAATAACCCCAGACACCAGTACAGATTAGGGGTTGACCTGC
>JAWLRI010001111.1:1295592-1321616 GCA_034781795.1 Crypturellus tataupa
TGCCCAGAGAGGCTGTGGAGTCTCCTTCTCTGGAGATCTTCCAAACCCGCCTGGATGCCACCCTGTGCCACGTGCACAGGTCTCTTCAACCTCAACCATCCTGTGATTCTGTTATTCTATGATACAGCTACAAAAGCAGAATAAAGTGCTCTGTAGCTGGCCTCAAGACAAGTTAAACTATTCTGTTTATATTCTGACACCAAAGAGCACTAATGCTTTTGCTTTGGATTTTTGTTTAAAAGTTTGCATTGAAGCAGACAGTGCAAAATGATATTAATAGACAAAAGTGCATGCGAAGACTAGTAGACACACGCCAAGATTCAATAGTATAACAAAAGACCAAATCTAAACATCAAAGAATGCTTTAAGTGCAATAGTTCAAAAGGAAAATGCATTTTTATTTTATGCATCACTGAAATATAAGTAGCTTGTGATGGTTTATTTAAAAGAATACTTATTTTTAATGATTGAAAGCAGGTGTACCGAACCTATAGTCTTTTTACATCACACCAAGAGAGTTCATCTCTTGGCAGATAAATTAATTTATTATCAATGGCCTACTACCAGTCAGGTTTGTCTGGGGAGCCCAGTGGTTGCTCCCACACTGAAAAACGGGCGCACAGCCAGTGTTATTTTTGAGCTGTGTTATGCTAGCTAGGACTATAGGCCTCCCAGCTAACATGGTGCATATGAACAACCTGTTATTTCCATAGCAATCCATCTGCCTGTCTTACTCTAAATATGCCCTCCAAGAAAACAGGCTTGGGACCATCACAGTACATGACACCACTGGATCACAACTGTGGGCTGGCAGAAGCAAGCTGCCCTTAGCTGTCCCCTGCCCTGCCACCATGTCACTTGGATTTGACGTTACCAATGCTGCACAGGTTTTTTGTAGGATTTTTACCCATAAGATATATATTTTTTCAAACTTACTTCAGTACTGGCTTTGATCCTTCTCTATTCAAGTCTATTGGCAGCAACATTATAGCTAAATACTGAGAGTGGTTTTGTCAGGGAAAGCTGGATCTACAGGCTTTATTACTTATTTGTTTTCTTTCTTACAAAATCTATTGGAAGGAGATATTTATTTGATAGTAAAATATAAACCAAGTATTTACCCTTAGTGCACTCTTCGGCCTGCCTCAAAAATAACAGGTCTGAGAAACTTGTAAAGTAATGGCTAGATTTTTAATTAACCGAATGAATTTCGGTTTGCCAAAAAGTCATAAAACAAAAATCTAATAAATTCACAACCAACCAAGTAGCCAACGAAGAGCAACCCAAAATTTTCAGCTTAAGCTATGTAGACAACTTCAACTTATTTGCTCTACCTAGAAAACAGTGGACTAGGATTAACTGAAAAATGAATACTATCCTGTTGTAACAGTATGATAACAGCGAAATGTCCTAAAGCTTTTAACAGGGTAGAGTGGTTCTGGATGAAGCTATGCTGAAACTTAGACTGTCTCACTGGGGCACTTGCCGAGTCATGTTCAAACACAAAGCAGGCTTCAGCTATCAGTGTGTACCCTCAACGAAGCAAAATATTGTTAGATCAAAAGCTAAATTATGGTTACCAACATTCTTTTTAAGCAAATGGCTTATGCAAACAGTGATAGCAACTAGAGGAAATGATTTTTATTCTTGTCACACATTACTGAAATTTTAAAGCTTTTTGTCCTTACAAATCTCTCAGTGGACTGAAAGTTTTAGTTATTGCCTACTTCTAAGTAAATCCAAAGCATGACATACACTCGCTGTTTTTTAGAACTGATGACAGTTTATTTCTTGCCCAGAGAAAAGGGGTGATGGCTTTCACTGCCTTTTTTTTTTAAAGCAGTACACAGCAGTAGAAAAAATGTCACCATTATTTACTGACATTTTCCCCTACTTTTGTATACATACGCGTATGTGTTTATACGTGTGTATATGTATACACACACACACACACTTATGCATATACTGATCTTTCTCCATATTCTCCCATAATTTGATTTCACTCATTTTGGTCACAGAGGATCAGAAACAAGGAAACTCCCTGCTCTAAGACTCTTACATGAGAAAGAGAAGCACAAAGCTTCTTACAAGGTGGTGTAAGCTTAGGTGAATCAAAGTCCACCCATAGAAATGAGAGTTGCATTACAGCCCTTGCCCTTGAGATGCACAGCTGGAACTTGAATCGGTACAGTTTTTCTAGGCAACTCATTAGGTCTCTAAACATATCACCATCCCTGTAAATAGAGGGGTTGGAGGAACATTGCAGGCAATCTAAGGAAATGCAAAGTTATTTCTTTTAACCACCTGGAACGGAAGTATTTTAAAGTTTATACATTTTGTAAATTTAGGAGACTTTCCAAGCACCTCTTGATTGCTAAAGTTGAATGCTTTAGTGGAAATCCCCATATTAAGAAGAGCTGTGTTTTAAAGTAACTTTTGGCTTGGGTTATGCAATTTAAGCAATGAAAAAAAAATCTACAGTACATAATCACACATTTTTTGACTAGTTATTAAGTACTTTTATTTAGATAAATAAAGTAAAAATAAGCAAAATAAAATCCTCAAATAAAAAAGTTGATTTACATACTATGACAGGCAGATGTACAATCTTAATGGCAACTGACAAGCAACATAACTGCTGTAATTACATAACATTCTGGCTTTCTCCTTCCTCAGAAGGAAAGGTCTACTTGTCTACTTCTCATGATCTCCAGCTCTGCAATGATACGTGCACATTCTGCTACTAGAGATATTTTAGCTTTTTGGATATCATAACCAAAGGGTGCAAATAACATTCCTGTAAAATGTCTCTTGCCAATCAGCTGTTATTAGTGAAAAAAAAAAAATCTATTATTTAAATAAAAGAAATAGTAGGGTCTGAGCTAAACATCTTCTCCAGAATTAGTCTTCTTTATCCCTCAGCTGATCTCTCCAAGGAATGATCATAGTATGGAAAAAAACTAATTTACACACTCGTTTTTCTTTTAACTACTTATTAGTAATTTTCTAAAATGTGCTGGATTGAGAGCGCTTTGTCCTGAGAGTAGAAAAAAAGGCTTTGAATCCAGAAAATCTAATTACCAATTCCTGATGACATTAAATGACCTACAATAGTTGTATTGCAAATTCTAAAGGTGTGGTTCTCCTAAGCTCCTGAATCTCTACTCAACATACTCATTTGGCTAAATGTCATCCCAAACTGATTAGTTTTTCTTAAGTAATGCTTTTGCAAGAAATTAATATCTGTATCTGCATCTATACCAGTTCTTTATGTAAAAATATCAATCTAACTACTCTAGCTTTTAAACAACAGTTGAAAACTAATGACTCAAAAGTGACAACACAGTACTCCAGGAAACAGCTTTTTTCAACAAAGGTAGATACACAGACACGCATACACATATTTTAGAAGATCTTTTTATTCAGCAAGAATTGTGCCTTGCAAAATGTAAATTAATATATTTTAGGCCTTATCAGATATGTGCCTCAGTTTCCACATGCATTAAATAAAAGGACTCTTTTAGGCACAGTTATTTAATGTGCTTGAATATTTATAAGTCATAGGATGCTATTTATGTGCAGCACTTATGGACCCATTAACAGCCTGGTAATGCAGTTCAGGCAGTGTATTATTTAGATGTAAATTGCTTGTGAACAGATGACTCAGTCTTCAGTACCATTCAGTCGAGGACTTCTTTCTTTAGGAGCAATGATTTGGTGAGACCAAGTGAAGCAGTAGATTTACTGATATTTATGTTCATACTTCAGGAAATACTCAAGCTGCAGACCAACTTTCAGATAACAAGACTGTCAAGATAATATCCAGCCTCAGGCTATTAACAGTCACCCCTCCGAGTTCTGGTTATTTTAGAGACTTCTATCCCATCTATTTTCAAATCAATCATGTCATATTCAGCTGAATTACACTGAAAACCTCCTTTCCATTTTAAGTACTCCTTGTTTGGTTGTTGGTTTTTTTTTTTTTCCTTTTCCTTTCTAGATATCTCAAAAAGTACAGCAAAAAATCACATGTATAATGACAATGCTTTATTATCCATAGTCATCATGCTTATTCATATTGCTAGACAGGAATAAAGAATTATCTCAGAAAGAACTTAGTTGATCTTTAAATGAAAAAAAAATCACCTGGATATTTCAGTAAAATAACTGAATCAGTAAGAAATCCTGCAGCTCTCACTCTCAAGTATGATCATGACTCATCTACTTTCCTTTTTAATAGCAATATCCTTATTCAACATGGTTAAATATTGTACAATCTGCAACGCTCTGTTAATCTCCTTTTCTAAATCCACAGATATTAGACTGCAGCTATACCATTTGCATCAATAAAGTTACCTGGCATCATCTCAGTGGTTACACAACTCTTTTATGTAAACAGTGTCCTGAAAAAAATTGCTGCCTTTTTCAGAGTCAATATTTGCAGCAGTCTACAAAACAGCAAAATTATAAATAGAAAAAGCTCAGCTGATTATGCCCTGGAACAATTCTTACAGCTCTCTGGATATATAGGAGTTAATCAGAACAGGCTGTTAAAAAACCTTCCAGTGAAATATAGGACTGTACTGCAGCTGTGTGGAGCATACAGAAGGTGTGGTCCATGCGTTCTACATGCATATTTAAATATCTAATTTTATATGGCCTTAAGGTTGTTATTAAAAAATAACCTCCTGGAGAGGAAGAATTACGTAGCAATTGAGGCCTACCACATTTCTTCAAATAAAGAGCAGAGAAGAAGAGAAGGAAAAGCCCAGGTTACTCACGATTCTTTCCACCTCTCCACCTTGACCCCGCTTTTATTCTAGGTGAGATGTCCATTGCAGCAGTAATTTCTACTAGCCAAACCAGCAGCAGCAATGACAGCACATCCATGCCAGGTAAAAAAAAACAAAAAACAAAACAAAAAACCCCCAATCCTCTCTACCTGGAGTACTGCTAAAGATGAATTAGAATACTTTCCTTCGTTAGGAATGAATAACTGGAGGTAGCAGCATCTACTCAGCAGAGGCAGAGGGAGATGTAAAATATTATTTCAATTAGAAATGTTTATTAAAATTATATTTCCAATGCATTGTTTATTTCCTATATCCAGAGAATGTAAAACCAGAACAGACGTAAAAGCTTCCTCTAAGCAGAAGAATCTGGGATTCAGATGCAGGAGGAGCTGAACTGACAGCTTGCTTTGGTCTATCAGAAGCCACTAGTTCCTAACCTGCCTCTGCCACCTCTCAGCACTTCCAAATGTTTATCAACATTCCCCACAGCACTGTAACACAGGACACTGCCAAGCTGAAAGCAGAGGGTTTTTTTCTCCTTGACTTGCATATTTCACTGCAGTTTCAAAGAACTGATGACACGGAACACTTGATGTTGACACTCAAAACTCATTATACTTATCAACGGGAGCAAAACTAGAGCTTGTAGAGCTTCTTCTCCTACTCACAAAGGGTGGCGAGGGGAGGGAGAGAAGAAGAAAAAGAAAATATCTAGTAGGATAGGGAAAGGCTTAAAAAGCTGCTCAATAACTCTCCTGTATTTAGCATAAATGTCTTCTCTTCCTGAGGAAAATAATATAAACAATGCTACCTCTCATCCAAGTTTCTATCAGCAGAAACTGGAACAGTTCACTAACAGTGAGATAAATAGGAAGAAAGGCCCTGAGAGTGTATGTTACCCTTGTTTGTATATAGTGTATGTTATGCAACAAATCTTTACCTTGCAAGCAAGCCAAAAGCAGCCTCCGAGCAACCAGCTTTCTTTGCAGACTTCAGTGTTTTCAGAATTAACTCTATTATCACTAAAGCTATTTAACGAAGTGTCTGAGAATGCCAGGCAGCTGCAGCGTAGAAGTCCTCCCGATGATCTAAATAGTTGCAAAGTAGAACTGTAGCAATAATACTAACCCTTTCACCACAGCTATGAAAGCATTCCTAGCTTGTGGAGGCCTTCTAAAGCCTGAGCCTATGAGTTGAAAATCATTATAATAAGATCAGAGTGTTTTTTGCTCATTACTGTGGCTGAGGGCTTTAGTTCAAATGCCTTGACTCCCTGCTCAGTACCCTAGGTGGATGAAATGTACATTCATATGTAGTAAAATAAATTACTGCTAAATAAGTGATTTTTTTAGCATCACAAACATCAGCCTCAGGAATGCTTATGACTAGCTTATTTATACAGGGGTGATTTTCATTTTCTTAATAGAGCATTAATGAATTAGCATTCTATAAGCTGATCTTCTGCATCACACGCTGCATATTATGTGTTGAATAAATGCCATGACTGCAGCTGACCCTTAGAATTAATGATTTTTTTTAAGTAAAGCACCAGAACTGCATTTCTTGATATAGTTTCAAGATACAGAGAAGAAATGCCAAAGTACACTATTTGAGCCTTAATAATATACCTACCTATTCATTTATAGTTTTATAGACCCTGCTCTTTACGAAATTCAAACTCAGAATGATTAGTACTATTGATATATTCCATGGCATCCACTTTAAATATGAACACCTGAAGTCATTCACCTCTAGATCTCCTTGATGATGATAACTTCCTGAAAGAGCCAAGGAAAAGTCTTTTTTACCATAGTTGGTAGACTTCAGACGACAACAGAGAAAATCTATCACAGTGTTTCCCATGATTATTAAAGAAGTTATCCACAAGTCTTTCAAAGGGAGAAAATGAACATGACACGGGGAACTGGGAAAGGAACCCTGTAATTTCTTGTAATTTCACTGTGACCTATTGGAGAAATCAGAAACAAACTGCAGCTATCTCCATTTGGGCTATCTATATTTAGCAGAAAAAAAATGAAGACATTTACAGCACAGAATATAAAGAACCCAGCAAACCTGGCAAATCTTAAAGGTTACAAGAAGCCTTTACTTTCCACGTGATCCCAGCAAGCCTCCTCACGGCTGCTCCCCAGGTGCAGAAGACCAAATTGCAGGGGTGTTCAGCACAGGCACCCTGCACAGGGGCAGGTTAAATGACAAAGCCCTCTGCCCACCTACGGGCAAAAGAAAATCAGGAAGCAGGGCTAGAGCCTGCTGCTGAGCCTCTGTGCCATACTAAAAATACCTCCAATGGTAGCATAAAGAGTTAAAAGAAAATTTTTCATGTCAGATGAAGAATGTCAGATTCCCCTCCCCCTTTTTTTTAAGCATATTCTAAATTTACTTTTCTTGTCAAGTAATCTCATGCCAGAGATGCATGTTGATAGTCACGCACTCACAGATGACTCATCATGCTGCTAGTTATGTAAGACACCTAAACAGACCAAATTGCTTACTGCATCAGAAGATTATATAGAAAATTATACAGAATTAAAAAAACCCCACAGTTAACACAAGGTGGTCCTTTCAGAGCACACAAGCTGTAATGTGCCATATGGTTTAGTATATTATTTATGGAGAAATATTACATTTTAAAATGATAGCTACATTTCTAAGCACCAAAACCAAAATTTTTACAGTTTTGTGGTTTACAGTGCACTGTTTGAGGGACAGAAGATTTTCAAGTAAAATAACTTGTGTGGAATTCCAGAATGAGTCAGACTGAAATCCAAGCCAAAAATTTGAGCTGCCTCATAGATGAAAATCAAACCTTATAGTTTATAATTGCTATCCTTAATGTGGTCCCAGATCCAAATCTCATCAGATTTAGCACTGTGCAAAAGTAAAATGGTGTATCAAGACAGTATTTTAATAGATATCTGCTGAGTTCTTAAACCACAGGACTGTTTAGCTTTGTATATAGGCTTAAACAAAACAAAAAGTCTCAGAACTAAGGGCCAGGCTGCTTTTTACCTTGCAAGAATAATGAATGTGTACCTTTAAGGTTACAAAAGCTATACAGAGATTTTTGCACCAGTCCCATCCGTTTATTCTGTCACAGGAGAACAAGCTGTTGCCTGAAGAAAAGCCACCCTGTAGCCTGATGGATGTGAAGGGATGCCATAAAAACAGCATCTCATAAATGACCATTCACCTCTTCATTCACATCAAAGACACAATCAGATTGCATAAAACGTATCACCAAGAAAAAATTTATATCACCTTTTCTAACTGAGGACCTCACACACAATGTCACTAGTTGTGACATTGTCTCACAGGACAGCGAGAAGTTACTGTCCTAAGTGCAATGCCAGTCTGCTACCGTCCCTTTGGAACAATGTCAGGTAAAAGTGAAGAATAATTCAGAGGTATGAAGCTTATTAGGTTGCCTGTTCCTAAGTGATGCAGTGTTTTACAGGTCATGTAACTAATTTTCCTTTCTGCAGTATAACTTCTGCTAATGCGAGTTCCTTAGCAACTTAGAAGCTTACTCAAAAGCAAGGCAAATCAGTTTGGAATTTGCTACGGGGACAGCATTTTCAGAGATGTGGTGGATGATCTGAAGTTGTTATGGCAAGACTGGATGTCTTTCTAACTTTTATGTTGCAGCTCAGTCAGAAGTTAAGATAAAACTAGCAAATCAGTTCCGGGCCTGTGCTATGCAGTGGGTCAGATTGTATAGTTCTATCTAGCTTCAATATAGGGTATTCTCTACAATCTTCAGACATGATGTTTTTTTACCTCAGCTTAAATCATGACACAGACTTTTGATTTTTGTTGTGCTAGGTCATAGATAAAAGTTTCTAGCAAATTGCTGTACAGTTCTCTCCTTGGATCAAGCATTTTTCAAGAGTTCGCTGTTTTTTTAACCCCCAAAAGATAATTTTATTCAATTATCTGAAGAGCTTTTAAAACTTTTTTTCTGAAGTTCCCTCTCTTCACTGAAGACTTCACTCTTACCTTCTTCTCAGGATATGAGAGCTCTCTGCAGCATCTTGGCAAAGCATTCTAGGAAAGGCTTAAAGCACCTTTGCTCTCTTTGCAAGAATACCTGATTCACTGTGACAAGATGAAAGCTACAGCCCCTCATCCTCAAAGTCTTTGCAGCAGTGAGGTCAGCACTCATGGGCAGAGAAGTCCTACTTCACTCTTCTCAAAGTCAAAGCCACTTCCTTACATAGGGATATCTCTGTTGTCTCTTCTAACAAACCACCACTGATTGTACTAGAAACTGATGGTCTAGGAAAGCTTTTTTAAAAGGCTCACATGCAAATTTACTTGTGAGGGAGAACAGAATGACACGGAACAGCAAAGTACCAGCTCCTGAGCCATCCTCTCCTGAAAGTCTGATGAGGACTGTGTCAACTGTAAGCTAAAGTAATCTATTACTGTCACCTTGTCTTACCACGGAGCATAATGAGATGTTCTCTTTCAGGTCACAGAGTTCTTGATTTTAAAACATCTTTATCGCGTTTGTGGAACACAGCAGGTCACTATTTCTGCAGTATAAACAGTATTTAAAACTACTGACACATAGGACAACAGTTGTTATGTTGTTTTTAATGCACTTCTGTGACAGTCTCACACTTTAAAAGAAAGCCAAAATTTGATGACTACTAGACTGCCTCCATGAGGCAGGCAGTAAGGCACAACAGGACGAGAGTTACAGAACTCAGTAAAGTTAAATATGTCCTGAGTTTTATCTTGCAGACCCGATGATTCTAATACTGGGGTGATCAACTCGCACACAACTTTATTTTCCAAGAAAAAAATGTGCAGTTCTGTCTACAACACAAATGGTATATTCATGTAATTCAGTAGTGCACAAGAAACAGATTCTCATGTTTTACTCCAAATTTGGGGGAATGGTAGAACTCTCAGATCAGCTTTGTAGATTTTTGTTGTTGTTGTAGTTTGTTTGTTTATTTGTAAAATAGAACTATTAAACAGAACCACCAAGTCTTTCCATAGATCACCTAGGGTGAAAATTACTCCTTACAATCTCTTATCATCAAACCTGTCATTTACTTGCTCTTTTATTGCCAACAAACTATGAACACATAAAGATCTGAATGTATAAAAATAAATATACAAAATTTACTATCCAACTAACATAACCTTTCGAGTTACTGTTTGCTTATTGAACTCCAACAGTGCATTGAGCACTGTATAAACATATAAAATAACATTACCTCTCCCCTAAAAAGTTTATGATCTAGTACAACTATGTCTTAAAAGTCAGCATTTCTGTGAATTAATATGCTTTATTATTTTGTTAATTTCATCATTTTTTAACATTTGAATTCTGAATTATAACATTATATATTTTGCTGTCACCTTTACATCTTTGGTGGTATAGGAAAATAAATATATTCTACTTAAATAGACAGGTGTATAAAAATTAACTGCATATATATGTATGTGTATACATACATACGTATGTTCCTGTTAATAACTTCACAAAGAAACATAGCAACATTTGCATTGTTCAAAAATAGTTTTGGAATATACTATTTCATCTTGATTAAAGTAATATTTAATTAAATTAATCTTGGTTTAGGTCAACCAACTTTGCATATATACATATTACTAGCACTGAATAAAGTTCTCAATAAAATCTTTAAAGATTTAGTCTGTTTTATGAGGGAAAAAATAATATAACCAAATAACTATATGCCTTATAAGTTTGGCATCTATTCTTACTTTCTCAAGATAACACAGATTATTTTAAAGTGCAAGGGTCTGAGACCATCAGCTGTAAGAGAGACTTCAAAACACATATGAAGATCAAAGAATATTACGTGACTCTTATTTTTCCATCTGACCGTAGAAGAGTGGCATTAGACCATACCTATAAAGTTAGATTAGCGACTACTGAGAGTTTTAAGAGAAATTGTACATTGTTGGCCCAAGTAGCCTGAGTTATGACTGCTTTCTTGACTGTTATGACTGTAATACATAACATAGACTCCCTCTCCTTGCAACAGATTCCCTTTAAGTTCATCAGGATGCAAACAAAAAAGCATCGATTTGTAAACAGGCAGTAAATGAGCTTTGCTTGTTTGCTGTTATTAAGAACATGAAATAAGTTTCTACATGACACCTCCAAAATGGCAGGCAGGAAAAAAAAAAAAAAAAAAAAACAGATAGCCTTGCTAATTGGCCTAGACATTTGCGACATCGTAACTGCCTAAAGCCCAAATGGGAAAATGCTTCTTACAGGCTGACTGTATCCAGCTGGGCGAGGGCATTTGCTCTACAGTGTCTCCATATTAATCAGACAGAACAAGAATGAAGGTCAATGACTTAGACTAATGAAAAGAATTTCAGGTTCAAGAATGACTTTAACAGGCCATTGCACTGGTGTTAATGACTGGATTTTTTAAAAAAATGCTTTTTCTCTTTCCATTATAGCCAAGAAAACTTAATTCTTAGAGTTGAATTTTATGATTAGGGACAAAGTAACTTATAATCATATTAGTAATGACTTGGTTTGTGTCCCAAATGATGAAACAAATCACTGACTGTAGTGAAACTACAGTGAACTATGAGCATCTGGCCTCCATGGCTTTGATGAACATTTTCAAAGCCTTGTTGAGGAAGATGGATACTCATTAAAATTAAAATAACAAGGGGAAGTGGGTTTCCTTATATTCAGACAAAAAGCAGTAATAGAATTTTCAGTATTCAGTTGAGTTAATGGTCTGACTTCTATTTGTGCCTTTGAAAATCTCCCCAGTGAATATTTTGGGTGAATTAGAGCTATGGGGTAATCTCATAAATTGGAATGGATTCAATAAGCTAAATGAAAACATTTATCTTAAATGCTACTTTAAGCATGAGCTGATGGAACCATCCTAAAAAAGCTGCACCCCTTAACAGCTATATTGAAATTTAAAAAAAAAAAGTCTCATCACAAGCTCATAGAGTGCATGGAGTTAAAATTACCATCATAAAAACACATACTAATTGTATGTTCCAGTGAAATATAATGTAAATGCTTTTTTTTTTTTAATGGGTTTGGACATATAGATATTCATATAGATATTCAGAACACAGAGCACAGTGGCTAACTTTTATTTACATATCAAAAAAATTTAAAAGACGGTAAAAACTATTTTCTTGTTTGATTCAGGGTAGATTCCACCTGAAGTTTCATGCTTTTACACCCTATACACACGTGTTAATGGCAATGCTCGTGGTCAGTGGTAAAAGTATGTGTTTATAATGATTTCCACATTTTCTAAGAAATATATAGAAATCTATAGAAAGTCCCCAGCATACTGTATTGGTGTTTAGAATAATACCATAATAACAAGACACAGGATAATAAGCATTCCAAAGTATATGAGCTCCTTGTTATAAAATTATATTTTCTCCTGGAATTTAATAACAGTTTCCATTATAAGCTCTGGTTAAAGTATTAGAGATTTTTGCTATTCATTAGATGAAATTACTTATATGCACCATAAGACTTTGTTTAGACTTGGGATCATATTATCATTTTTATCTGTTATGAAGAGAGGCATTAATTTTGGAAATCATTAAAAAACACGTGAAAATAACCACATAACATCCAAGTTACTAATTTAAAGATTTCAAAATCTAATCTTGAAGCCATTTATCCCTTTTACCTTTTTTTTAAAAAAAGCATGAAACACTCATAAGAGTTTCTTAGAAGAGTTTTTTGTTACAAAAAATCTTCAGAGTTTTTTCTTACAAAACAAATATGTTTAATGAACAATTAGTTTCAACAAAAGCATTACTGATGTAATAATCAAATTGTCTTTACTAATGAAGGGATGAAGCATGATTAAGTTGTGCTATGAAAAAGATGATTTTTTGAGGGACAGAGCTCTGTACTAACTTCCAGGCGGCTTTTTACAGATAAGATAGTTTTACTTTGGATAGCATAAAAACAACCCATAATTATCTAAATAAAAAAGAAATAACCTTAATAATGGAAGGATAACACACGGCATGTTCAGAACCAATAGTTACAAGACAAGAGAGCGATTATCATACTTTCTCATAAGAGAGGGATTGTAACTGTCACCTGTATCAATATAATTCCTGTATATGAAGCAGAATGCACCCCGAAGGCTGTAGAATGGTTTCAGTGCCTGCAGGTGCTGCCTCCAACAGAAAGCCTAGTCTTTTTTTCTAGTTATTAACTAGTTATTGAGGTTTTAATGACAGAAAAAAATAAAGACCAGCAAGGCCACGAAGGAGGCCAGTTAAAGGCCAAGTATCAGCATCAGTCCTGGGGACCGGCAGACACGAGGGCAGGCTCCAGGCTGACACGGGGTAGCAGATGTTCTGATGGGAGCTCCCACTATGAAAAGGCTGAACATGCATTTTTTTTACAAGGCCTTGAGGGCAGACGATGGCGTTCATTTTGAACTCCTTTCTGCACAGTACACACTGGTGAGCAGTTTCTCAGAGAAGGCGCTGGGCCCTGAGCATCCTGGACAGCAAGGAGGACATGAACCAGCAAGATGCCTTCACTGCAGAGGCAGCCAACGGTATCCTGGGCTACATTACACAGAGCATTGCGGGAGATGACCCTCCTCTACTCAGCCCAGGGAGGTCACGGCTGATGTGCTGGGACCAGTACTGGACTCCCCAGTACAAGGCAGACACGGGCATCCTGGAGCAAGTCCAGCAAAGCCATGAAGGTGATTACAGCACCAGAGTGTCTCTACCACAAGGAGTAGCTGCAAGAGCTAGGACTATTCAGTCTGCAGAAGGGTCTGGAGAAGTCTTCCAGATTTTTATAAATAACTGAAGGGAGGGCATAAAGAAGTCAGGGACTTTTCAGATGTTCGCAGTATGAGTTACAATGGGCACAATTTCAAACACAGGAAATCCTGAACATACTAAAGTATTTCTTCATTGAGAGAGGGATCAAATACTTGAAATGGTTACTCAGAGAGGTTATGGAGTCTCCATCCTTGCAGACAGTCAAAATTTGATGGAATGTGGATCTGGGCCACCTGCTGTAGGTGACCATGCTGTTATAGGGAGGTGGGCCAGATGATCCTTAGCGGTGGCTTACAACCTCTGCTATTTTGTGACTGCAAAGACAGCTGTAATTTGGCTCAAAATATCTAATCTAATAATATATAATATCTAATATGTAATACTCTGATGGATGGCTTGAAGGTATTTTTTTTCATTTTAGATACACTCGCTTATCATATAAATGAATCAAGAACATGAGTAACATGCACAACGGCTTTGGAGTGAAGCCCTGTCTCTAAACGTGTTTTTTCTTCTATCACCCATTAAAACCCATCACCAGCTTTTCTTCTAAGACCCATCATTAGCTTTGGCCACAGAGTGGACTTTCCCGTCTGGATGAGAGGCCCTGATCTCTGTTTCTCATACCTCATGACCACATTCTGACATGCAGCATATGTTACTTCACTTAAATTCTCTTAAACCAAATATACTTAACCATAAGTATCTCTTTGCTTCCTATTTGGTCTTTGCCTTCAGGCCTACTACTCAGTTATTTCCCCAATTCCCACATTTTCAGAATGAGATAATGTGACCACTTGACATTCAGTTATTGAAAGTTGTTTTTCAGTTACTTAAAGGCATAGTAGATAAAAGCAGACAGTCTTCTAAAGTGTCTAAATGGCTAAATTATACCTTTCTTCAAAAAATCTTACCCATGAAATAGAGAGGATGGCTTTTTTTGACACTCAGGAAAGAAACATCCCGAAATTCAAAACTAATTTAAAAAATAAGTCTAAGAGAAGCCAGTTAATTTTGACAGAAACGAACTCCAGTGAAAACAAAAATATTATTACAGGACAGATTTTAGTCCCATATAAATCTCTCCTCTCTATCCTCTACACTTCTTCACAAAATACACAAAATACAGTACGGCTTTACAAATCACATGTCATAGCTTGTTTCCCAATTAGGTTTATTTGAAATAGTTCATTCATTTAATATGATTGTTTATCAGTAAACAGTAACAGTAAACAGTAAACATCAGTAAACATAAAAGTAAACCTTTAAAATATCTTTTTTACGGAAAAAAAATAGAGCACAATGGAATTAACCAACATATTCTCTTTGCTCTAGCTTCCTAGAAATTCTTTGACAATTTGTTTTTCTCTTCTCTTAATGTGATTTATACAACACTGTTTTTTCATAATAAGGAAATACATGGATAATAAAATGAAGAAAACACCTAACATCTTATTTTCTGAGGTGATAACTTATGCTCTATGTAGCTGCTACACTTTGTAATCGACACTGTAAGGCCATGTGGAGTTCCACTACCATTTATCTGCAATACAGGCTATTAGTTTTAGTATTGCATGACATAATTCCCTGTTTACAACATGTGTTGGCAGTTTCACTCTGTGAGGTCCATTTACTGAAGCTAAAGTGTTAGCATACAGCAAAACAGTACAGTGTATATGCACACAAGTCCCTAGAGTACTTTACATTTGGAGTCTGATTCTGAGATGGATGTAACATATCAATTGCTTCATACATGAACATCTTTATTGTGTTCTTCACGTAATACAATGTAGCTCAGAAATTAGGAACTGCAACTTGCTCTGTGATATATTAAAAAAAAAAAAAAAAAAAAAGGCCTTGGAAGCAGAAGTAGGAAAAAGCCACTCTCAGAATAATTGGTATTAGAACCAAAGCATATGTTACTCAATGCTTAACAAGATAATGGAGCAGTATATTAAGTTTGCAGCTAGTGGGAAATGTATGTATTTTACTTCTTGAGCAACTCAAGTTTATCATACTGTCTTTTAAAATTAACAACAAGAAGTCTGGAAAAAAATCATTAAAAATCTATTTTTAAAAATCGAGGATTTATTAGTTTTTTATGCATTGATTAAAATACTAAGGCTACATGTATCACTAGTTAAAATGACAGTATAAAATAATGTGAATTCAAACAGCAGAAATGATAAAGGACACAATATAGCATAGATGAATTTTAAGTAAAGGAAATTTAACACAAATAGCAAACAATTTTCATCGATATTTTCTTTTAATAATCAAGTGATTGATTATTAAATTCCTTTAATAATCAAGCCAGCTGAGGTGAATGTGGTAAGAGTTGACTACAGATTCTATGAAGACCACATTTCATATCTAATATGAAACATTTTTTTTTTCCACACTAAAATGCTGAGATGTGAAAGGCTTAAAGTACACATTCTAACAACTCCCTTGCTATGAAATATAGATTGGCTATGCCCATTTGAATCCCAGAGTGAAGATTCACCAGATCTACAAGTAATCCATTGATTACTTTTTGTTCTTGTGTAGCATGGAACAATTCATAATAATTATTTGAAAAATTACTGATTTAGGCCTTTGGATAAAATTTGTTCCAGTACTGAATGTGCATTTGAACTTGAATCACTATAGGTCGATGAATAAATATTTGGCCTTGAATTAACTTGTGAAGTTCTGCATCAGCATTTTATAATTGTAACCCATAGATCATTTTTATTGGCAGTCCACAATTCACTTTATTGCAAGAATAAAAGTCTGATTTAGACATGGCCAAATGATATGATTTGTCAAATAGGAACATATGCACCTGGTAACCCTCAATCATTTCCAGTATTTATAACCACTGAAAGGGAAACCTAAAGTTTTTTAAATTTTCTGGATACTTTTAAATTTTCTTTTAAATCTTTTATTCTGTATTTCTGTACATGTTAAATTTGCTGGTAAATTGGTAAATTGGTAAATTTCTGGATCTGGAGTCCTATTTACTCCAGAGCTCTGGATGGTACAAAACTGTGAAGTCCCATACCTAGCAATTAATTATGTAGCCCACAGTCACAAAAATACCCTCACAGAATACTATGCCTTAGATCTAATTTATCTTTGCTGTAGTCAATGAAAAAAATTCCTTTCGTTTTTACAGAATGTAGACACAGCCCTTGGAAAAAAAAGTCAGTGACTTAAAAAGGTCTTTTACATTGGATGCCCGCAGAAAGAAGTAAAACAAAGTTCTGCTTAAAAATAAGTTGCAGATAGGAATTCCAGCTAGTGCTGAACTGTTAATATAAAAATATCATATAATGCTACCAGAATCCTAAGATATTTCTTAAAAAATAAATTTTCTGTGATAAGCTTAAATAATGTATACAAAGATGTTCTCTCTTTTCATTCTTCTAATCTAAATGAAGACACCTAGAACTTTATGTAATCTCTGTTCATTTTGTAAGATTCAGTAATGAAACGAAAGCATTAGAAAATTGCATCATGCAATTTATAAGTTTATAAATTACATGATATTACACTATAATGTATTCAACAATTTAGTGTTTGTTAGATTAATTCATTTGTTGTACTTTGTAAAGAATCATAAAAAGAGCACCATAATTACAGAAAGGATTGCAACACATCATTAAATGTGCTATAAGTATCTTTTGCTTTAAACAGGACAGTTCTCATTAATATGCATGCTCAGTGCAGCTTTTTTAAATATAATTTTGTTAGACATATTTCACTAGAATATATTTCTGAAATATTCTGTATGTCTTATCTGCAAATAAAGGGAATTTATTAAGCAATTTATAATAATCTATCTAATACCTATAGCCTTATTTACCAAGAAACTTGTAAAAGCAACATTATTTAGTCAAACTGTTGAATATTTACTATTTATTCAGACTGATTTTTCTACCAGGAGTTTTACCTTTGCTTCTCTTTAATGATAACCCTCCTCCCATTAGTTTAATACAGGGTAATGTGTTACAACCTAAAGCAATTTCTAATTGCAATTTAGTGAAGTGTACAATGAACAATAGAGGAACAAAGCACACTACTATTACAACTACATTAAATAGCCCCTTTGGAGTTTGAGTTCTCTTTCATTATAAATTCTATTATAGATAAATACAATCCTTATACATGATTCCATGAAGAGGTGAGCAGTGGGTTGTTTAATTCCTATAGCATGGTTACCAAATGCCTGTTTTACAACAAATCGTTAAAAATATCTTTCCAGAAACAAAATGGTGTACATACAGCACATTCAGTCTTCAGTCAATTATAAATAGAAACTTAGGGTAGATTGGTGAAAAAATTTTGAAATCTCACAAAATGCCTAGTGTATATCTGATCTAATGTCCAGAAAACAATGAAATAAAAATGTTGTAAATAAACTTATATCCTATAGAATAAAATTTCTGTTTTCAATATAATTTACAAAGTAGAGTAGATAGATGGTATAGGGTCAGTAAGGTGATTAAAGCAGAGCTGATTAGGAGAAATGATCTCTCTCATGCTACTACATACCATTAACATAGTCAAGGTGTCAATGTTACACAAGTCCAAGATGTAAAATATGTGTTTTCTAAAAGTTTATTGTGAAACGTAGCTGGTATTGAAATTAATCTTCGTGCTCTAGAGAAATTATATTACAATGCATAGCTTAGGGATATAGCGCACTAGATAACATCAGTCCTTAGAACGCAGAAGTGCCTTTGTCTACTCATTAGTCCACTTGGACAAGAAAACGCCCAGGAATTCTATTTATGAGTGAAGATTCCCTACTGATAAGCTTACTGTAGCTTATCAGTTTATTTCCCATGAACTTCATACATCTCTTCTGCCTGTGACGTAAACTAAAAAAGACTCCTTACACCTTACCAGGTATTCTCATTCCTCCACCTGGGAAGAGACCACCCCACTTCATCTTTCCAAATTACTTTGTGAAGTTCTGAGCTAAAGCAAACAAGCAACAAAGCTGAGACTTTACACCTTGTCCATGCTTAACTACACCGCACAAAATACCTTCACATTTAAAATGTTCCTGTCATGGGTATCCATCCTGGCCCTCCCTCTTCCCTTTCTTCATCTCTACAGAATAACTAAAAAAACAAACAAAAAAAAACAGGTCTTTGCCTGTGTGTGACACTGTCCAGCTACAGGATATAGGTCATGTATAAAGGTAAAGGACCTTATGCAAGTAGTGAAATAAATTGAAAATTTTTCTAGTGCTCACATCCACAATTTTGAAAGCTGTGAATATATCATATCACAGTAAATAGAAACCAAGTTAAATGTTACATTTGCACAAATAGGAAAAAAAAATAATCGTAAGCCTGTAAATCTACAACACGTGCACCACAGAAATACTGCCTGTCAGTATAATCTACTAGGAGTAGGGTTATTAAGCTCTATCCTTCTAAGCATGTGGGAAAGAGAAGTCATTACCGCAGTGCGAGGGGACTATACACTATTTTAAGGTCAGAGAGGTGAGTCTGATTTACTGGCAAAAGGCCTCCTTAAAGCATGATGTGATCAAAGGGACAACCAAGGATAAAGCCAATGCTCGATCATTTTGCTGTGGTTTACTAATGTCACATTCACTTCAGCAAATATTAAAGTAACACAGTATTAGGCAGCACAATACCTACCAGTTTTGTCCCTGTAAAATACCTTGGTGGGAATACTAAAGTAGCACTGCTATTGTTCTTGTGATATGCACTACCAGAAGCGCGAAGTACGAGGAGCCTTTCTGCAGACATTGTCTTGTATACGTAACATGCAACACATTAAAAATGGAATTGAACAACTGCTGACAGGACAGTAAAAAGAGGAGAGGAAAAAGGACAGGGAGAGAGAAAAAAAAGAGAGAAAAAAAGGAGTCAGGGAAATGTAGATCCCCAGGCACACAGCAACAATTTATTCAACCTGCCTGTTAGCTGTCAGGCTGCTTCAAGCGCAGTGGAATATGTTCCACTGCTGATAAAAAATGTGTCACACGGTGGTAGAGGAAAAATAGAAAGGTGTGCTGAAATTTGTGGCCAGAATCTCTAATCCCTGTTCAATAATGGCCAGCAAATGAAAAAAGAATGAGTAGCAGTAAATAAATTTTATTTGACCTCCATCTAACATTTTTGTTTCTGTAGCTACTGGTTGATAGACTGATTGAGATACACCTTTATTTAGCATCTGTAGCTCTTTTCCCCTGTGTGTATGCATGCATGTGCATGTGCATGTGTCCATCATGTTTTGCCTAATGATTTCTCCTATTTTCAGGAAATTTTCTGTAAATTGGCAGTGTTCACATAAGATAGTTATTATACAAGTGCTATTTGCTTTATGGATTGTTGGTGGTCACAAAGTACTTTTAAGTGTTTTGTATTCGATTTTTTTCTACCCAATTTTTTTTTGTATCCAAATTTTTTTTGTTTCTGTGACACTGTTTCTGTGTCTCAGGTGAATTTATAAACAGGAGAAGGCAAAAAAAAAAAAAAAAAAAGGAAACACAAACACATCCGGTAGAAATATTCAAACCAATATACATTTGCAAAAGAAATTGGGAAATTTTCATTTTTGAAAACAATTTTCTGAAAAAATATCTTTAGAAAATCTAGAAATGTAAATGTTCAGTACACTAAGAACAAAAATATTACTGATCTACAGCTACAAGCGTGTAATTGAGACAAACACACTTAAAAATGGTCATGTTTCTCAAGTAACATTTTCATTCTCCAGTTTAAAGTCCAAATATCTATGCATAGCCAGTATTTGCTAACCATTTTTTCTTTTTAAGTAGAAAACTTTTTGGTGTAAAAGTTTTTTTTTTTTAAGCTGCCTAGTACGAGCAGTGTCTTACAACAAATGCCAGTCATTTCTTCTGGGTAAGTTTTATTCTGACTTTTTTGATGGGGCTGCCGGATGAAATATGGAATGGATTGATGAGAAGTCTAAAGGGAATGAGTTGAGAAAAGTAATACTTCAGGAAAAGCAGAGGTGGATTTGACTGTTATGGTTTGTGGTGAATGAAGAAAATAATTGGAAAGGATAAGCTTTACAGTCTGCCTTTGCAGTTCCTCTTAGGAGATCCTATTCCCAACTGCTGGATGACAACTTAAAAGGGATCTTGACGGCTTAAAGCTCTCAGTGCTACATTACAATTCTCCTGTTACAATGAATCTAAGAAAAGACCATACTGAAAAAACTGGAATCCTTTCATTCCTCTTGCAGAAAAAAAGGAAAAGCGGAAAAATTAAAAGATAAAGCATCATACACATAAATAGTAATTTAACTCTGGAAAATTAAAGCCTAATGTTTTAACACTGATTTTTTAAAAAAGCTTAAAGGAGCATTAAGTGTTGCAGACTTTGACTTGAACAGATCTAGTAGGTTTAAGCAGATGTACCTAGAGCATTTAAAGTAGGATTTTCAGAGGCACTCAATGTGAAATCAGCAGGAATTAGTTAGCTGAAAAATAAATAGTTGATTCATGGTTGCAAGGAAAAAAAAAAAAAAAAAGCCTATTTTAGGTGAAACAAGGGAAACAAACTATCTTATCAAAGAATTCTGGGACTTTTTCCCTCTGTGAGAGCTCATGCCTAGGGGAATGCTAAATCAGTGTTCTGGTCAGATCTACATTGGTTTCAGAGGCTTGGGGTTTAGTTTAAAAAGTTTTAAATGCTTTAGGATATGTATAAAGGAGAAATTGTTTTTCTCTATGGGAAATATATCTACAGCTACTTTCACACAAACAGAAGTGGTTTCTTGGTGTTCCCTCACTGAGGAGAATTCCACACCAGAAACCAACCATTCTTGGTGTGGACCCTTGTTCTTACCTGTATCCCTTATTTCCAAGGAAATGGTAAAAGAGGCAGCTGGCAGTCAGAGTTTTCAGTGTGCTTATGATTTGCTTTTGTGGTCTTTATTTTACACGTGTAATTATTTTTTAGTTCTTTTTTTTCCTTATCTTTTGTGAACCACAGTTATATAATTTCAGCATAAAACTTTCTCACTTGTACTGACATCTTTGTGGCTAAGGGCACCTCACTGAGCTGGATTTTACTTCTCATCTTACTGATTGTGCTAACTTGTGACAAGAAGAGCTTTTATTTTTAAGAAGGAAGTGATGTATCTTGCAGTGAAGCATCTTTAGCAGAATAAATATGCCCTAAAGTTTTAGTCTTAAGATTTAACAATACTTTTGAGGATTCAGGTAGTATGGAACACTTAACATTAATCTTCTTTTTATTCCATAAAATTAATGCAATTAATTGTAGATTAGATAACCTACCTATTTTAACTTTTATTTTCTAATTTTTATGAGACTAGTCTGCCCCCTCCAACTCACCTCCAAAAAATAAAGTCAAGGTAAAATTTCAAAGCTGAAAAGAAAAGCAGATGTGCTAAAATGCCTCACTAATTAGAAATAATTTTAAAAGCAGGTTATTAAATACAATATATTCCATGTTTTGTGTCAGTGAAATACACTTCAACATTTAAAGTCTTTCCCCACCTTTTTCCTTTTAATCACTAGTTCCTAAATTGTTACAGCTTGGGAATTCCAATGAATAGTTTTTGCAAGTGCACACATCTGCATGAAAAAGTGATTATTCAATTTATATCATCATTGCTACATCCTATCATTGTTCCCACTGGTGAACAAAATGTTCTGTCAACATGATGATAGATGTTCTGAAGTCAGAACAGTGCAATTAACCTTTCTTAGGCTGATTCTCTTTTAAGTGGTATAATAGCATCTGATTTTTCTTTTCACGGAGTTTCAGGTTATCAAAATTAATTTGCAGCATGTAGAAGCTAAACACTTTCTATGCTTATGAAAATAAAATACCATTTTTGGATTAAAATTTTGTCTGTCAACAGAAACATAAATCTAGTAATTATTCTATAATGTATGTCACTAAATAACCAGACCTCCCAAATAACAAGGCTTTAAAATACAGTTCAGATGTGTTTTAATACATTTTATGGTTTATATGCCTTTAAAATGCATGCTCTTGAAGTTTTTAGGCTTTCCTCTACAAGGAAGACAGGTGAAAACTTATTTTAAACAAAAAATTCTAGTACTAATATAGTCCAAGGAACTGATGGGAATTTCAAGACTTGAAACAGAATCGCTAGAGGTGGAAACCTTGATCAACATACACGGACCTTTTCCTGCACATAACAAAATAGAATCAGCAAAGCTGAATCCAGTTGTCACAGTTACTATTTAAAAAGGTTAAGTGACTTTTCAAAGTCACAGAGGGATAACTTTGCCATCTGTTTTTTTGTTCCCGTGCTCCACTAGATCTCCACCGTGCTCCACACGCATACTGACAGTATGGGCTAGTCATGACTGACAGTTTGCCATCACTACATCAGAAACATGAAAAGAAAGAGACTGCAGACTGCGAAGCAGGTTGTACATAACCTTGAAATATTACTTCCCAACAGTGTGACTGCTTCACAAGGTCACAGAAATGTATTATGTGGGGCAGGGGAAGAAACATCCCTATTTCATACTTATTTTTTGCCATATTGAGAAGAGGAAATAATGAAGCACCTTCCAGGACAAGATCTCATAAAACTCTGCTCTTGTGAAAAGTTTACTTTGTTTTAACTGTCAGCTATCCCTCTGATAGTACATTTCACAAGAGTATATATCACAGAATAAAATTTCATCTCATTACTTCTTCAGATGAAGCATGCACTGGTCAGAGCACTTGTAGTGTGTGTTACAGTGTGTGCTGTATGGATCAGCCTGCCTTTCGTTCACCAGAAAGCAATGATGTGCTGTATTCCACAGCGAATAGGAGAGATGTGATAATGTTATCCTATTCTCAGTATCATCTATCTTTTGAAGATCCCAGAAGTCACAAGACAGCTGTAGAAGTTGCCACTGTGAATAAGGAAGGATTTCAATAAAGCTGAGTTTTTCAGAAGATCTGACATTTACAGTTTCAAAAAACTATCTATTGACTGATACAGTGCAGTCAGCATGGAGAAAAAAAAAACAAAACAAAACAACAAAAAAACAGCAAAATACAACCAACCAAACATCATCAACAACAAGAAAGAGGTAATCTTTCTGCAAGAACCTAATAGAATATAATAAGAATACATGTTAGCAACTGATTCAGCGATGCTAACGTGAGCCTCTTTCCAGACTCATGCTCAGTGCTGGCTGCTTGGACTGCAGATTTGCACTTCCCCCAGACCAAAATGGGACAAGGGAGACTCCGTGCTCCCTCCTGGACAGAGAGTTGCAAAAATTTTGCTAACTTGATAGAGCCCCTCCTCATCTGGGCAGCAGGAGGAACCATGGACTGCCCAAGGGGATTAGGGATGGGAATAAAATAGAAAAGCATAAAGTGAACCCTTAAGAAATGATTATTAGGCCTCATACCTTCACCCTCTTAAATAAATAATAAATGAATAAATAAATCATCATTTACTGCTGTGATCCATCCATTAGCATCAAGTGGATAAAAGTGACACAGAATTATTCCAGTACACACATTTCTTTCATACTACTTTTTGCAGGAGAATGACTATCATTCTTTTCCTCACAGAGAAAGCTTGGATTAGTGCTTGCTTGCAGTGCCTGAGCATGAATACAGGATAATCTCATATAACTCTGTGTCCAGTAAATACATCTTTATTTTCTTGCCTTCAGTAAATGCTAGCTTTTCACATTTAGGATCTGAGTTTTATTTTATGATCACTCTCCTAATTTACAATTCTTTTTTTCCTTGCATTGCTGAAATATTCAATTAAAGAACCATTATGATCCATCTAAATACATCTAAATACATATATAGAAAAACACAGTATGCATTATCTGAATTTTGTCCCTTGAAGAAGTAAAAATAAGAGGATGCTTAGCATACTTTACATCTTCAAAGGGCTCCCTTTTTATTAGGCTCCTCTTCCTATGGCTTGATAGTTGAGATAGAGTTGAAAAAACTTCACATATTGCAGCTTCCTGCACAATTTAATTAATCCTTCACACTGCCATGAGTAAAGTAATGCATAATCCAATAGGACTTCATTTGTAATTTATCATCAATTATTGTCCTTCATTGTAGTGTTAAATAATACCAGGCTCATTTAATGTGTGAAATGAGTCCCATTGATTTCTTTGTCTTTGTAATTGAAAGGGACAGCCCCATCAGTTTCATTAGAGGTTATTTGTCCTCTCATACATCAAACAAGACTTACAGCTTAAATATTAAAAAAAAAAAAAAAAAAAAATCCATTACAAATCACAAATAAATCCAAAGGTAAAAACATGTAAGGTCAGTGAAATGCTAACATTAGGCTTAGCTATCCAAAACATCTTACAGACAGCATATTAACAGATAGCACATGATTTTTCTGTGAAAACTAATAAAAGAAATGACTATCATTTAAAAATCAATAGTAATACAGAAAAGTACAACAACAAACACTGCAGGCCAGTGTGTGTTTCTGAAAAATATATTTTCATAACTGCTGTATTGCTACCTATGGCAGCCACACTTGTATCATGTTCTGCTTTAGGTCCTACAGAATGCTGGGGTAGCAGAAGCTTCACTGCACAATCATATTATGCCTGGCTTAGGAAGAGAATAGATTTCAAGCAGGCAATCCAAGCCATAGATAAAAATCAGTACTCCCTAATAAGTACTGGAATTGCCAAAGGAGCTTACAAAAATGAAGGAACACATTTGCTGGTAAAGGCAGTTAACTCTTTTTATGCTGGAAGGGTACAAAGCATATATCAGGACCTAGGTGTATGCTCAAGAGCTGTATCAGCCTGTAAATATTTGAGCAGTTATCACTTTTATAGTCAGAGGGTTGGTTCATTACTATCTGTTGTTTATATAATATTTTAGTCATGCATTTTTCAACAATATGATATAAAATCTTGACTAAGACTCACAAAGCAGAAAAACAATAGCACTTGGCTATCTTGTAGAAACCAATCTGAGCATCCATTGGGTTCAGTATTATTATTCATGCATGAAAGAGCTACTTGTGACAAGCGGTTATGGATTAGAATTGATCCTTCATGTTAGGCTTTCAGAATGAACCTTTGCCTTTAATGTGTTACATATTTCCCTGGTGTAAGAGTCCAGTTTCAATATCTCTTTCAATGTAGAGAACCAAGACAAAACTGTATGTGTCCTGTCATGTTAGCTTGGGACTCAAGTCTGCTCTGCAGCCCTAACCCCCAGGGTATCTTCACTCCACACGCTGCCTCTCATTGTGGCTTGCTTGGTGCCGGAATGGGACTGGCTGACATATGAGCTTTGCCTTTATGAGTGTGGGGGTTGTAGCTGTATTGCTAACAGGACCTGTTGCACGTGACAGAAGTAGAGATAGGGAATAACGGACGGAAGATCTCGCGGTGTCACG
>JAWLRI010001111.1:1331479-1352763 GCA_034781795.1 Crypturellus tataupa
CCCCACCCCACCCCCAAAAAAAAAAAAAAAAAAAAAACAGCTCTCTTCATTGACACTACTATAGAGAATATAAAGAAGTGAGAAATCACTTTGAGTGCCTTGGGGCTGAATGCAGAAGACAGTGTCTGGTAATCTCTATTTCTAAGAACACATTAAAAGTATCAGGCATTCCCTAAAGTTACAGAAATTTGCTAAGGTTGAAGAGATAAATATGTTAAAAAAATAGAATTATCCCATATTCATTTAAAACATGTTTTTCTGTAGTTCGAGTATTCGGTATTGACTGTGCTCTATGATGATTCTGTATAACTTCATTTTGACACTGAGATATCGATGTATCAATTTCTCTAAAACAAAAACACTTCAAAGTTAGATTACTGTGCAGCATTCACAGACATTTGAGAAATTTAACTAACTTCCTCATTCTTTGAAACTAAAGAAATATAAATGCCTAGACAGGAGCTTTGCAAGTCTCAGGAAACTGATGAGACTGAGTTTTATGATGATGCCATTGATCAGATGTCAGTGCTGGTAGGACTCATTTAAGTATTTTGGGCCAGGTTGGACCACCATTTCTCCATTAAGAGTCTAATTGATGTAACTCTGTTTGCAGAGAAAAGTCATATCCAGTGTGTATAGGAAATGCAAAATCTAGTTTTGCTAAGGAAGATAACAATTCTGATTAAAATTATACTTCTGCCTTTACAAGATAATTTTTTTCTATATGCTCTGCAAAACCCTTCAATTGTGTGACATGAGGTTGCTTTTTTAATTCCAATCAAGAAACATCCCGACATTGTCTTTAACCAAATCTCTAACATGATTATTTACCTATACTTTGCTAATGTATGACCTTCTAAAGAGGCACTATGAGTTTCTGTTAGCCATGTAGGCATTTTCAATAAAAGACTCCTTCTGTTAAGATAGTCAGAGTGATAAATGAAATGCAAATTAAACTTTAATTGTAATTAATTAGAAGTATACAAGACAACACCCATGTTCAGTACCACATAAAACAGGATTGGTTTCTATTAACACTTATCAATGTGCAAGGTTTAGATAACAGTACAAATTAATATTGAGGAATGCGAAATACAAAATCAATGAACTCCATCCAACGCTCTTGAATAATGTTGGATTTTTGTAATACTGTTGTAGTCAAAAGCCTGGTACATGTTGCCCTCTTGTGGAACGATGATAAAGTACAATTTACCTTTTATTTATTCCATGATTTTGCAGTTATATTTTAATGCCTGGAATGTAATGACTTATTAAATTTACTATGTGAATAATTTATCAAGAGGAACACTGAATACGTTCTGCATATGTCTAGATTTGAAAAATAAACCAAGGTAATTGAATGTAGTTAATTATGCCCAAGAACTGCAAATAGTAAAGGACTTTAAAATATTAGTCAATGATTTAATGTTCATTTGGGGTAGAAAAAAAACTACTATATTTTCCTAATTTTCCCAATATTTGAAATCCTGTCATAGGTAAATGGTAACTCTGCACAAATATTATTTTCGAATGCATATTTTAATACACCAAAAATGATTAAAAGTCAAAAGAAAAATCAGAAAAGGCTATCATTATACATAAGCGTAGTAGATTAACAAAATTTCAAAATGTGACTTTGTTCATAGTTTATTCATCCATTCAGCAAAAAAATGCTTTTCTCTTTTCTGCTCAGGTTATATATCACTGTATCTGTCAAATTGAAAGCAATCCTTTGAATGTTTATTCATATTGTAATTAACCTTAGCCAGTCAAAACGAAACTACCAATATGTTAAATTTTTAGACCTCTATCATGACTATGGCTTCTTTAAATCCTTTAGGTCTCTTGGTTTTAGAAGAAACCATTTTCGAAAATGTGAAAAGCCTAATTTTGAAAATGCTGCTTGATAAGAAAATTACCTTAAAATATTACTTTAAAATATTACAATTGCAATGTGAAGCACAGCTAGGGCATTCCTTAATTAAGGCTGTCCTTTCTGCTTCATAACAGTTTTTTCTTTTACTCATATCCTTTATATTTGGAGTAACTGAAATGCATGTATTATAATATACATATTACACATATTATAATACGCGTAGTCATCTTCAACAGATTTTTGAGAGACAAACATTTTTGTTAAGAACCAAGAAGTCTGTATTAAATCAGACTTTAAAGAACTAGAAGATAGTTTTTAATGAAGCTAGAGAGAAGAATCAAGAACTTCAAAGACTGTTTAATACACTATCGGGCTATTTTAAGAAGAGTTAAAAAATGTAACTGAATTTTTCATGGGAAGACCTGATTACAAAATGTAGAAATCTTTTAACTGCTTTAGAACTTCTGCTAGCAAAAGGATACCTATATTTAACATGTTTATATTTTATTTATTTTCAGGTGAACTTTGGATATCTCTGATTTTTTTTTATCTTTTCTGTTTAAGTCAGACATGAGTCCGTTAGGACATTTCTACCCTTGATCAAAGATTTCCACTAGCAGTGGACAAAGGTCAGGTGTCCATATTAATGTTATCAATGGCCTCCGATACTGCTGACAGTTAGGAGTCACGGATATGTCTGCAGAATCTGATGGATTTGGTGTGATTGCTTCGTTCTTCACACACTCAGGTTCTATTTAGTTTAGAACAAGAAAGGCTGAAGGGAGGTTGTGATTAGCTAGCACAGTTCAGTTCACCCTGTCCTGTGCCTAGGGTTGGCACAAACTATCACACTTTACCTTGATTTGCCTCTGTGAAATCAATCCAAGGTCAGGCAGGGGGTTCAAAGTCTAGCTGGTTGGGATCCGTGGATCATCTTACAAAAACATAAATGTACAGGATGTTCAAATTCTTTCAATAGGTTGGATTAAGGAAAACTATGAAGTATTTGGAGCAACAATGTCCTTGCTAATAAAACTGGATGAATGAAGTCCTCAAACTTTGTTCTGTTTCTAGGAACAGTTTTTCTGTTCCTAGAACTTCCTCTTCTGCAGTTTTTGGCTGCGTCTTCCGTCAACAATAAGAAAACAATGATTAATGATCATTCTGTAAACTGAGATTAGGTTGACTGGTAAAGTCCTAAAGAATTGACTAGCATCCCCAGATGTCTATCTTGCTTTTCTTGTAGTTCAGTTTTTTTAGGAGAGTTCAGTTTTTGATTTTTTTTAATTTTCGTATTTTATCTATAGTATCCCTTAAATCCAGTTTCCACGCCTTTAAATAATCGAATTTATATATATATGTGCGTATGCATGTCTGTAAGTATACATAAATATGTATTTGTATGTATATATTCTAATACATGCACATAAAAACACACATGTTTCTTGGACTTAGATTTTTCAAGGTATCCCAGTTTCAGAAAGTGCATTAAATGCACATAGCATCCACAAATTTTGAGGTATTTTGACTTTTCCATCAGCAAATGTATAATAAAATACACTCTCAATGGTTTTAAAATAGAAATAAAATATTGTGTTAATGCCTGTATAAGATAAGCTAACTGAAAGGTTGGAGTATTTTGTTTGGGGGAAATTAAATTTGTTTGTAGGTTACTCTGATCAATTCTTTGAGCTGGCTGGCCATGTAGTTTCACAAATATTAGTGCTGGCTCAAGGGAAGAAGAGGAGATGCTGAAGAGAACAGAACCATCTCTTTAGTCAACAGTGACAATTTACTTTGACTTGATTGAGATGTGAAGCAATACCACAGTTAGATGACCTGGGTGAACTGAGGCTTTAGTGGTTTGAGGTCAGTAATGTCCAGACTTTAAACCCCAAAACACCTACATATATCAGAAAGCGTTAGGCTCATGTGCTCACATGAACAGCAGTACTAAAATAGCCCTTGCCCTTTTGACTAACTGCTGTAAGTTTATAGATGAAGGAGCATCATGTAGCAGAACTAATCTCCAGACCAGAAAGGTAAGGATCATGAAACTTTAGGAGCAATTATTGTAACATCCGGACTGAGGACAAATGAAAACATATATTTAGGTGACTGCTTTTTTATTGTTGCTTAAAGCAAGACATAAATACAGCAGCAGTAACAGAAATGAGGCAACTGGAAATGAAGGAATTGCTCCCATTTGACATAACATATTTTCCTCTTTTTTTTTTCTCATTTTGACATGTACAGCTTTTTCTCATATACCTGCTTTTTCTCATATACCTTTAGCATACTTGTAAATGGGAAGCACCATTTATAATCCAGAGTCATAAAAGACTAGCCATGGTATCTGATATTTCTGATGATTCATACAAACGATTCATACAGAGATTAAAATCATCAGTTTGTGGCATTTTGTCCATGAAAGAGCTGCAGAAACACAGAAAACAAAACAAAACAAAAACAAGTGCAAACTAGTTCTCCATATACACCATCTCAATGCAGATATTGGTAAGAAAAAAGCACTAAGATCTCTGCAGTTGTCTAAAATAACCTTTGGATCTTCTGGAAGCATGGAATACAGACAGATCTGAATGAGAGGACTAACACTGATTAAACATGTTTGGGTCCTGACCAGCCTGACAGTTTGCTCAGCCAAAAGGCTCTAGCACACTTATTACTTCCTGGAGGGGATACTATGTCATGGGGTCACTTTTGCAGAGGAGATTTAGACACCTATTTCTGAAGAAAACAAGGATTAAAAAAATCCGGTCTTCTACCCCAGATATGTGGAATGCTCAAAGGAAAATTAATCAGACATTACTCAATAGTGCTGTATATCTTGGGAGAGTATGCTAACCTCCAGCATTCCTGATGCCTCCTTTATTTCCTCTCAACTTTTGGTGGAGAACATCTGAGATGGTCACTACATCCGTTTCCTCAATTCACTGCAGTTGTATCAGAAGAAAAGTGTAAATCTCCAAAAACTTGTCTTGCACTTGTATGCAAAAAGAAATAAAAAAGATGGCATTCAATTCTGAAACTCATATGTAGAAAGTAAATAGTCAGGATTAAGACTAGGGTAGACAGGAATAAAGATAGAAGTCATCCTAAATCTGATTTACACCACCACGATTCAGTGCAGGAGTAACTCTAGTGTGGTTTGCAAAATTTTCCCTTGACTTTCACTGACAACTATGTAAGTAATGAAGTGATGAAGTGATGACTGAGTGAAACAGATAAAAACATTTCCTGCTTTGCTCTTATAACACTTCCTCAGCACCTTATATCTTAAAAAAACAGGTTTTCAAGCATATCAAGTAAACATGCTTTCTGTTTTCTGTGTCACTTCAGTTACACAAGCTGTTACTTGCAACCCCCTTTTATAAACACAAGGAGCAGCCCCATGGTCTATGAAGACAGACTGTAAACAGTCCCTTTGAGGAACAAATAAAAGCTATTCTGTGTTCATGAAGTACTTTCAGTTGGAGAAAACATTTTATGGGTCATGATCAATGTTTCATATCCTGATAAATTTAGATTAGCAGCTATACTCTTTTACAACAGCTGGGTTGAAAAAGCTCCCAGTTCAGTACAGCTTCTAAGGGTTGGATGTCTTAAAAAGTCCTTAAAATAGCTTTTTTTTTCTAAGCAAAAATCAATAGCTTTAAAACATTTTGACTCCAAGAGTTATTGAACTTAAAAATATATCCATCTATCTATCTATCTGTTTCAAATTGTTCGTATATATATAACATATATGTGTGTGTGTGTGTATGCAGGAATTTCCTTCCAAAGAAGTTTTAATCTACTTTCCAAAAATACAATGACATACTATACCAAATAATTTGATATTTAAAACATACAGTTTTATCTCATGGATTCATATCTATTTTTGACATGCAAAACTCAAAGTATTTTTACTTAGCATACTTCATGAGAGGTCTGAAGGAGAAAGAGGCCACTGGCGTTCTTTGTACCTTTCCAGCTAGTGAAAGATTTATGTGGTACTTGTGCTGACTTTGTTTCATAATGAATGTGAATGCATAGTAAATTTGTAGCTAAAATCAATGTTAAACTTTCAGATATCTTTTTCTGTTTGTTAGTCTGTTAAAGTAAAACCCTTCTTTGCAGGAACATCCTGTAGAGCAATACAACAGTTATCTACATAGGCCCCAGATAGTAAATGCTAAAATAATTATGTAAGATGTGATATGTTTTATCCAGGCATATCAAAAAAAGAGTCAGAAGTGACAGAAAAGTGCATATCTGGTTTATCTCTTCCTCTCCCTGGCAAGGATGGAAGTGCTCCTGTTGACTCGTGTTGCCTTTTCACACTGCTGGGAAATCAGATTAGGTTCTAGGGAAGGGCAGAAGTTAGGGTAAGTACTGGTAGTGGCTACGGCTGGCAGGATGCTTCTCTCCTCCTCATCACCTGCCACAGAATGAGGTGCTGCCCATACGCCTTTTGTCTACCTCATGGCTGCTGGCATGGCCAGCCTAAACCTATACATTTCTCTATAGAGAAATATAGATTTCTCCATTCTCCTCAGCCAGCACTCTGTCAAAGCTCTACTCCTAAGAAGCTGGTACAGCATAATTTATTTTTGCCTATATTGCTGAGAAGCCCTGAGTCAGCTCTGCTAGAATGATCTCTCATGATGAAAAAATTACATCTTTTGCACTGTCTCCCTGTATCCCTCTTTTTCTTCTTCCCTCTTAATGTCATTCCTCACTCACCACTATGTTTTTCCTAAATGGATTTTGTAACCTCCTAAAATCCTACTCAGTGTCCTCTGCCATTGCTCTTAAAAGAATTGTATCTACTATAATGACTATTTCTAGATCTCTATTCAATATTTTTAGACCACCGGCTTTTAAAGTATTAGCCAAATTACTGAATGGTTTAAATCAAGTGTTTAATAGGAGCAAAGTCACAACTTGTGAAGGAGGAAGTTATATAAGATACTGCCACCAGCTGAGAACATCTAGAGATGTTGAAATGTGGACAATCAGGTTAAAAAAATGCACAGAAATTGTCTCTGATGTAAGAAAGGAAATCAAGCAATACCCCTTAAAACCACGGGGGAGGGTATTAACAAACTGTGGCTGATGATAATGTAACAGCTGTATGGACCACAGAAGAGAGCTTTGCAAGAGTTCTACATGGCTGGGAAAGAGAAGGGTCAGTCACACGACATATTTCCTGGCAGGTGAAACCAACCCTGATGAAGTCAGTGGCAAAACGTCAAGTAGGTTCAATTGAGAATTTTGTGGGCTTAATATAAGGAAATTTTCCATCCTGGTAGAATTAAAGAAATATTTAAAATAAATTGTTCTAGCACAATATTCTAGAAACACCTTCATAAAAACAGATACAAACATTCAGTTTTCCCTGGGACTTCTCTGAATTTCATTTTGATCTCTGTACTTTTCCCTTTCAAGAAGTATAATTAAACAACAAAAACTTTGTGATCTCTGAGATCTCTGATAGTGTTTCCAACACACTAACAAGCAAAACAGAAGAAAAAATGACCTAAATATCAACATACTTCTAAATCTTACTATCAGTTTCTGCTTAAATATGTTACTTGTTCATGAACAGCACAAAGAATATAGAAAGTAATTATACTATTCACCATTCACCTCTCTTTGCCTTTGGAATCTGGGAATTCTAAATCAATGCCCACGTGATACCAGGCACTCCTCTGGGATAATGTAAAAGCTAATAGGAGTCAGGACAGTCCTTTGCACTTCTGCTTTTTTTTTGCTAAAACTCTACTAGCCAGAGTCAAAATAAAGCAGTATATCAAAATTATCCAAAATTACATGCAGATATTGAAGGTCAGTGAAATAGTGGTTCCAAAGGAATACGCCATATTCCAAAATAGACTCTTGTGAAATTTCAAATTGCTCTGCAATTAGCAGATTACGTCTGCTAAAAATAGCAAAGCAAATTCAGGTTCACTCTCTTGTTTCTCCCAAAAATTAATGGAAAATCTTTAATGAGTAAATCATTTCGGTTCCCAGGTCCACTCCTACTTCTGTGACATTTGTTTTATGGAGAGTTTTCAGTGTTGCACTGTATGTGTGACTCACCTGAGTGGGAACCCATGGGAAAAAGCAGGGAATGAGGGCATAACAGGTGAGTAGGATGCGTTGGGAAGCTGTGAGTGAGCCTGCAGCTTCTGCAAGGGGACAGCAAGAAGAACTGGGAGCTGCCAGCCCACCTTCTGAGCAGCAGGAAACAGCTTTCCAAGGCTCTGTGCCAAGGTGACTCCAAGTCAGAACTGCCAACGTAACTGGATCCAAGCCCAGTACAAGCACTCATCTGCAAGAACTTTGTGGTCTGAAAAGAATTTTTACAGAACCTTTCTATTTGTATTCTGTATAGCCTGGTTGATATTAATTTTATCTATTAAATCCTCATTATTCAAGTTCATATTCTAATAGAACTTCGTTACTTGGAAGGTTCAAGGTGATTTGATTTTCTTTGGGGAGTCACTGTAAGAATCTACACATATTCCCCTCAAGCCTCTAGCTGACTTACATTAAATTACATTACTAGTTGATTTACATTACATTAGGGAGCTAAAAACATCTTGTAAAACTCTATTTTTGTATATCATAAGCATTTTACGTGATATAAAAAAAAGATCCAGAAAAGTTCTGGAAGCTTTTCTGCCTGGATGGGTATTTATTGTCTACTCATCTCACTTAGACCTTGTATAACTGACCTCAAACTAGGGGGCTTTAACTTGCTTATGAAAAAATGTGCTTGTATGAACGGAAAGAATGGTAAGTCTTACTCTCCTCTTCTTCGTCTTCATATCCTTAATATATTTTAAACATATAAACAGGTATTATAGCAATAATACAGTAGGACTTTATCTCCATATGTATAGAGCTGAAGTATTTCAAAAGAAGTATTTTCAAATGTATTAAGTTCAAGCACAGTAATAAAAAAATTAGTTCTCTAGGTAGTTATAACCAGGTGAGAGGAGCAGGGATGGAGACAATCTTCAGGCTAGAAGAAATGGAAATACTCTGTACACTCAAGTAGATACTATGAATCAACTGTAACCTGACCTTCACATTGAGTATTTTATATCTAGCAGTGAAGTTAGAGTTGCACATCAAAATCTAATTTCCGATTACTGATCTGTGAAATTCTTGTAGAGAGTAGAAGAGTTTCAGAGAAGATAACAAATAATAGCAAAAGAGATATCAGCAAACAAACTATGATATTTAGTGAAGCACAAAATATATTTTTATCTTGACTGACGGTCCACATACCTGCAAACCTAGTATGTCAGAAAACACTACAAACAATGTGTGAACACTCTTGCTTATAAATACTAGCAGCACACTTTATCTTTGGGCACTTACTAGAGAAAGCATTAGTACAAGTCACAGTTTTGTTATTATTAAGCTAATTTCACACTTTCAGAAGTGATTGTATCTCTTTGATTGAATAATGTGAATATAAAGTATAAACTGTCAAAACGATTCTTTGCTTAATTACCATTACAAATGTTTCCGACAACTGAAAAAGATGCCAGTAATATTGATATTATAAATTATGAATTTTCAGCTCTTAGAGGAGATTGAATACTGGTGCACTGCTGACAGTCTGGGTGTGTCAGTTATAAAAATGCCTTATTTTCATACTGAAAATAAAATTGGTCTCATTAGTCTTCATTGTCTACAATTGGAATTGTAAAATGGAATCCAATATGATCAATTGATTTTAAAATGTGTTTTCTTCCATCAATCAAAGTAAGAAGTATGTTTATTTACAGTATTCAATTTTTTGAGTGTAATTTGGAATCAATAAAACATTTAGGTAGTTTGAATCAGCCAAAGAATGACCACAGTCTGTGAAGCTCTGAACAGAAACTCCTCAATAGCTGTAGCTACAATCTATAATAGAAAACGCATAGTATGCAAGGGAAGACTTTATAATTTGATTACAACTGAAATATGAATTTGAAACGGTTATATGGACAGAAAACAAGCAAACAAACAAAACAAAATTTACACTCTGAATCCACTGTCTTTTAACTAGTGTTAATCTGTAAAGAGGCAAATAAGGCCACTTAATCATAACCAACTAAATAGGGAAAGGTACTTAGCAATTTTTTTTCACATCCTCCATGACCTACCTTTCCCCTAAAAACAATCTCCACCAAGAAGAAAAGAAATCTAAATTTTTCACATCTGGTGGGTTTTTTTTCTTTTCTTTTTTCCTCCCATCTCATTTTTCCTTTCCATCACATTTTGTCATGTATTTTTCATTGCCTCTCCTTGGATGTTTCTCACAGCCCTGATGCATATTCACTCGCTTACTTGAGGGAATAAAGAAAATCTCTGGTTGTTCTGTAACTTAGAGTTCTACTCTTCCCTCCTCACAGGATTTTCAACAGAAATTGAGGTAGAAATATCAAGAACCCTTTTTTTTTTTTTTTTTTAATCTATACCTGTCTATTTAATATATGTATATTAGAGCTAACAGGATAACTCCAGTAGGTCCAGTAGGTCCAGTAGCAATAAATAAGCTCCTGGCCCTTCCTCCCATAATATGCAGTGTATTTAAAGAAAGATATGAAAAAGGTGCTGTCATCAGCTTGTATTAGCTAATTGCCTTGAAATTAAAAACAAAAAAAAAGTACAGGAAAATAAATATAGCAATGTCTGCAAATGTCAGCTGTACACAGAGGAGGTACTAGAGTAACAATAAAGATGGAGAAAATATGCAAAAATTCCAATGTTCTTTGTTTGTAAGAACAAACAAACATACTGGAAGACCAGTATGTTGAGGTGAGAAGGGAAAAAGAAGTCTGGGTCAGGCAGCTTTAATTGTAGAAACTTCCTTTTCTCTGTGTTGCTTTACATTAAGTCCATCTATTGCTCTGAACTAAGGGCAAAATACTCCCTTCCTTCTTTATTTTTCCACTCATTCAGAGATAAGTAATGTTTGTTTGAATTTTGCTGCAAAATACACCCTGTATGTTTGCTTACACACAGACAGCTTATTCTAGATCAGAATGTTGAAGGAAGACTGGAATTCTGCTCTTACTTTTTCTCTTATTCTGTAATTTTGGTCTCACAGGGAGAAAGTGTACAATGGGATAAAAGTCTATTAATTTAACATAATTAAAATGGTTATCAAAACATCTTCAAGCCTATGTAACATGGAAATTGAAAATTACTTTTCAGTGTCTTTTCCTCCTCTCCATTAGGAGAGATAATTATGCAATCATTTTTATTTCTCTTTTTAAAATGTGGACAATTATCAAGCTGCATATATGAAAAATTCTGATTTTTGAACAAAAAATCTCATGATTATGAGAAGCAAATTTTCCCATGAAATGGGTAAGTTATGTCTGCAGCTGAATGGAAGAATAACAAGGTTCCGTTCTGCCATTCCAACACACAACTGAACATATTCATTTGTCCAAGTTTTTAATGCTGCTTGAATAATGGCAATTCCGAATACATATGTTGCTTTTGACTTAAATGATCCTGTTTATCTGTGAAATATACAAATATGACTGGTTGCTGAGAAGTTATTATGAAAAAAAAAAAAGAAAGCCAAGCTGCTAACTGTTTTAAGACTCAGATTGTACAAGATATTCCTGTCTGGCTAGACAAGGATAAAACCAATTGACTTTATAGGTTGACTTATAGGGTGTGGGCCTTCTATGCTACCAGTAGGTGTTTCTCCAGATATCTTGGTGAAAATGCAATGAACATTGAGACTCGAAACAAAAGGAACTTTCTGTCCTTGATTTTTACATAATTAATCTATTTTTGGCATCAGATTTTACTAACTAAAAATGTTAAAACTGGAATATATCTGTAATATTATTAAAACAAAAATGCCAGAGCAAACAGGAGTAAACACTCTATTTTGCAAACATAAAGTTAGATTTTAATATTGTTGGAAGTATCTGAAACAGAAAACTAATACAATGGTTTTTTTAATTATTATTTCATGAGTAATCAAGTTCTATAAATAGTGGCAGACATGATCACATTTTCCAGAAAGTAGAAGCACTACTGATTACTAATCAGTGTCTGTGGATTACAGTTCAAAGGTAAACTACCGAAAAATGCCTTGGCAGCAGTTTAAAGTTTTCTCTGAGTACAGGCAATTCATGAATCTAAGGAGTGGCATATTTGGATAAAGCAAGTGTGTGAAAGATAAAATTACTGTCAATGAGATTCTAGCTGTGTAAATGTTATGAAGTATATAAAAATGTGTGTTATTTGCCTTAAAATATGGGGGCAAAAAAACCCAAACTATCAACATTTTTTAATATAATCAGAAAGGTAAGAGAAATCCTTGGTGACCATACTGTCTTTTCAATGTTCCTTGTTTCTGGTATCATACACCAGTTACTAATTTTAGAAAATAAGGGGCACATTAAGTGCTATTCTCAGCATCTTCAGCTTTCTTTACATGATCATTGAAGAGAGAATGACTTTCAAAGAGTTAAATTTTGCTAATCTTAGGGTGCTCTCCTGAAATTGCTCTCTTACACTGTCATATGTGCTCCATTGAATGGAAGGTGTGTTAAAATGGTAACATTTTATTCATTTTGACATAACATTTTCCAATATTTCATTTCTGTGAACAAGAAGTGCGCAATGGGCCCTGCTCCAAGAATGCCAATAAAGAGAAAGTTCTGGCCTGAATTAATAGCAATTACAAGTGCAACTGGAGTAAATGGGGGCTGGAAAATTATAAAGGAAGGAGAAAAAAGTGAAAGAAAGATTCCAAGGAAAGGTCAGGGATGATCAGAGGACTGAACAAAAACCTGAAGAACCTGGACTAAAAAAAAGACATTACTTCTAGGTGAGGCCTCCTTTAACATTACCCTATTTTTACTAATAAAAAATTATTTTTTTAGATGCTATCTGCAGTGAGTAAACAGAAGGACAATGAGGAGAAACAAATAGCTGAATGAAGGCCAAAGAAAAAAATGAAAGAAATAAAAGTAATATGAAGGAGAAAGATGGGAGCTAAAGATGAGATGAAGGTGAAGTAAAGTTGAACATCATAAAAACAATGGAAATAAGGGCTGCACAAAATATACACTTGTCAGAGGTATTAGTAAATCTGTAATAATGATAAGGTCTTCTTCATTGCAATGGCTTTTTATGTAAGGACATAAAAGGACATAGAGGACAGGGTCAATCACATGTAATATGAAATTCAGATAAGGAAGATCAGGAGCACAAAGGAGAATCTGCATATCAAATGTTGCAATTCTTAGACATTTTATGGAATTTGTATGCACTCATCTGTGACTTTTTATGCCTCATCTGTGACTTTTAATAAACGTACAATACAAGAAAAGAGAATTTTAGATTTTGAAGTAGGAAATGAGCCTGCTTAAGTGTAAAGGCCTTGCAATAATTGATCATTAGTGTAATTCTAGCCAAGTCTGGAATGGATTTTACAGGTTATGGATCTGATCCTTACTCAGCATAAATAGATGCAAAGTATATTTTAATAGATTTATATTCTTCTTATTTCTTTCCCCTTGTATTTTCTACCATATGTCTTTTAATCTTCCTTACTTTCTTGTCATTTTCTCTGCCTGCTACCAAAGCAGAATTCTTGGGCAACTCCAATTCCTGTGGTCTCATGTTCATCAACGGTTTGATTTAGATTTCTTGCATGCAATTATATGTTTGTAATTGCAAGCAGTCTTCCAATCAATAACTGGACAGTTTCTAAGATAAAATGCATTCAGGTCCCTGCATGGCAAATGCAGTTCCTTCCATTTGCCACACCTGAATTGCAATTATTATTGCAAGTGAAGCCTCTACTCTTCCTACTATCTTCTCCCTTTATCCCAAGACAAGTATCAAAAAGATTCACACTAACTCTTCAAGAGCCTACTGTCATACTTCGGATTTCTGAAAACCTAAATGTAATTTTTACATTCTATAAAAGAGAAAATAAGTTCTCACTGCTTCTCAGGCACAACTCTGGTTATAATTTAGACTCATATTAGAAAAAAGAAAAAAAAAAAAAAAAAAACTCCAGTCAGTTAAGTAGAATTTGACAGTAGGAAACAGTGACCGTGTACTATTTTTAGAAATCATTAAGAAGCATTTTCTTAACCAGAAGAGGAAATTAGTGATGGGTAAGCAATGACAAATACAATATACAGCATATTTAACTGACCTTTTTTTTTTTTCTTAATTTTTCTTCACTTTATAGGAGTACTATCATCACAAAAGACTGTGATGTATTTGTACTATTTCTGATTAAATAACTTTCCGCATCATCTTGAGGCAAAAGCATTCTGTATGTTAAAGATGGTTCCAGCTCGTAAGATTACAAAAATCATTAGTTATTTTGTTGTTTTAAAAGTCCCTAAGCAAATAATTATTCAGAAATACAGAAACATACGAAGTAAAACACAACACAGAAAGAAGTATCAAATACTCAAAAGTAAACAATCTAAAAAATAAAAAACGCTGAGAAGTAATTTGCCAAAGTTCTTAGTGACTATTTATGGCAACAGATGCATTCTGCAGAACATCTGGATTCCCTCTTGAACAAATTTGCTCTTAACCAAACAAAGGAGAGTCTAAAATCAGTGGACTGCAGTAAAAATTTTACAACTCCTAGTGAAAAATGTTAGTCCCAATGAATACCAGATGATTTACTGTCCACAACAGCAGTTCTATTTAAGAGTGCAAAAAATGCTATTTGCATTCTGATTAAATTTTGTTTCATTTGTTTCATACTACTAAAAAATTATTATCTGTTTCATTCTTATTTTTTAATGCTTTTGTCCTAAAATACACTAGAATCGCTTTGGTGAAGTTGAAATTTGATACGTTAAACACTAGATGGCAGAAAAAGGCTGAAGCTCAGGATCTGAGAAACTGTACCTAAACCAGCCACTTCATACATAGCATTTCAAAGTTACAAATTAAAGTGCATTTTACCTGTTTTTTTTTAATGTTTTTTTTTTTTCCCATGAAAGGGAACTTTTTTCCCATACAGGAACTGTGTAAGAAATATATTCCTATATTGCAAACATATATGCATATGCATGTTTTTTTTCCTTCCCTGGAACTCAAGAGGTGATACACTCATTCAACGTCTGTTCTCATCCTGCAGATGAAGCAGAAGCAGAAACCAGAGACATTACAATGAGGATTCACTGTACATGGGATGCCTGCAGAACATGAACAGCTAAGCCACAAGGTCAACTCCTGAAGCCAAATTATATTGACATCAAAGGGCTGCATGATTATGTAAAAAAAGAGCAAGAACTGAATACAGAAGTTAGGATTTAGCCTGTAGTGCAGATCAAAGAAAGGGATTTATCTTTCAAACTTGTGAAGGAAAGTAACGGTAAGATACACAATAACAGTATTAAGACACTAAGCACTCTAATGCAGAAATGAAAAGACATGGTAAAAAGTCCTCTTCTTAGTACCTCTGATGAAATTCTACATTGCTCTTTATGAAAGCAAGGTTACCTAAAAAAGGAAACTAACAGCTGGCTCACCTGACCAGCTTCATGTGTAAGAAAAAATAAACAAAATGTATGTAAACAAATGAATAGAAGCAGAGTGATTTAGTTGTACTGTCAGTGAAGACAGTTAAGTTACCATTTTGTTCATAGTCAGACATATGGAATGCCCTACCCCAACATAACTTTGACAGATCCCACTGCATCACAGCAGTGGGACAGCTCATATTTTACCTAACATACACTGGCTCTCAGGAAAGTTAAGCATGGTTGAACTTGAGCGGGTTGCAAATCTGATTTTCTGGTAACAGCACTAACAATATGTTCAAAATGAGACAGTAAATGTCACGGAGGTGGCACTTCAACTCTGCCTTTGATTCATGCATAACAAACATCGTTCCAGGCAGCAATGTATCCATCGCAGCCTCGACATGTCACATCATAGGATCAGGAAAAAAAAAAAGGAACATGTACAGACACTCTCTCCTACTCTAAACCTTCTCCTTGCCATACTGGGTGTCTTCATATGCCTGGAGTTAAACATTAAGGAATGGCTTGTGCAACAATGTACATACCATTTCTAATGAAATACACTATTTTCTCAATGTAACACACACTAATGTGCAGACTGGAGATAGTTGCTTTGGGAGGATGAAATTCTATAGTGTCCTAAGAATCAACATACCTGTATGCAAGCTATCAATGAAGAGACGAAAATGAAAGACAGAATAGTTCTTCACAAAACAATTAATGAAATCATTGAACTCTCAGCCACAAGAGGGAGAATATTCTAAAAAATTTTTATATATATATATATAAAAGTATAGACAAATCGTTGGTTAATTCCCACACAGAGGGGGAAAAGATCCTGCTTACAGAGGGGGAAAAGATCTTCTGTTGTGCTCAGGAAATCACTGGGAGTATGTTGAGGAGGTGGGCTTTTCTTCTTTTATATTCTTTCATATGTATTTGTGTTGGTTTTGACATATCAGGATAGACCACTGATGTGCTCTCCCAGAGCATTTTCTATATTCTTCTTCAGCTACAGTGATTTTCATATGGGACATATTAATTTAGATTGACTATTTTAAGGAATGCTTGAGAATTTGAAAGGGAAAATTTAATAAATAAATTCTGAGTATAATTCTACCACTGGTTAATCAGAAATTCTATCAAAAGCACTATTTTTCCTTTGCTTTCCTGCATTTTTTATGCATTTTCATTGAGGTTAGGACTTTTTTCTGAAAATAATTATTGCTGAACACAGCAATACTCCAACTGTGGGTAAAAATTTCAGCCTCACCAATAATCAGTATGAAAAGAAACAGCGTTTTGTTTCATTAGTTCTTCTTATTGCTTAAATTGATTAAATATAACATAATTGTTCATTGTACAAGCTAGTTCAAACTACTTTTATTTTGCCTTTCTTAATACACAGAGAACAACTTCAGCTGCAGTACACCAAATCAGATGCACCAGCTTCTGACTTGAAGATAAGAAATCAATTTGTTAGTTACTTAAAAAGTTTTACTGTTCTATTTTGAAAGGAAATCATTTGTCACTGGTAGTTACAGAAATTGCCTACAACCTTCAGCTTTGTAAAAAAATTTGGGTCCAATTAAACTTCTAAAACATTCTCTCTAAATAAATGCAATAAAGACACAAATCCCTTGCAAAATCCTGTGTATTACCCCGAGAGGGGAATTCAGACAGTCAGATTCTCCAGAGCTGTTCACAAAAAACAAAAGTTTAACCTCGTTAATAACGCTGGGGCTAGTGTAGGCATGAAACACCAGAATTCAAGAATGATAAAAATAAGAGGTTTCTAACCAAAAATAATTGATCAATGAGAAAATATGTAATTTTGCTGAAATGGTTTGCAAGAGCATCAGTACTTTATATTAATATGCCAGATTCTGATGGCTGGAGTGATATGTTCTTCTCTGCTATCCCTACTCCTAGGGATATAATTTCTTGCAGAATAGCTGAGACTTTTCTCATGATAAGTCATACCTTCACCACTCCAGCAAGGCATGCCAGAGATTGTCTGCTGAAACCACTTGCACACTTAGATTTGACAATTTTAGCCTGAATTAGAAATTGCTACAAGTGGCTTTATCATTGGAGTATTTACTACTATTAATAAAGTTCCATTTGAGAGAGGCAAATGCATGGGCCTCCGCCTAAAATTACTCAATACAGAATCAGAGTAGTTTCAGGATTTTTGCAGGCTATGGATAATAACAAGAATGCACAACAATACATACGCTGCTATTTTGAACTCTGACAATCCAATGTCTAAAATATGACATACTCTAGGATGAATTAATTTTCCATAATGAAATTCTAAGCACTATTTAACACTGCTTATGGATATATCTATCTAAACACAAAGGGATCAGTTTCTTGAAATGCACAGGAGTGTCATATACATAACCACCCCCGACAGCAGTAAGAAGTAGAGGGAAAATATTCTGTGTATTAAGAATGGATGCTAAACTTTGTGACACAGTATTACATTTTAGTAGCTGTCATACTACAATGAATAGACAAAGAAGCATACCTGAATTGAAAATATGATTGTGAATAACTATACTCCCAAATTCAGCCTTTCTTACATATAGATATAAGAAGTGGGTCAGAAATATTCTGAGAAGCACTAGCAATTTTCTTTCTCAGCACCTGAATTAAGACACTACAGTTTAGCCATTAGGTCAGTTCATAGACTAGTTCATGAGCTTTGAAGTCTTGGAAGAAAAATTGCTGAAGCTGGAAAGCAATTTTAGAATCTGAATTACATTAAAATACATAAAACTGTGGATTATGATAAAGTTCCTATCTTTGATTCTGGGTGGATTTGGGATTCCATATGAATATTCAAATGATACAGTGAATGAAAATTACACAGCTTGCATAAGCATGAAGAAAAATTACTACAATTAAACTTCAAGCTACATTCCCAGGGACAGGCATATGCTCCAACAGACACTGGGACCTCTATTTCTGAATGTTCTTTAAGTAGAAAACACACTGGTGTTCTGTCCCAAAGCACTGACAGACGACCATCTCTCACTGAGTAGCGTCTCATCACATCAACAGTCTCACTATAAATAGTGTGAATACTCACATAATAGTTGAATATAAGTAGTAAGATTATGTCTAGCCTTAGGCAATTAATAGGAGGGCTTGAAAAATTTCATAACGGCATACAAGAGCTCAACTCTCCAGTGAGTGGTACATCCCAAATTTTTGCAAGAAATTGATGACACAGTTGTATGCAGATCTGTTACTTTCAGTTAAAATGCAAAATAGCATTTTAATATTAATCTGCTGAGGTACTCACATCTTTCTTCTCCAAGAGAGGTCAGTGCATAGCATCACTTCTCTCCCAAGGAAAGCTTTAAAAAGCATTCATCTTTCACTTATAAATATTTCTCTCTACCACATTGCTTTTAATGAACATTCACATATTCTTTGTCTGATAGTTTACTTCTTACTTTTTCTCTCTCTCCCTTCTTTTTAGAAGTGTGTGCTGCTATATAACATGGGTAATCCACAATCAAGATATGGAAAAAAAAAAGGATGTCCACATGCAGAGAAGATTACAGCTGCTAGCCTGCTAGCCTAGTCTAATTTCTTTGATGATATTCGGTATGCTGTAGCTTTGAGAGTGAACATCCCCTATAAAACACTGTGGCCTACCACTATGGCATTATCATATTCTCTTGCTCATATCGCTGTCAACTAGGAAAAAAACTACTGAAGTTAGTTTACTCTATGCAAGAAAAAAGGAGACAAACTCTAAATATTCTGGCATTGCACTCACAACTCCTAACTTATTTTAAGCGACTATAATAGAGCACTGGCTTACTTTTCAGAATACTTTTATATATATATAAAAAAAAAATACCTCAAGTAGGGTTAGATAGTAACTAAATTTCCTACCCATTTTAAATGCCCTTGGGAGCTGTACAATATTGAAAGTCAAAATCTGGTCCTTCCTGGCAAAGCGGTGGTATGACCTTGCCTGAGTTCACAACAAGCTACAGTTTTATTTCAGCCAAAAGCATGATAGTGCTGCAAATAAACACAGTACCTGTGCATTGTCTGTCTGTAATGCTGCATATTAACGAAAGTCTATAAGCAGTAATAAATTGGAGATGTACACTATGAAGTTGCAGAATTTGTTATTTTTTCCAAGTTACCTTTGTTCCTTAGACAAAATGTATATAAAGAATATAACGACTGCAAAATACAGGGAAACCCATATCATTGTCCCCAGTCATTTTGCAAAAAAATTCTTGTTTAAGAATAGTCAAGGAGCCGTACAACTGGAAACTTCAGTCTGCAGCCATTCTGTCATATGTGATATGAACATGAAGTTTTGGTAATTTATTTTATTTCAGTGAGATTTACACAAAGTAGTAAACTAACTTACAAAGTACTACACTACACATCACAAACTTTCAAAACATGCAAGTTTCACCAAACAAGATATTCTTTCATTCACCACTAGGAAGCAGCAGAACCCTGTTTTTAATAATTGCAAAATAATAACTATTCATGGCAGACTTCTGGAATATTTAAAAAGGGGATTTCAAGGCACATAGACAAAAAGCCATTTCTGCCTGATAGCTGTATACTGCTGTCTGATAGCTGCTACTAGTGACACCAAATACTCTTTGCAACAGAGGAAAATTAGAGAGAATTCTGAACTTGACAGAAAAGCTTCATGAAAGATACTTCTCTCCTGCTTAAATAAGACAAACATTTGTATGTCATACTAGTCACAAAAGGTCAATGGATCCAAACTTTTCCTACTCGTTAAGTCCTAAACACGTCATTAATTACTTCAGTAGTGGAATTGACATATTCTTCAGTGCAATGCCTTTAAGAAAAGAAGACTGAAGGTTTAGATTCTCTTGCAATTCAAATATCGCAAATAGACTACTTACTATGGTAATAGCACTTAACATTTACACGCCACATTCATCTACTACTTTGTAAATATAGTTAATAGGGCAGATTTAGATGTGTATGTTTTCTTTGCTTTATGGTCTGGAAAGTGACCCCAGGAAAGTGATTCACTTGTCAAGAGCAATAGAATAAATCAGTGTCCATAGCACTTCTTTCTCCTATGAAACCATCATTTGGTACTTCTCAATATATGTCCTATCTCAGGACAAAGTGAATATGAATATAGTGATTAAATTCTAACATGTTTTTTACTTTCCGAGTTTTAAATACAATTATGTTATGTCTTAACATCTACATGAAAAGCTTGGAATTTTTTGATATTACTGAGGCATTTCTAAATAAATGTATCAGTTTGATACAAAAATATAATTTACAACCCCGGCAGACATACATTACTATTCTTATATTTTTATATATATTATACTTCCCCTCTTTATATACACGTATTTCTATTATATCTGTTCTAGGGAAAAATGTTTCAGAGTTCAGTGTTTCAAAGATGCCCTTATTCTCAGTCATACTCTTGAAAGACCTGTAGTCCAAGTGGTGACATGTACACTTCTCAGCTCTTCTGAATTTTTAATTTTTATTTTTTGTACACTGAAATATTTTATATATGCTCTCTAATTTCATTTTCTGGACTCGTGAAGACTGTTGAGTAAGCCTTGGCAAAGAATCCTGTTGGTATTTATTCTAGTCTTGATGTAAGATGTCACTGAAATTCACATACACACAAAGGATCAGTATGTACATTGCCTAAGAGAGTGTATATGACCTGCTAGACAGAATGTCAGCTCTAGAATGTAGATTAGGTTGAACTGCATAACATTTCCATCCTATCTGTGTCTGCTCTCATATGCTATACATATTACCAAATTAGAACCAGTTCTGCACATTTATTATGCAAACAATTGCAG
>JAWLRI010001111.1:1352863-1374180 GCA_034781795.1 Crypturellus tataupa
CTGTGTCTGCTCTCATATGCTATACATATTACCAAATTAGAACCAGTTCTGCACATTTATTATGCAAACAATTGCAGGAAATCATACTTTCTTGAATGAACATAAAAGCTTTAAGTTCACACTAGGTCGGCATCAGACTAAGTCGATACTGAACATTTTGTAAGTAAATGTCTTAAATAAGGGAAGGCTAGGAACTAAATAGGGCAAACATAATAATGGAATTGGGATAGTCTGGGAGTGAATTCAGTGAAGGCAGGAGCAAAAATTGCTAAGACTTCAGAGCAAGGATTTATCTCAGATTTTAGATTTTACAACTCCCTCCAATGCTTTCAGTGAGCTTGGTGCACATATTTTGTGGGGAGGAACAGAACAGTCCTAACAAATGAATATATTTTAAAATTACTGCTCTTTCTCTCTAAATTATATTATATATATACACACATATATAAAATAAAATATCTATTTTTTTTACTATTCTCTAAAGCAGTACTACTATGATTTCTCTCCCCATTCCTTTTAAATACAGGAAAGAAGATTGGAAGATAGCATTATGTACCATAACACGCAATTTAGATAATGCAGAAATAAAACATAATGTAGTTGTCAACATTTCAGCCTTCTTGGCTACTGGTCAGCTCTCAGATGTGATGATATGCTGTCTCGGACTTTTCTCAGTATCTTCTACATATAGTCCTTACTTTACTGAGACCTCCAAAAATGTCCTTTGGAGGAGACAGATTATGAACACTGCAGTTTTTATCTAAAGCTAAATTTGACAATTATGTCTAATTATGTGCCATATACTTTCATCCTTTCAGTTTGAAAATGAACTAAATATGTAGGCATCTATAATAATGCAGTTTGTCACTGTTATGCAGCATTTGTGATATACTTTCATATATTCTATGATGAAAATACTATCAATGCAATTACTCTAAACTGTAAGTTATCTGAGTTACAGCTTATCTACTACGTAAGAAAGCTTGCAATTCATTTCTTTATGAAGCTTGGACTATACTCCAAGAAACTCAGTCATATAATTTACATCCATAAAAATCTTGACTTTCTTACACTTATAAATTTATGTCCATCTCCAAAACTTTTTAAATCCTCAAGGAACCTATTATGGTACTTCTTGCAGATCATTTGCCATATCTTAGTGTCACTGAAATCAATGGTGATCCTCTTGTGGATTTGACGTGGAACAGAAGACACACGTTTCTCTTGATTCGCAGATCACAATGAACTTCAAATAATAGGCAAATAATTATCCAATACATTTTGTATCTATCATCTAGTATACAATACACAGACCAAAGACATCTATAATTAAACCAACAGCAAACTGTATATTCTCAGGCACATATACTAAATTTTTTAGTGTTATATTTCTCAATACAGAAAGTTTATGGCAGAGCTATGCAATTTTTTAAAAATATTTAAAACATGTCAGAATTGAAAATTATTGCTTATCCCCAATGAACTCTCTTGCTCTGAAATTAGACTAGCACTAAATGTTCTCTTTAAAAAGAAAGATGAGGTGGAAATTTCCACTGAAAAATCCTTTTAGTATCTCCAAAGACAATGACTAATACCACTATGGGAAAAGAGATAAGTAAATGTAATACCTACAGTAAAGGAAATGCAGCCTTAAAAACATTTGGAAAACATTTCTCCACAGTGGATATCATTACTGGAACACATTTATTATTATTATTATTATTATTATTATTATTATTATTATTATTATTATTATTATTAAACTTTCATCCAGAAAAAACATTCTAGAAAAAATAACTCCAAATGAAGATAAATTCTGTGTAATGGTCTTGGGAGTCCTACCAAAGCTAAAAATCACCACTACACAGAATGAAGACTGAAAGGAAATGTAGCAGTAATATATAGCAAAGCTATTCTTTCATCATTCTAAAGACTCAATATTGTAGTGAAAAGTCGGATAAAAATAAAACAATCTCCAGTTTTCAAATTTTAAAAATTAATATCCTTGGGTCTCCTGGAATGTCCGGTTACTAGAGACTCTTTGAATCTCACTAATTGCTGACCAACAGTCTGATTATAAGTTTTTAATTTATATTAATCACATTTAATTATGTGGTCTCATTTGCCATAGCACATTCAAGATTTAGAAATGCGTATAAACCTATGCTTTTGCTAAGTTTTTACAGCTGGCCCAAATGCTGCGTACTTCTCACTCTGTTACAAAAGGAGGCTAAAATGCATTAGAACGGAAGTGTGCAGTGCTGACAGTCCCAAATACTTTCTAGGAGTGCATGGTACTTTTCTGATTTTCCACGTGGAGCAGAAGCTCCTAACGTGCAGTTCAGGCAGCACGTCTGTGCAGAGAAAGGGGAGCACATAAATGATTTGAAACGGTTACAATGAGAAAAGACTTAGCAAAGCAACAAGACTTGAATAAGCAGAACAAGCCAAGGCTAATTTGGAGCTTTGCCATCACCTCTGGATAGGAATGCATGCAGATGTGTTGCTAACATGACAGAAAGAAATAGTGGGATTTTAAATCACTAAAGAAGCTTAAAACAAGCGATTCGCAGAGCCCAACAGTCTTCACAGTATTTTCAAACACTGCACTGCCTGCACACACCACATCAGTCTCTAGAGCTCATTTTCCACCTCCCTCCCACCTCTCACCTAATTAGAGAGCTCACACTATCCTGGAATCATGTACGAATATTCCTTGGTGGCCAGTGGCATAATTCAAGAAGTGTTTCATGGCTCAGAGCAGAGTTCCTGCTCTGAGAGCTCAGTCACCCTGGCTTCTCACTGGTAATTTTACACCTCTGCTCTGTTGTATAAATGTTTAAATAGCTTACACACACATTTCTTGATCACTGAGGAGTCATTTAACAAGAAAAGATTATCTAGCCATGATCTCCTTAGGTCAGAAAAGGGACAAGTAAGTGGGGATATGAAAAAAAATGTATATAAAATCAGGTATTTACTGATTACTAGGCAAACATTTTTTTAATGTCATTTTGTATTGCCTTTTTTTTTGTTGCTGTTGTTAATTGACTAGTAGGAATGAAGCCCTCCAGTTTTTCCTTTCTTTCCTCAGTATTTCCAGTGAATTAAGCTTTTAGGGTGCCAAGTGGCCTTGTGTTTTTATATGGAAATGGAAATAAAATCCTATGGTCTTGGTTGGTCTATGAGGTGATGTACACAAGTATCAGAAAGCAGAAGGAGCAATCATCACAAATGTGCACCATGCCATGTGCACAAATGTGCACCGGGACAGCCTATTGTTTCTATAAGCAAGGACCAGCCAGGGACTTTGCACAGGACTGTTTGCAAGTTGACTGTTATTGATTCTCATCTGTTCTCACTGTCAATGGAACAAATTGCATAAGTTGTCTATGGCTCCACTTGTGTCCAGTGCTGACCATAGTTACTCCACATTATAAAACAGAGTAAGCCCATGCTAAAACAGGTCTAAGGACATGTTCTATCATCAGAGGCTGTATATAGTAGTGATGTTTCACTTATGATTCTTTGGTTTGTTTGTTGGCCCTTCTTTTTCTTTCTTTTTTTTTCCCCCCCTCCATACTGAAACCAAGCCATTTATGTTCAATTTCTGTTTTCTGTATCTAAGTCATTCTTGATACAACACTTCAGCTTCTACCCTATTTCTATTTAGAGACATGTTTAAAGAGATGTCCTCAGAACCTCAGCAAATTCTTAACAAAATGCCAGTTATGATGTTCTCAGTACAATCATTTATTAGCCTGTTCACAGAATGTCAACAGATTAGGAACCAAGCTGTTGTTCTTTGCCCAGACTTTGCCACTTAGACTTGCAATGTCTCACAGCTCTTCCCTTTCAATATATCAGGTTCAAATACAAGGTTTATAGGTTAGGAGTCCCCCGATTCAAACACAGACATTTTTAAAACACAGATGTGATATCTGCCATTCTCCAGACCCCAGCAGGAGCAGAAACTGCACATTTTTCAGTTCTCCTTCTTTCATACTTGAGTTCTCTTTGCAGACCTGAATATGTTCTGTTTGAACACAGTGATTCTTTTTAAATTATGAACAGTCTCAGAATTTTTGCTTCCAATCCCTCAATCTTTATTGCCAAAAGGGGGAGGTATGTTTCTTCACAATCTTCAGTGACAAAGCTTTGTATACAATTCACCACTGCTCATCACTGCCTGCAACTCCCTGGATTTCCCATTTTATTAAGTTGACATGTTCTTTATTTAAATGTTAAAGGAAGATTTTGATATGAATTCTATTCATATAACAATAGGTCTTCTAAACTAGAGTTTAAATGAAACTCACAGAATAAGGCCTAAACGACAATATTAGGACTCCATATCCTACTGAAATGAATGCATCTGGGTTTTTTTTGTTTGTTTTGTTTTAGGTTTTTTTTGTATCAGGTAATATTCACTTTATCACTGCTGAAGAAAAACAAATGTCAAACACTACCTGACATTAGAATGACAAAGTCTCTGACTAAAAATGAATTAAAATGATTTTTTAAAAAGCCATCTGAAAATTGAATAAGCTGAAGCAGAATATATGAAATTCTACTTTGTTTTCTGACTGCTGATAAATAAACCTTAAATAAGTGTGCATTCCCAGAAAAGTAAGCTCTGTTTGAAAAGTGGTCTTGGGAGTTCAATGGGAAATGAAGGTTTCGTGAAGAAACTTAACTTCTACATCTTTACACAAAGTATGAAACAAACTAATTCTGGCATATATCTACACAGTTAGAATCTCAAGCTTAAAACTTGCTCAAAATCAACAAAATCAAGAAGCAGAACATTTGACAAACTCCATTTGCTATTTTTTCCTTTTTTTTTCCCCCATCTCTTGTCACTCTGCAATTCATCATGCTAAAAGCTTTGATCCCTAGCGTTGAACAGACATGAATTTTCTAAATGACTAAAACTTATGGGCAAGTGTTTCCTTTTAGAGCTATATGTAAATGTAATGTAAAATTTTATTTTTTTAATCTCTTTAATCAGGAACAAGGGAATTAGCCAGCTGTTTGGAACTCATGTTAAGAAGTAATTAAGCATCTGATTGAATTTTTGTGCATCTCAAACAGCAAAGGCACACAAGACAGATCACTTTCATTAAAAGAAAAATCTCTTTAACAAATGACAATAAAAAAGGTTTACTCCAATGGTTTGTCTTCGAGGTATGCCTCCGCAAGAAAGCACACATCAGAGTGGCAAAAAAATTTGCTTTATGTGTCAATCATACCAACAGGATTCCTTACTGAATGACACCCAGCTTTCCCTTACATCTGTACTGTGTGCTACCACAATACACTAAGGAATTGCCTGTCTTGCAGTCTTCACAGAAAAAAAGTAATCACAAATTATCAATTATGCCAGTGTGGAAGTGGACTTCATGGTCACCTGTGTTTTTATGTTTGGTTCCCCTTCGCACCCTGTGGGGAGGGTGTGTGTTTGTGTGAAGGGAAGGGGAGGGTCATTTTTCAATTGTTGGGAAAGATGAATTATTATTATTATTGAGGTTATGCATATATATCATATGTAGCCAGAATTAGTATATCTGACAAAGTAATTTTTACTCCTTTCATACAAGATTGTCTAGTATATGATGAATTTAAGAAAGATGAAATTTATTCTAATTTTCAAGCACCAGCAATCAATAGCCAAATAGAAAAAAAAAAAAAAAAAGATGTAGGATGAAGATAGGAAAACAAATCATTAGAGAAAACTGCTCTGAAAATTTCATCACGAGAGATGTAGGAACAGCTCCTTGGCTATTCCAGTTTGCTCTGATTTGGGTCAAAGCACCCGCATTCCCTTTGTGCTAACTAGGAACAACGCAGATGCAGGAACGAGGGTTATTGAGGCAGGAGAGTGAACTCTTTTTGCCTCCTCAGAAACACCGAAGAGGGATTAATCATGTAGTTGTCCTCATTGCTAAAGTGATGCCATAATGAAGTGATGCTGATGCCTCATTGCAGTTCGCTCGCCCAAGGACTTGCACTTTCATCAGAAGAGAACACAGAACAACACTAGCAGGAATGAAGCCCTACATGAGCTACACAGTGGCACGGAGGAAGGCGCACCACAGCAGTATTTGGATACTAAATTGTCACACCAAGTGTGAAGGCCAGGGTTGGCCCTGGCCTTCAAAGCCTAAGAGGAGGTGTGACCCATAGGTTTAGGCTGCTAGGCTGTACTTATAGAAATCCCTGATGTAGACATGCAGCGTGACCTCAACAGCTTCTCGTCTGGTCTACTGGGACCATGGAGATGGAGTAGCAGGGATCTTACACCTGCTCCAGGAAAGGTATTTAAGGAGTTCCTGGCATTAGGGTTTCCACATTTTCTAGACATATGCCCACAGTATATACTCACAGCACTTTCCTGCTCCTATCTTCTTTTACCTACTATAAAGAATGAATACCTTGCCTAAAGATTTACTACACAACATAAAACTAGTCCTGTTGTGGCCAGTGGTAACTCAGGAGAAAGGTAACTCAGGTCTGGTAACTCAGGAGAAAGGAACATCAGGGTACAACAAACTACCTGTGTAATTTAAATGTATTACATAGTGGAAACATAGTGTGATTCTAACAGTTTAAAACACAATAAAGTCTTTTTCTGTGTTTGCTTTGCTACTCCTCTGCTGCATAACAAATATGGTAAGATTTACAGATGAACGAGAAGTGCTCAGTTGTTATATATCTGAACAAGAACTTTAAAGACAATAAAGTGGATTTGCACACTTTGGTTACTTCTTGCAGAGTCTGTTCGTTCAGCCTACAGAGTGGGTCTTTGTAAGTTTGGTAAAAAGTTGGCAGATGTTGAGACAAAGATCATTTAAAATTCAGAGAACAGGGCAAAGTTGGGCAAAGAATAGTCAAAGTGGTTCCCAACAGAAAAACAGCAAGTATTCTCCAATCTAAAGCTGTAACTCTAATGAACATTTTTCAAGATAACAAATGTTTATGGTAGAATATTTGGCAACATTTCAAAGTTCCCCAAGCAAACGTAAGCTCCTCTAGAATAAAAACATTGAAATGGGATATACACAGAGAAACTATATGAGCCTATAAATATGTCTATACAACTAAGTATAGAAGATACAGTCACACATTTGCTCATGTTGCAAGAACATCTTTTAAGATTTTCGTTTTGTTCAAAACTAAAGCGCATTAATGATATATATGCCTAGAAAGATCAAGGTTCTGCCTCTCTTAGCACATTCAGATATGTCAATTTGAATTCTACTCACAACATGGCTCTGATTACAGGGAATCCTTGGCTTAACCTTTCATTATTAGTCTACATGTTTCTCCTAAGAAAAAGGACAATCCTTCTGATCTATTTACTTTCCACTTCTCCCATTTAAGTTCCTTTTTCCTTTTCACTTAAGGGTTTAGATGGTTTGGAAACTAGTTTTGTAAACGCCAGGAAAGGATGACTGAATTGTTTTCTTCAAGTTAAAAGGAACTCCAAACCAATTATGGTTGTTCCTCCGTTGCAATAGGGTAGATGTTGTCTAATAACACCTTTACTTATTTTCTTGTCTCTTTTCTTCCTTCTCTAGAAGAAGAACTTGAGATATTGTTCTCTTTTCCAAAGTAATCTCCCCACAAAATTGAAGTTACACTGTCATGTGTACTTTGCAGGACTGGAAAGCAAGCAAAGCTGTGTAAATTAAACACACTATGGTAGATAAGACTAACATTTCCAACACTCTGCTGCTATCTACAGCATTTAAACGTTATTCTGTATCAGCAATTATTCTCACAGAACTTGGTCAAAATAGAGAAAGAATTCCTCAAAAAATAACTGCTTTTGGAAATTGTCTATAAATTTCATTAAAATATTTGGCCAGATTTGAGCTTTGAGAAGAAACACTTTTTCTCTTTGTTGAAGAAAGAAATGTTATTCAAAAAAGCTACATATATGACCAAAATGCCAAACTATCAAAAATCAAAATATATGCAAGTTTTCTCAGCTTTTTTAAAGCACAGTATTGCATTTTTATACTATTTTAAGCTTTAATTACTTATATTAGTTATTATTTTTTCCTTTATTACAATTTCCAAGTGACGAGCAAGGAAAAGAATCAATGATCAACTCTGATATTAGCATGTTTCAAGTTAGCCAGGGAACCTTCATGCAGTCAATTTTGATTCAGGTGAACTCCAACTACCGTTACTGAAGCACAAGGAATGCATGAATTTCTGAATTCCTACTTCCTTCTTACTAATTTATATCAGTGTCTGCCCTTAAATGCACTCCTGAAGCCAAGGCAAAATACAGGAACTTCCACCTGCTCCTATTTTCAGAGATTTTAAAATTGGAACGAATTATTGGTCCACAGATGAGTACATGAGCATAGTATTTGCCTAGATATCTGAGACGTGTCATACATGCTGCGGTACGTGCAGCTACTCTTAATTGCCACCGCTGCTAAAAACAGGCCTTGGTATCACCGGTGTCGCCTGCCTTTCAGCCAGGTGTCACCTGCGGGAGGCCGAGGGGAACTCAAGGGCTTGTTGCCTTGGCAACGTCGTGCTTAGTGTTTTCCATTTTGCCTTCTCTCTCCTCTTATACGGAGAAACTTAACTCAGGGAAAAAAAAAAAAAGACAAAAAAAGACAAAAAAAAGTAACACACAGTTTTCTAACTGAAGTTCCAATACTTAGTATTAGCCAATACTAATAATTAAACCATCATAAGAGCGATCATTCCCAAGGCGCAGAAGGCAAACAATATATGTTATAGAAAAAAGCCAAACTGTTGTGTCAACTCAGATGTTCAATATTTATTGATGTTCAATATTTATTCTGTGTCAATATTTACTGTCAACAGTATTTTAAAAAGTATTATTTTTGCATTGACTGCTGTTACCATTACTCTTACTAAACTTTCTGTAAATAAAAACACAATAGCGTTATTTAGAATTTTGTGACACGATCAAAAGTATATAAAAATACCATTTTCTCATTTTTTTCTAGTAAAGTTCCTGACTAAGCTCTTCATAATAAAGGAATCATATTCAACATTCACTCATTTTTTTCTAGAATCTTGCTAAAGCTTTATTTTTTTTAAATCTAGAAAACATAAACAAGTATCACAAGGCACAACTGAACCTCAAAACTAGGGGAATACTAGAATTTACAAAGCTGATCTTTGTACCTTGATTAAGCATAGTGCAAACTTCACTATTACACTCATTACTTATAGGGCAATAATTTGTTCACAGACTTGAGTTGCATACTGCAAAGACTGAATCCACTGTGCAGATGAAGCTGAAACACTGTGAGCTCAAAGAACTCAATTTCTGTTGGTGCTTCCATTGCTGTCAGAGTTAGAAAGCATACATAAGGTGCAGAGGTAAGAGCAGACTGAACAGTTCTGTGATTAAACTCGTAAAAAAAAAAAATGGATTCTAGCCTTTTTTTGCATGATGACACCAGTCACTTAAAACAGAGCCCACACTAGTGATCTCTGTCCATTAGTCATATTTGGGTGCCCACACAGTTATATACCACTCGATTTCCCAAAGTGCTAAGGGCTCACAGTGCTCACAGCTGCAGCTGAAGAAAATGTGCTTTGAATGCTTCAACAGTTATCAAAGCCATGTCCAAGATATCTCCAGCGGAGATACACATGAAATAGCTACTACTTATCTAAATCTCTCCACATTTCACATATGCATCTATAAATAGCAACATCCTTTTACCAGGCTGGAGTGAATGTAAATTCAATAGTATATCTAAATCACTCATATATTTTTGGAATGAGCAAACTGGAAGAGATCATTGGAAAATTATCCATCTTTTAAGATAAGCAGTAAATTCAGCCTACCTCCATACAGGCAAGATCACCTGTTGTTTTAATGGTCCTTCAACTTTTCATGTTTCTACTCTTTATAACAGGTATTGGTATATACTAGATAGGTGATGGTTTGGAACTGAGATTTTGTGAGTGTGCATCTGGGATTATTGCTTACTCGTGGGTAGCTAAGCCAAAATGAATTATACAGAAGAGTCTGAAAAGTGACTAAAAACATGATGTATTTTATATATAATGAATACATACCAATAAAATTACATGAGAAGTTCTTCAGAGGTTTTACATTTCATTTTTACAAGTATAATTATCTTGTTATTACAATATAATTTAGTGCTCCAGTATACACATAATGTTTACTTCAGTCTAATTTACTAAGTCTACACAGAACAAAAATACCTAGCTGATAAATCCTGTATGTTTTCCTTCTCTATTCAAAATACAGAACAGATGTTATTATGATCTTAGCTTTATACAAAATTAATATTTTATGTCAAGACCTTCCAAGTTGCAGCTTTTCCCAGATACACTGAATGCTGTGTGTGTTCCTGTCTGGAATTAAAATCTATCTTTAACATTCAGAATGTCACCATCTTTATTAAAAAATATTATAAATTCATTTCCTTGTAACAAAACATGCTTTTTCCATACTCCTCTTCTTATATCATAATTACAGTTATGAATTCAGCACCAGCTTAACCATAGCACAGTTATTGCTGCTGCATCTGCATGTTTCACTCCTACTGCCCTTTGAAAAGAGTCCTAAGAAGACACTGCTAGCCACCACATGCACTGACATGCACACACATGCACACAAAAAAGTTGGAATACTTCTAGGAGCAAGCAAATAAGGAGTGTATTTTCTAATTAAAGGAGTATTACACTTTGAGTAGATACTTCTTCCAACAGTTGGACCCATGTCTAAGGTCTTTTAACTCAGATTATCCCACAGAAATTACTGCAACAGTGCTGATCTTTAAATGAAAACGTGATTGTTCATTTATGCTGTGACCAAAAAAAAAAAAGTAACAACTGACACAAAATAAGGGTTTTTTAATGCATTATTAGCTATGTGAAGGTTACTAGCAGTTTCTGGCTACATAGCCAACAGCAACAGCTTTCTTCCATCAGCAAATTCCCTGGCAGTAAACGGGACATATAATGTCCTTAATGCTGAGTTACGAGGACTGACAGTTAAATATCCTATTATTCAAGGTTGACCATATACCCTTAAATGCATAAAATGAGAGGAAGATAGAAGATACAGAACAGCATATTTTCCAGAAAGCATCACATTAAAACATTTCATCTCTGCTATTAAAGACATGATACAAGTGTCACATAAAAGTTGCTCATATGTTTAAGCTGTCATTGAATTGATTAATGATTAAGAAGAGGTGAACAGTTCAGCAGCATAAGTCTGAATCTAATACAGACCAAAGCATTAGCATTTGCTGAAAAGAAACTATCTTCTTTTTTTATTAGGTAGGTTCAGATTTGATGGGATGAACCTTTCACCTAGACATGGTCATAATTTAAGAGAACCATATGCAATACAAAATGTCCTTTTTCTTATTTTGATATTCTATATAAAAGTGGACAAACAAAGTAATGTGGGTCAAATCCTACTCTTTGTATTTAGAATTACAATGCTTGAAAATGGTATTACAAAAACAAAATTTATTAGATAAGCATGCTCTGATCAAGGTATCTAATCTACTGCAATCCTGCAGAGCTCCCACACTGACCCATCCTAGGAAACAACTCATATAAGGAGTCTTTGGGGAGATTACTGGTGAAATAAAAAATACCCAGAACTAGCAGGACCATCCAAACAGCTCTATACTTAATATCCCAATACCTTTGAATTTCCTTTCCTAACCAGCACTGGTCTGCAGTTTCCACCCCCAGCATACTTTTGGATATGAAGAAACATATATCTTAAAGTGAGAATTCGCCCCTCTTCCTTAGTTCAACTGAAGCACCTGAAACATGCAGGATCTAATGAATGAATGTTTAAAGGACTTTGAAAGGTGAAAATAGAAGTATATTTGTAATTTCTAGAAAGATGTTTTTAATCTCCTATGAACTACAGTTATTGTATTAATCTGTATTAATCTGTATTAATCTGTATTAATACTGTGAACCAGCAAGGATATGGACCAGGGCCAAGAAAACTGGTAGATAAAAAAGCAAAGATTCCTTAAAATTAAGAAGGAATATTTTAAGCAAGTAGTAAACAGTAAAACTATAATAAATAACATAAAGCTACAGAAATCAAATCTGACAATGAAAGATTTTCGAAGTAAATTCAAATTTTTGAAAGTATATTAAAAATTATGAAATAATGAAAATATTTTTCAAGGTATATTATCCTGAGATTTCTTAAAGGGTAAGTTCCTCGAGCTAAGCTGCATTAATTATTAGCTTAATGGCGAATCACCAGTGACTATTTCAGTACACTCTATATCCCATAGGACTCATGATATTCTTACCTCTTGAATGGTAAATCCTAAGCCTTTTTAATGTGATCATATTTATTTGTTTAAAGGTTTTATTTGTTTGTCACAGGTATTAACTAAAATCATTATGATAGATACTGTACAAGCATATATAAATTTTTTATATTCCATGCCTGACAGCACTTGCAGTCTAAATGAAAGGAAAAAAAAAGTGATCATAAAACAAACAAGGGAAAAGGAAGAAAGAGAATTAAATAACAAAACTGCATGCTTATAAAATATGAATATATTGCATTTACTAGTATCAACTGTTTATTTGTTTATCAATCATTAGTTTCTCAGTTATGTCACTATTGAAATACAAACTTGTTTGAAATACAAACAAGTAAATAGGCTCTATCTGCTCTTACATAGGAAATTTTTTAATTACAGGTTTCAGTAAATCTGCTATGGTGGAAGGACATGCACTATTAAAAAAGAATGGCCGAAAGTAACTCTCTAATCACTCCAGAAAAACTTACACAAATATACACATACTACAAATCACAGAATCAGATCAGGCTGTTAGCTAGGATACACATAGAGATGATAACAGATTTCAGTACACTAAGTAAATTCAAATAACCAATGTAAATTAACATGCACAGATTATGCACCAATCTTTAAAAGTATTTTAAGTGTTATTAATGAAGCCTGGAAGATAGTTATGGTAGGAAACCAGTAGCATTAAACAAAGATAATCTTGTGTAGAAGAACAAAATTCATAAAAAAAATATAAAAGAATGAAAGATTAAAGATAAAAATCCAACTCAATTAGAGCCCATGGCCTCAGTCCAGCAAACCACTTAGAGCAAAAGCTGAGTTCTATCAAAGTTAACAGATTTCATCTTCCTGGAGATAAGCATCTGCTTAAGGAGTTTCTAGATTTGGGGCTATGAATTGTGAGCAACTACAAAAACAACAGATTCACCTTGCAATATATATACACACACATACATATAGAAATATATGGATAATAACAATAAACAAATAAATACTATATTTCAAAAGAAAGTGTACACTAGAGTGAAATGCCATTTATGTTACTAGCACTGTTTCATTCAGTATGATCCGTGAAAAATTCTAGAAAGCCAAGTAGGAAAGAACTGATTTCTAACCTAAAAAAGGAACAAAGAGGATGAATTTTGCAAGCTATTTTCTCAATTTATGGATTTTAGGAATAGATATGGCTTTTGAAAAAAATCTTTCCATGAGGGCTGAATCCAATTTAAACATCACGGTGTGCCAGCATTTAACTTTTGCTTCAGCTTTTTAGAACAGAAAACTCCTGAACAAACAAGTGATCAGATCTGCATATCAGTAACTTCTGTACTGAGAATTAGCCATATGCAATATTGGTAACTATGTTTTAAATTCTAGTGACAGTTTAGAAAACAAATTTACCTAGCAGGTTGGGGGCAGTTGCAGTTGGAGTCACGATTTGATGAAGAAAGGAGAAGGCTGTCATAGAGGACATCTTCTCCTCTTATAATGACCTGGTTTCCAGAGCGGAAAAGTAACTACAAGTATTTCAGTTTATCCTTTGTCTGAGCATTTTCAAAACAAGAGATTTTATCTCTCAGGAAAATACTCCAGGCATTACATTCCGATGGTGGCAAAAGACAGTATTTTGCAAAGAAGCAAAGCTTCAGAGTCCCAAGATTGGAAAGATGTTCTAACCGTTAGATTACGCAAGTGTGCATCCTTTCCTGCTTTCTTTTTTTTTAATTTTTCTCTCCATAAGTAGTTCTTTCACTAGGGAATTTATGAGACAAGAAAATGTACACAGCAGATGATTCACTGGAAACAGCTATCTTCATATGGAAGAAAACTGTACATATAATTTAGGCTGGTTTGCTTGTGGGACACTCTTTAGGGAGCTAACTGTGGCATCCTTAAAGGAACTTGCCTCCTGTTAAACATGGTTATTCTTCAGTAGCATTTTTGATAATTTAGCATTTTTGTGTGCATATTAACTTACCGCATTTAGTATATTTGCCAGTATATGGAAGCTCTTTTTTATCAGATGGTGGTCAAGACAAGGAAAACCACTGTCATGACAAAGATCCAGAGGATGCATGTAATCAATCAAAAGTGTCAGTTCACGCCTCACAGCAGTAACTTCCTAATAGGCAATTCTATCAAGATTCATTCCTGCAAAAGCACTGTTTGCCTACACAGCCAATACTCAGTTTATGACTTTGCCAAGTACTTCGGATAGGGTTGATTGCCACTGCACCCATAAGTATTCCACTCCACTATATAAATGTTCTATAAGTGTATGTCGATACCTATATGAACTTATATGAAAGCAAGTACATATCTACCATTCTCAACTTAAGCAATCTGAATAACCCTAACAGCTAATGCACCTGATGACAGATACACTCTGATGAGGCTTTTGTGCTTAAGAGCAAGAACACAGTAAGTTCTTATTTATGCAGCATCTAAAAAGACCATCATATTTATCTCTACAATGAAAAACCTATTTAAACTCTATTTAATAAATAGAGTGGAGATAGCTTTCAGGTAAAATTGACCATAGCCCTTTAGTCTCAGGTTCCTTTAACCAGGTTTTAAAATTATTTTTAGCTTCTTTAACCATAATTGAGGAAAAAGAAACCACTACAGATAAAAAAATGGAAACATAGTTTTGTAAAATGTTTCTTTTCTTGCTATTTAACTCAAACAGGCTGCTAGTTCAGCAGGTGTGAAATACCAGTTTAAGTACAAGCTACTCTAATTTCACAGTTGAATCGCAGAGTTGCCACCGAGTCCCCATTGAGTAAGCTTCACATTTGCATGCATTCAAGGTCATTACTGAAGGTGATCAAAATGAGACTCGACACCTTCATTTATTTATTGTCAGGAAGTGGGTCTGAAATTTGCACTGACTCTAATCATGCTGATTCCACGTCTAAGCCAAGGTTATTTCAGTCTTATCTTACCCTGTCAAAGAATTTCCACTTCTAAAACACTATCTTGCAATATTTCTCATCTTTGATCAGATTTCAAGCTTAGTAATTCTGACAGAGATACTACACAATCTGCTTGTACATCACTTCATCAATTCATATTATTTCCTCTCATCAGCTTAAAACAACATCTTCTTCTTTCCTTTATTATATTCTTGAACACCTCATTTAATCATCTACTTCAATTTATAAATAACCCTGTGAAAGAGATTCTAAAATATACATATACATGTGTCTGTGTGTATAAATATACCTATTTACATATAAATACACACATATAGACATTGTATTTATATGCATCAATAAAGCACATTTATGCATACATATACACATACATAAAATGAGATAACTTAAATGCTGTATCTAGATATAATAAAAGGATTATGGTTGACAATTAACAGAAATTTCAGTAACAGTTATAGCAGATACTGTATAATGACAAGGAAAATTCTCCAAATACTGACACGTACTGAAAATTTTATTGATTCATTATGTTTAAAACATTGAATGGAATGAATGAATTTGAAAAATAATTCTGCTCAGTAACTGTTTCTTAAAATAATATGATGATATTTTTAAAAATATATTCTTAGAAAAACACTATGCTTAATCTCATTTTGATTACTGGCAAAAATAAGAAAACCTCTCAGGTCTGTTGACATTTCATATGAAGGGGAATGTTTTATTACTATCTGTTCTATGTAATCATAGATGAGAAAGAGGTATTAAATACTGGCTCAAAATGACGCACAGACTTGGAAATACTACAAAGACACCAAAGACTTTTTTGTGCAATATTCTTACTTTTAGCATTATGTGAGCATATCTATTCTTTCTTTCAGAGCTTAGTCAAGACTCAGAATTCATTCATTTTATTTCTTCCCTAGTATCCTGATATACCTCAATTGTAGCTTATGTGTTTGTTTACTTCAGTTGTGTATTTCTGGAGACTTTAAGCCTGAATTTACGGAACTTACTCTATTATCATATGTATCTATTAAGAAATAAATTTATCAAGCCAGGTTGATTCATGTAGTCAAGCTATCTTTATTTTTAACATCCAGCTGCATATTCTTGCATTGGCTTCCATATTTTGATAACTTCAAAAGAGACTAGAGAGGCAGCAGTTATCAACTGATTTCCTATCATTCATTAAAAAGCTTTATTTTCAGCAGAAAAACAAACAGTAAATTGTTAAGTGTGAAATCAATTCCCTTTTACTCTTTGCAATCCTAAGGTAAATAATTATAATAGACATGGAAGTTAGTTACTCTATATTGCTAACTTTTGATTCTTGTACTCTTTGTAATGCATTATATGTCAAAGTTATCAATCAAACCTTACTTAATTTACTGACCAATTTTTCACCTAAGAAAATTAAGCTTAAATGTCACTATAATGAAATATAAGGATGAACACCAATAACTAGCTATTTGGTCGCTGTTTTACAAATTTGTCTTTCAACAGTGTTTTTTTGTTAAACTTAATATAACATATATTCTTCATGTTATTTATTGAACATGAGCAAGATCTTAACTGTCTATGCAGAAATATAAAATCATTGTAGTATCTGACTTTTAAAGGTCTTAAATTTAATCTCACATATACCAATACCACCTATAATTCAGGGAAGTATTACTATCCAGCATTACAGAATAACGAAAAATAGCACAGCAGTATTAAAAGAACTGAGTCATAGCAGCACTGGGTATACAAGTCAAGAATATTAATCACTGAATGTTTTACCTATTATCATTTACTGATATTTTCTTTGGGAGTTATTATCCATGCAATAAGACAGTCAGTAATACCTGCCAGTAATAGGAGGAAACATTGCTTTAGTGAAACACATTTTTTACATTTGTTTTAAATAAACTTTTTTTATTATTTTTATTTAAAAACAATAATTTTCACTCTAAAATATTTCAAAATGTACAAAATTTCACAATCCATCCTAGCTTCAGGCCATTCAGAAGAAGCTTCCAAAGACCTCTTACCCTTGCCTTTCTTTTAACCACTCTCAAATTACCTACTTCTGACTGTAGAGCAGCACATCTGTTCGGCAGAAGAGGATTTCTGGGTATAAACCCAGTTACTTCCCTTTCCAGTCCTCCTTCAGTAATCTACCTTTAGCAAAATGGTTCAGAAACTATTTTTCATGTTGTCCCTTTCCTGAGGGCCTCTATGAAAATATTTATCATTATTGTTGTCTTGCTCTAATATAGAAGGATTAAATACGATAATATAGAACACAAAAGAAATCATTCATATCATTAATATATCAGAATGAATCTTGTGTAAAATTAATTTGAAATTTTACACTATTTACATGAGATTATGTATAGGAAATCAACTATATGAAATCTTCAAAACTACTCAGTTGCTGATAAAAGACAACAAAAATGCAATACAAAAAGGAATTTTATTTTATTTATTTATTTTTTTACTATTGAGCATTAGTCTGTCAATACTGTAGAACTATATTGTTTAAGATGACAATGGAGGATTTTTTGGTGAAATGCTGCCTTTCCATGGCTATAATGACAGAGGAATCTGCTAATCCATTCTTTAATAAGAAGAGATGTTAGCCTTTTGAACCTACAGAGATTAGCAGATATGAGTGAATCATCACGTAAGTAAGTGGTTCACACATATATACAAGCACTGCTTGATTTATTGAAGTTCACCTACTGATTTGGTAACTAATTTAAACAGAAAATCTTGTCAGAAATTTAGGGTGCTTCTGCTCATGTGAGCACAGAGCTCCTACATGTAGGTAACGGCTTTAATAGATTTTATACGGACTGGTTTAAGATAGCTATTTTAGTCACTTTCCTCTCCTTCCTGAGAAATGTAGAAGTTAGCAACTGTAGTTGCATATCTGTGCAGTACTAGATCATATGTCTGTGCAGTACTGGATCATATGTCTGAACAAACTCGAGCTATATAAGCTCTGACCGTGTATTTGCCCTAAGCATACAACTATCCTGCTGGCTTTATGCCAACTGCTGCAGCTAAAAACTGCTGGAAAATATTTACTCTTTCCTGTATTTCCAAAATGAATTTGTTCTGTCAGATTAAGTTTACATTGTCAATGCTTTGCTCCATCTGGCAATGCCATTCTGATCCAGTAACCACTAACCTACAGACAACATCTGTTTCATGCACCCATTATCTGAGTCACGCTGGGAATTCACGTTAACATTGATCTTTAAATAGGATTAATTAAGTTCTTGATTAATATTAGACGTTTCTAAAGTTTAAATGTCTTCTTTCAGGAATCAGATCTGATTAAGTAATGATATAAAGTCCTTTTTTTAAGATTTATCATTCTCCTGTGGCTGTAATAGTGAACTAAACATTCCAAAGCGGCCATTTGGTGTGGCACAATCCATGTCCGTGTTGGTAAACTCTTTAAAAGATGGAGCTGCCCTAAAGCTGCAGGGAATGTCCTTTGGCCTATCTTAACTCCTGAATTATGTCTGGGAATTGCTTGTGCTGGTGGCCCATGTCAAAACCCTGCTAGGGACTGTTCTAATTACTTATCAAAGTAGGCTGTCAAGTTTCAGTGGCCACGAATGTTTCTTTTCTAATCATTAATTGAGTAGCAAAAGGTTACAAATATATTTCCTGATACTACCATTAAGTGAAGCCAAAAATTTCAGATATGGCAAATATTTTCGGCCTCCACTTCAGAGTATCTAGTTTGTAAATCCTAAACAGAGCCCTATTTTTTAGGAAGAGTGTTCTCGCCTAAAAACATCATGTTAATGATTTCTCAGGGTAGCGCTTTCCCATCAATCCCGAAAATCACTCTTGAAATTGTTATGCAGCTGGTATATATATATGTATTTTAAACGGTAAGAATTGAGGGTAGGGTCCTTTGATTTCAATTTAGAGTGTAATCAGGCACTCTAAATTCCTTATCAGGCACTTAAATTCCTATCTTTAATAAATAGTCAACTTTACAAAAGTACTAAGCACTCTTTGGTTTGCAATAACTTCAGAAGAGTTTTGATTACCAGGCCCAGGCAATAATTGCACTGTAAAAATAACATATCCTTAGAATATATTAGCATCTTTAAGCATTGCAATTAGTAACTATTTACAATGATATTCTGGATGTAGTTTTCTTCAATATAATCTCTCCTCCCCCACAAAGCAAAACAAAGAACTAAATCAAACATAAGGTGAACAAACAAACACAAAGCTTTAAATGTACAATGTTATAAAATTGCCTTTTATAAAACATCAGATGAGAACTTGATCCTGAACTATAAGTGATATACTGAACTACCACTATATACTTGCTTAAAAACACAGAAAACATACATTTGTATTTGTATTATTCTTTTTTGTTTGTAAAATATACTGTGGATAATTATAAACTTCTGACGTGTCAACAACCTGCTTATTTTCTCCTGAAATAGATGTGTTCCTTCTCCACTAATTTTATGACAGAGAGATGAGAAATATACCCAAGAGGTACTGACATCTAATGATTAGGCAGTAAATACACCTTTCTTACACAAACACCTTTTTATCTTGTGATATTACCTACCTGCTACTCTATTTTTGCAGAAGGAATAATTTTAACTTGCACTGTAGGCTACAAAACGCAACAGAGAGAACTGATCAAGGAAATTACTTGATTTGTGAAAAAATACACAAAAATAAACTCAATCTGTCATAGCCAGCAACTGAGCAAATGGCAGCTTTGTAAAAGGATTAATAGAATTCTGTCTTGTTTAAAAACTCACTTTCTTATGAAAGTCTAATGTAAATGTCCACCTGCATAAGCTACTTTTTATCTTGTCCGAAACAACTGTTGCTTTCTAAAAATTTTGTTGATGTTTTTTACTATATGTTTCTTTTCTTTTTTTCTTCATAGTGAGTATAATCTTATTTCTGGAAAATTTATTTCTTATTTGCATTGAGGAATAAGCTACTGCACTGTCCTGAAGAATCTGCCTCAGGATATCTATCTGAGCCAGATCCCAGAACAACCATAATACCTTAAGTTCCTCACTACTTTTTTTATGTGAATTTATCTTCATAGCATTCCCATCAGGAAGTACAGTACTAGCCCTGATTTTCAGATGTAAAAATCAAACACAGATACCTACACAATAGAAGATTTGGAGAGCTACATTAAGATTGTTAGAAGTGAGGTGAATGGAATTTCACCTTCCTTTTTGTATTTGAATAAGTTCCTTCTGTATTTGACTTTATCCTGCATATTTAGAGTTACATTCTGAAAAAGTCCAGAATTACCTTAGATTTGTAACTCATTGCAATTTATTTGAACCACCAAAGACAACTCAGTCAGGTTCAAGAAGATAGGAGCTTGTTTTATGCAAGAATATTTACTACTCATCAACACATACTCACTGGTGTTAGTGACCTTGCTGGTGTTAGTAATCTTCTGTGAAGACACTATTGCCTGTAGTAGGAGTGTCTCACCTAGTCACAAATTATTTTTAGATCCATTCTTTTTCCAGACCAGCCTAATGAATGATTCAATATTTAAATATCTCCAAAAAACAAAAATGTAGAACATTACTAAAATATGCACATATGCACCTTCCTGTAAACAACTAAATAGAGCTACATGAGCTACATATGCCAATTACACAAGATTTTGGGAAGTTCTACATTCCGTAAACGACTATTCAGATACATCATAAAGAATTACAGAGAGAGACATACAAGTGTCTTCTACTCTTACTGCGCTAGGCTACACAGTTGAGAAAAAAACATAGTCTAGTTCTGTATCGGTAGAATCACAGAATGCTTAAGGTTGGAAGGGACCTTTAGAGATCATTTAGTCCAACCTCTCTGCACGTACGGGGTCACTTAGAGCATGTAGCAGAGCAGGTTTCGGAAGATCTGCAGAGAAGGAGACTCTGGACAGCCTGTTCCAGGGTTCTGTCACCCTCACTGTCAGGAAATTTTTCCTTAAGTTCCTGTGGAACTTTTGATGCTTCAGTTTGTGGCCATTTCC
>JAWLRI010001111.1:1383724-1437268 GCA_034781795.1 Crypturellus tataupa
TTTTAAAAAAAAAAAAAAAAAAAAAAAAAAAAAAAAAAAAAAAAAAAAAAACCTTAATAATGGAATATAGAGAAATAGGAATTTGAATCCAACTTAATTTACAAGTTATATTAGAACTTTATAAATGCTTACAATAGGATAAAATGTTAGAAGTCTCACAGGAAAAGTAACACCATGAAATAAAAACAGCAGACTAACAGTACAGCAGAGTGCAAGGAGAAGTCAAGGTCTCAGGCTAACTTTAAATAAGGTAGGTCTGTTCCCTGAAGCAATCCAGCCATGACAGCAGGGAGCTCAATTCAGGCAAGCTAAGTGAATGCCAGAAAGAGAGGAACTTAAGATGCCTATGTAGTAGAGGTCTTTCAAAGACATTGTAAGAGTATAGAGAAGAAACCACAAAGGTAGACATTACTTATGTGTCTTGTTCCCATTCCCCAGATTTATGCATTTTAATTCAAGTTCAAATTCAGAACTGTCTGTACGTTTGGAAAGTATAGGATAGAGTATCACAAAAGTCCAAACACCATTTGCAGTCTGTGCATTAAATTGAACTGATTAACTTGCAAGACCAATCCAAACAAACTTGTAAAATGTAAATGTTAAAGCAAAAAAATTGTACAAAACTTTCTCCCTTGCAACAGATCCAATTCAAGAATTGAAACTAAACAACTCATAAGTAATATAGTAGAAGCTGGTCACCAATTTCTGAAATTTAATAAAAGAGAGTCACTTTATACAAAGTTAGTTGAAGTAAACCTCACGTTTATAACAAAGATGTTACAAAACATCTGATAAAAGCAAATGAAATAATAAAATAGAGGGAATAAACCAGTGGGAACTGAAAAACAATGAATGAGCCTATTGGAGAACAGATTAAAGAGGCAATTGAACACATGCATTCAAGAGAGAAATTAGCCCTCACTTAATCCCATCTAAACTTTCAATGAACTCCAAATTTTCCACTTCCTCCAGGAAAGTGCATCCACAGGCTATGTACTCTCTGTTATCTTCAATTCCAAATTAGTCCTTATTTAATAGCCAGATAAAATCCACCCTTATCAGTTACCATCCACATGCACTTAGAAACATGCCAAAAAGAGACAGCAGAAATTGATGAATAGAATTAGCTGGGGGTACTGTATGTAAAAAAAAAAAAAAAAAAAAAAAAAAAAAAATCCTTATGTTTGAGTACTGCAGGTCAAATCAGCCAGAAGTTTAAGGTGGTGCCAATTTTTAAGCATTGAACTATCCTAGAAATCTTAATGGAACATGTAATCTTAATGTAAAACTAGGCATACAGACTACTAGTACATACAGACACTAATTTCAAAAGCTGGTGACCAATTCTGCACTAGTTTGATTCCTTGTTTTTCTATCAGTGCTAGTGGATATAATAAAATGTGTTTTATGAAATCATACAACTGTACATAAACACAATTTTTAATTTTACACGCACATATTGTACACATTTACTTCCGCCAAATGGATGTAAAGTCAACTAGAAACACTTAGTGAGAACAGGGTGTACTGTAAGTAAAATCCTGATAGAAATTTTGCAAAAAGAGAAAGGGAGGAAGAAAAAAAAGTTATCCTTATGTTGGGAACCATTAACCATCTTTTTATTTTCATATATTAGAAATGTCACCTCAGAGGTCACGTCAGCTGGATGTCAAAACAAGTGGGCACTCATCTATGGTTTTAAAGACAAGTCATAAATAATATCATTAATATCATTAATTTTTACCCTTAGGTAAATTTTACCCTTAGGGCAATGTTAGGGAGAAGAAAAAAAAAAAAAAAAGACAAAAGACAAAAAAAAAACACCCACAGTAAAATTAAAGTGTCTAAAGCTTAAACAGATGTGCTTTACAGCACTATTAAAGTGTTCTTTTCTTCATGATAGCCTGTAAAAATGCCTTAAGCAAAAATCATTTTAAAAGGTGTTTCTTTGTTTTCAGACAACAGATGAAGCACAATAGACTGATTTCAGTATTAGCAGATAGGTGATACTATTAGCAGACACAGATTATTTGACTTATTATTTTGACAATTAGTGTATAATGATTAATGTAGGAAAATATTTTAGTGGTTATGAACAAAAATACTAACTTACATAAAAGCATGTGATATACACATACATTTATTCCTTAATCTATCAAATATAAAATATTTACTCCTTCAAATAAGCACTGTTTCTCCTTTGATCCAGATAATAGATGGTGATTCTACATCGTATTTCCTAAATATGTATCAAATAATATAAGAAGCTAAAATAAATAACACATGGCAACTAGTCAGATATACCTTCTTATGTTATAGATATTGTATAATACTTACAACAGTTAATGCCATAACTTAATAGTTAAGGCTGAGAAAGGGCTTAAAATATAAACTTATACTATATAGAATATATGCTGGTATTAAAAATAAGTCTTCTTTTACGTTCATTACTTCCACTGGAATTTAAAGTTAAGATTAGATAAAAGCTAGAAATTTCCTGTGCTATGCAATACTGAAGTGTCAGTCTCTGACAAAGACATTTTTCTACACATGCAGTTAAAGGTGCATGTAAATCAACCATTGCTATGGCAATAGTTGTGCAAGTAACTATATTAGACATTAATTAAAGTATTTAATAAAGAATCTCTAGACACCCTACTTCACAGCACTGAAATTACTGTGGATGCAGTAACAACCTGACTAATCATATATGTGAAAACATACTTGTGAGTTGTTACATTCTTTCACTGATATGATTGAAATTTGTTCTGTAATTGATGCTAAAAGTATTAAATTGCTTTGAAATACTGAGAGACTCATCATCTATGCCTAATGAAACATCATATAGATTTTGATCACTGAATGTCTATGACTCTGTAATTTGGTTCTGTACGTTTGTAACTGAAGATTGTTCTTGGAACAATTGGTGAATTATTTAAAGAAAAACTTATTAGTTTTATAATATGTAGAATACCTTGAAGTCAAAATTATGGGCATGCAAAACAAGTGGAATATTTTGAGACAGAGATGTAAGAAAGAAAAATGGAGGCAACCCTGTTGGGACTACTTCCTCAAAAATAGAGAGAAAAAAAAAAAAGCCAAGAGCCCTTTCTTACATACACATGCAAAAACTGTTTATGAAGAGGTCTACCTACAGGCACAATAACAGCAGCTGTAGCATCTAACCTCTATCAGTCATCATCTAGAACAGTGCCACTTTCTATTAACTGAGAAATAGAGGAGCTAAAATTACTCATAGTGGTCTGCGTAAGTCACTCAGTTTGCTCCAGTGCATTTTGATGACTCAATTAGGAGGAGAGCGCAGCACATGTGGTTTTCCAGGCAGGTTCATCACAAAGGCAACCTCATCAAAACGGGATAGTCATGTGTTCTACAGCTAGATTAAAACTCTGGATTTCTTCATTAAGTGTCTTGCAGCTGACTGTGCCACTTAGTTTGTCTCCATCTATTCAGATAATTAAATAAAACACCATGCTTTATTTATTTCATTTTAAAGGCTAATAAAGAAACACTGAATTGAAGTACAGCTGGCAATCTTTTCATTTATTAAAACCTTAGTGTACAGAGTAACAATCTGTAGGAGGCAAGGCATGGGCTGGACTTCGCCATCCTCATGCCTTTAATATTTGTGTTCTTTCAAGGCACAACATTTCTACTGGTAGTATTTCCAAACCCTTGTAATCTTTCCCCAAAAAACAGGGAGTCGGTGGAGGATGGGTGAGAGACACTAAGGTCATGCCATAAAGCCAAGAAATGTGAAAAAATCTGAGAATTTTGAAAATGTGCTGCCATCAATCAAAATCAGCTATCATGTATCATATAGAGTCAGAACTATCTTAGTCATAATACTACTAATCGAGAATAAGAGATACATGTTTTTACTTCTACTGGTAGGGATGACTAGGAAAATTGTGCAACGATTATGTAGTTACATTAACTCAAATCAATATATGAAATTTACTACACAGTTCCCATTTTCCTATAGCAAGAAATGTTTCTCCCTTTTGTTATAATATGGTTTGCAGCCTCCTAATGGAAATTATACATGGTAATATACGATTTTTCCTTGATAACAAATACATTCTACCATAAGATGATCTAGCATTAATTCGTAAATACTGGGATGAAAGAATATATATTAATGTAAAATATTTTAAATAGCTTATGAAACTGTATTTCAAAGACAACTGAATACTCCATAAGATCATATATATTTTTTTTTCTTTTTAAGAGTTACCAGTTGACCAGTTGAAATTGTATGTAGTTAATACATCTTCACAAAATTGCACATACCTATATACAAATATATGCTAGTAAGACTGAATTTTTCAAAGTGACGGTGAGACCTCAGTTGTACTGCTTCCTCTCTAAAGAAGGTTATTGTATATCCTATGTTTATTGTAGAGATAGCAAAGAAGGAAAAGGCAGGCAGGCAGGCACACACATGCACACCTGCACACACACACACACACACACACATATACACACACTTCACATAGAAATAGATACCTTTTTTTCTTTCATTTTTTCTATTCTATTTCTTTCTATTTTTTCTATTCTACATTCGTTAGATGTGAGATTCTTCTCTGTCGGGGTTTTCAGAAAGATGAGGGAATATTTGAAATGTGAGTTGAAAAATATTTTCACTTTCTGCCTTTTTTGAGATAGTTGAGACAGAAACATATTTTTCCGAAACTTCAGCAAGGTCTAAACTGTCTACTTTCTCTTAATTTAACATTGAATACAAACCTGGAGGCATTTACAACTAGAAGGAACAAAATGAAACATCACTTACAGATGCCATTTGTCTAAGTTATATTAAATTAGAATTACAGAGATATAACTTATGACAATATCTAACATTTCACAAAGCTTCTAAAAAAGAAAATTACAGAACAATATGTACCTGGTATTTCTTGAAACTTCTGTTTTTGTCAACAGAACAAAGTGCAAAGGTGATCCTTTCCAAGGTAAGAGGCACAAAGTGTAAGATGAGAAAGTTAAGAACACAACAGAGAGACATCTGGGGGTCCTTGTGGACAAGCTGAACTTGACTTGGCTGTGCATCCTTACCACAGGGGAAGCTGCCAACATCGTGGGATGCATTAGTGACAGCCGGAGTGATTATTTCCCTCCATTTGGCATTTGAGAGACTGCAAATGGAATACTTTCTCCAGTGTTGGCCCAGTCACTCCAAGAGAGATACAGAAAAAGTGAGGACAGTGCAGAGAAGGGTCACCAAGATGGTCTGGGCTGGGTTTGTTAAGCACTGAGAAGTCACTGGGGGGATCTAAGTGTAGTCTTCAGCCACCTTACAGAAAGTTTTGTAGAAGTGACAGACAGACTCTACTCAGAGGCTGCAGGAAAAGAAGAAGAGGCAAGAAGAGGACAAGAAATTCCAACTGCATATAATGGAAAAAACATCATCTTGGCAGTGGCTAAGGTTAAGTAAGGTTATGAAATTTACTTCTTAGAGATGTTCAAAACTCAACTGTCCAAAGCAACCTGGTCCAAGTTTGAAAACAACGTTGTTCTGAATTCCTCCTCCTCTCTTTGCAATCCCTCAAAGAAGAAATATCCAGATGACTTCCAGAGATTTTTCCATTCAAATACAAGCTTACCTACGTCAGAGCTTTCCATTAAGAACACTATCAGTCCTATATCTATACAAGCCTTTAATCAAAAGTAGTTAAAGGTTACCTTCATCTGGCTTCATCCAACTTAGATGAAGCCCACATCCAACTAAGAACATAAATGAAATTTGCATGCAATTTAAAATTAGATGCTGTTAAGTCATAGATTCCTCTGTTTTTAGAATTTACATACTGTTGGCACATAAAGCGCCATTATTGACAAGGTTTGGCTTTACATCAAGTGTTTTTTTGGTGTCTACCCTTCACCTTATTTCCTCTGTGACCTACAAATATTGCAGTCCTGTTCAGGTGCTCTGAAATGCTCACTGGCTAATCACAAAACAAAAATAAATTCAACAAAATCACCAGCTTTTAGTTATAATACTAACATAGGTGAAATCTTTAACATCTGAATTGAAAGGATTCAAATCCTATATCCTAACTCTTTGAAAAGTGTCATCACAGAACTGGTCACTCAATTTCCTTGGCTCAGTGGTTCCTTTGCTACTTCATAATTAGGGGCTTTTGGAGAATTTGAACATTCAATTCTCTATGCATTGGGGCCTATGTTCAAAAGCGATGGTTTGAAGATGGGCTAAACATTTTATCACAATTTTTGTGGGGGAGGAAAAAGAAAAAAAAAAGGCAACTACCTTCTTTAAATAATTTATTCAGTGTCTTATTCAGAACTTTGAGAAATTTTGGTTATTTCATTTTCATTTCATTTATGAGTTTCCCTATGAATAATAGTTGTCTCCTGTTCAATGAGAAAAATAAGCTAGGGTAGTAAATCTCTTTTATGAGCCAATAAGCATTAGGAAAAAAGAAATTTAAAATATTCTGGTCTACCCTGGAAGAGGTCAAGTCCTAAGATGGTTCTCTTCAAGATTTTAGTAAGCTCTTATTGATTAACAGAAAAGATTTTAAAAAAAAAAATCCTTAACCTAGTGAAACATATTTCTGAAGTTGATATTTTGTTTGACTAGCATCTTCTAAAAGAAACCAATTTTCTGGAAAAACAATGCATTTTACACCTTTAAAATTCAAAATAAGCATTTTACTAAAAATTGATGAAAATATAACAGGCACCGTAGTACAGCATTAGTATTTGCTTCAATGTTCATAACCACAGAGGTCTACAAGTGTCTATCAGAACGTTTCAAAAATCTGTGTTTAAAAGATATTTTTCAATCATCCTCCTTTCCCTAAAATCCACAATAATTTCACTGCAAAAATCTATTAGTCTACCAGAAGCACAATTTACCATTTCACACTTTTCTTCATGCAGGCATCTCTGAAGAACTAAAGAATTGACTAAACTCCACAAATCTGTAATCTGCTCCACACCGTCCTTGAGGAATGCTCCTTAAGCCTCTGTATTAGGACCTAAATCTGGACACTTTTACTCCCTTTACTGGTATAAACTGAATAAAATGGCCCAGTTTAAACAATTAAAATATTTTCCTGAATGTGGGATATGTATTTCTTTTATAGTGATTTAGTATATTCTTGACAATGTAGTAACTGATAAGTTAAAAAAAAATAATAACTTAATTAAAAATGCGGAGCTCAACATATCCATCTATACATATACAGAATTAGTTCATGTCATGTTTTCTTAGATCAGTGACTTTAAAATCAAGTTATCCAGCTTTCAAATATGCAGAGCAAATGGAAAGAAAAATCACTTCTTTCTTAGATAATGTTCAATCCTGATTAAATAAAGATGTGCCAAGGCAGAAATACTCTATGCCTCAGGAGACAGCCATAGTGGAACTGAGAGTGTATTTTATATGTGAATTAGAGGTAAGATGTAATGACACAAGATGAAAGGTTCAGCTGTGATTTTTATAAAGGGCGGGATACAGTACTTCCCTGTGGACCCCATATGCAAAGCAGAAAGGCTCAACAGGAATATATGAAGAGATTCAGCAAAAAACGCAACAAATGATTCAAAGTTATAACACCAACATTAATACTCCTCTCATTTCACTGAAGTTGAGAATGCCGGCTCTGAGGTTAGGCTTTAATATGCTTTTGCTAGTTTATCCTACGAAATAATATTCATATCATCAATATGTTGGAACAATTTTAGATTTTTAGGTAAGACAGAACTAAAAAGAACTAAAACAATAAAATTCCATTTTTAAAAGGCTTGGTAAGGCAGATGATTATATAGAAATAATTTCCTTGCATCTGTTATTTGGAAAGCATGGTTGGATTTGTACTGAAATAAATAACAGTAAAATAAGTAATATTATGTTCACAGGTTTTTAGCTGCTACCTTATGTGCTTTTAGTAATTCTCAGTAAAAGCTGTTATCTACTCCTCTAATGATATTTTTAAGGATAAAGCAAACTCAAAGAAGCATTATTGCTTTTTTTCCCCATTAAATGGAGGAAGAAGTTGAGATTTTGCACAGATCTCTTTCTGTGCATTAAAAAAATTAGAGGGGGAGACATGCCTTTGTAAGTAGAAGACATGAAAAGAGCAAAATGAATGGGATGAACTGCTTAAAGAAAAAAAAAAAATCCTGCTTTATTTGATCCTTTGTGATAATCACACTTCTGGCACCCTGCCAGCTAGACTGAGCATACTGATGTCTGACCAAGGAGAGTAATCTCTTGGTTCGAGTCTGAGGTCTGTGATGAAAATTACAAAGCAGGGACAAAATAAAAATGCCACCTGTGATTTTATTCTGAAGCTAATTTGATTGAAAAAGTAATACAATGCAAAAAGCTTTTTTAGTAGAGTCTAAACAGCTATGTCTAAATTAAGAGCAATGCAAGTAGATGGAGGTAGCTAACATGAAAACACATTGGCATCTGCATTTGGCATTTCTTTTGGAAAGAGCTGGGGATGTATTTCTGACAGGCAAATTGCTTTGAAACAATGTTTGAAGTCTAAGGTCACATTTTTAAAAGGATAATTTTAACTTACACCTTATATTCTATTGTCTTTTACATTCTGCTACATAGGGTATTTGAAAACAATAAAAAAAACAAACAAAGATATCAATTGTTTAATTTATTTTTGATGGATTGCCATTCATTATAGGTCAACACAGCCTTGAGAGAAAAAAACTCTTTTCACTGAGTAGTCTATATTTAAGCTAGCTGCCAACGAATTATATAGACACAGAATTCTCCACACATGCCATATTCAGGTTATTAATCCAACCAGCCCAGTCTTTTACGGTGTTAATCCGATCCAAAACAGTAAAACAAAACAAGTATCAGTGTGTCACTTTCTTTTTGTACATCTATTGATGTTTCCAACATTTTACTGAGTGTTCATTATAATATATTTAATTATATAATATAATTAATATATAATTATGTAAAATTAATATTTAACATATAATTATACCACTGAATGTTTGCATTTTTATTAACAAATATTAAAGATGATTCAGAATGACTCAAAAGCTATTTTTACCAGTTGACTCTAAAAAAAATAGAGATTTTGGTTCTTGTATGTTGTTTCACTAAAAATCCACTGCTCACTGAAATGGAATGGTATATGTTACCTATTTTACTACTATTTTTATTTTTAAAGCTGGATAACAATTTGACATTTCTGTACATTTTATTGTACTTCTCTGCCCTAATAATTTTGCTATGCGCAGACACCAGGACTGATTGATAAAACTTCCCTGAAAATACTGCATTTCAGCTATTACACATTTGCACTGGTTTGCTGTTTCCTTTCTTCTTTAGTAGTGTTCTCTATAGATTTGCCATTCTGTTTGATCTTCAAGTCTGTTTCTGCAATTTGTATTTCTCCCCTCCATGAACGGTGTTAATCAAAGGAATGCTTTTAATAGCCAGCTTAACTATCTCACACTTATACTTTCAGTCCACTCCTTTTATTCTCTCTTGTAATCAATATGCAATTCATTGCAGTATAGATTCTACACAAAAATTAAATTCTGTCTTTTAAATATACTCACAGATATCTACCACCCACACATACACATACACACATGTATATATAGAGAGTACTTTATGAATGTACATGGATATATTCACACTGACATCAGGTTAATTCATAAAAATATGTGGATTCATGTTTAAATAAAAGGTACCTACCTGGAATGAGTTGACCCACTAACTGATGGCATCTGGAAAAGCTTAATACAGCTACTATGACCAAAAAAGGATAACGTTTCCATTTCATGTTGTGTCCTTCCTTGCATTACACCAGCTCACCAGCACTAATGTAAATGCTATCTGTAATAGAAAGGGAATAAGAATAGAAGGATCAATGATAATTTTAAGGTACTTTCAAAACGTTTTTCTCTAGTATAACTTCTGTCAAGTATGCTGGTTTAAATCCCATTAACTATTAAAATAACATCAACTTTCTAACATTTAGGAAACTATAAACTACAGCCAGAAATGTATTAAATGTGTTTCCAGAGCATACTGGCCTTAAAAGGATACTTTAAAGGTAGATATGAGAAAACTCAGCGTATATATATATATACACGCTGAGTATATATATATATGTTTGTAAGTGTTGCATATTCTGTGGATTGTCATGTAGCTAAAGTTATCAAAGCCATTGCTTTATTCTGCAAGATAATTCTGTTCAGGTTTTATCCATCTATCATTCAAGGAAGTACTTAAACACTCCTCAAAGCTGGAGAACACATTTTAGTGCCACTGGACACTACATAAGCATGTACCCAAGTACACAAGTTTTTACACTAACACAAGTTTCCCCGTGATGTGCTGTTTTGATGAATTTTACATAGTAAGGCTTTGAACAGTTAAAACATATTTCTAGTGAGTTTCTGCATTGATACAAACAGAAAATTTCCATAACAAGGGCAGAAAAATTGAATGCTATGAAAGGCAACAAATCTTTTGAATTAAAATGTAGTCTCCACAATCATTTTTCTTCATCTCTAAAATAACTCTAATAATGTGAAAAATGCCCAACAACTCCATAACTGTTTAAGAAAATTTTTCTCCTCATCCTACTCTCTTCTTATGCTCCCACTACATTACATTACACTACAGTACAGAATTTTCCAGAATCCTTCCAGATTTGATTACATAAAACCATCCGCTATGGAGAAAGATGACTTTCCCTTACAGGTACTCAGAAACATCTTATGTTTTTTTAGAAAATCTCTAAATTAAATACAGACAATCTTTAAATACAGAAAAGTTTTTATTGTTATGGTTGTTGTTTTTTCTGGTGAGGTCCTACTATCTCAAAACAAAGACGAATATGACCGAAATGTTCCATGTATTGTATAGTTTCTGATATTCTTGACAAGCTGCTGATGACATATTACTTAAGGGGTTTGTAAAGTTACTAAGTGTCACCAATTGTCTGACCCTAAACAACAATTTGACACTGTACTGTGGTGTTTAAAACTCTCTTCAGTTCTAAACAAGAGGTAGACTGGTATATCAAGCTATGTTCCATCAGTAAATGTAATAGTAAACTTGATAAGGTTACAACTACACTTCTCTCTTATATTCTTTACCCTCTTAGTTCTAAGCATGTATTCTCTGAGATGAACAGTTTGGATTATGACCCATGTATTACCCAAATGCCATCAGACAAAATCATAACAGTGAAAAAATTATGGTACTGTCAATCAATTGTTCAATCTGCTAGGAAAGAGAAATTTAGTTACACCATATACTCATATATTCCCATATATTGGGAATATAAGGTGACATTTGATACATCTAGATGTTCAAAAATGCACAAATAAGTTAAATATGAATAGCTTAAATCACATCCTCACCCTCATTTCAAGTTTGCTGCTTGTATTACATCTGTGCTTCTATTATCTTAGCAACCAGAAATAATAACACTCTATTTTCTACTACTGCCATTGCCTGAACCCTATGAAATAATTATCTTTTTTTTTTTTTTTTTCTCTTTTATTTACAACATATACAGGCAGTTTCTTCCATTCCCATTCTTTTAAGCATCCCTACCACTTGTGTGATTGCTCTTTATTGTTAACCACTGAACACCTGTTAATTACACAGGGCAATTAAGAGCAGCTATTGGCCAAGGTGTGAAGGTACAGCAGCCTCTAATTGTCATTCATGACAGGACTCCAAAGCAGAAACCAGGACTTACAACTTCAGGCTCTAGAATATTGGTCTTTTAGCTAATACAATATTGCAGAGTTGCTTAAAGTATTGCTGTAAGCTATTTACAAAGCTGTTTTCAAACTCCTGTAATTTGCACGTCTGCACTTTCCACTTGCAATCAAACTGAATAGTATTTTTAACCCAAAGACAGTGAGGCAGCCCATCAAATTCAGGTCACAAACAAAGCAAAACAAAAACCTCACACTTTTTAATGGTTCTGTTCTGTTATTCCAGTGTGGGGTGCTATATATATATTAAGGTGGAAGAATCATTTAATTAATATATATTGCAAAATCAATAAAGGACTCAAAGATTTAAAGAGTCTTCTCAACCACTGGCAAGGCTACTCCTATCCTTATCAATAGGAGTTGAGAGAATGCACTCAGAGGGGAGATTTTGACTTGTGCACTCTAAAGTTGACATAGGAAAAAAAGATTAATATCAGCAATATACATTATGAGACTTGCCCTTCATGTACAGACATACTAAGTATTGTCTTTCCTATACTTGTCTTTTCTGTTTATATTTAATTGGCAGACTATGCCTTCTTTTTATTCCCCTTCCACTTGACAGAAGTTGAGTCTTGAAGCTCTTCAAGAAACTCAGACCTTGAAAGCCTAACTTTTTTGGTAAACCTTCTTTTTCTCTCTGATTCTGCTTGTCTCATGTTTGAATATTAAATACAGTATTTCATGTTATGAGCTGAAATTATTCCAGTGTTATTAAAATGCTAATTAGTCTGAAAGAAAAACTTGGTGAATACGGCTCTAAGGAAGCAAAATAGTTTTAATATGAAAACAGATTTTTAATATAAAGTTTACAAACAATTTTTATAGCTAGTAACTTGAAAAAAATCCTGACTAGGAGACTAATTTTCCACATTACAAGTAAAATTTTTTCCCCTGAAAAAGCAACCCTAATTAGGAATAAGGTAAAATGAAAATAAGATCATTTATATTATCAGAAACAGTTTTCAGATACAGGTTGTGTTCAGATACAGCAGATGAGAAGACAGAAACAAGTTCCTTCTCATCATATTCTATTGCCACAGTCTAGAGATTCATCATATACAACTACAGTGGAAGAAACCCACAAAAGTGTATCACTACAGAGGAAATTCCCGTGGGAACACTGCTTCCCTTAATACATACTAAAAGCCCATGAAGCATCTGCCAAATGTATTTAGAACTTCTATTCATATACAAATATCTCAGTGTCATAACATTTAACTTTTGGATTACACAAACTAAGCTAAGTATTCCCGTGCTTATCTTAATTAGTTTTTTGCTGTCTGAAATACAAAACTACTATTGCAGAATGAGGACTGGCACTAATTAGATGCTGCGAGTGACAGAAGAACGATGGACTAGCCACATAAACTTGCTGGCCATAGACCTTGCTTAACTCCATATTAAACAACTGCAATTCTACACGAGTATATGCAAGACAAGATTCAGGTACGACGTACTGTCCACAGCACATGATGAAGATAAACACTGGTTCCCCTATGACATTATAATCATTAAAGAATCAATGGCAAATTAAACTGCATAAACCCAGAGGGGAAAGAAGCACTGCAGCAGATGCACGGAAAGGGACTAATCAATTCTTTTCTTCCATTTTCCAAGTACAGTCCTATTTATCACTATGGGCACACAGTGAAGCATGCAGCTAAAGTAAAGACATTGAGACAAGACCAAAAATCAATGCTGGTTTTATCTTCATTTCTTCTCCCTTATTTTACAATTTGATTATTTTTCTTGTTTATCTCAGAAATGGTAACCAGCTTTGCAGGACCAAATTTTCACAGCACATTGAACAGAGGGAGAAAAAAAAAAAAAAAAAAAAAAAAAAAAACAATGGTTAGGGCAATTTAGCTCCTGAATCATCAAAGTAAATGAGCTTTATGGAAGCTTCCTTCCATAAGTTTGGTGATTTTAGGGGAATAGTGTACTAAAGATCATTTGCCTGCAACATGACATAGAATTTTGTATTATAGTATATGTAGAGAATAGGATGTGAAAGAATATTGAGGAGATAGGCGTTGGGGACTGGCCAGACTGCTCTGGGGCCTGCTGACCTAACTGTACTATACTCCATGCTTGGCTTATGGCCATGTCACATACACCACGCACACAAACTCCACTCGTTATCAAGTACGCGGTACCACATGATGCTTACGTGCTGTCTATCCGCATTAGCACCAACTGAATAGTAACACAGGATGACCACGTGCTCAGTAGCTGTGTAAGAGCATAGGTTCCCCTTCCCCTCCCGCTCCTCGCCATGGACCAGTGCTTAGTGGTGCCTGGAATCTCCCCACTGTTCTCTTCCTCCCGACAGGAAACTGGGGAGCCCTCGTGCAGAAGTGGAGGCAATAAAAGCCTTAATTTGACCACTGTGTGCTTTGTGTTTGTGTGCCTGCTCCTGTTGGACGCTTGGGCACCTGCACTGTCACTCCTCAATCCTTACAGTATGTTCAAAGGTCTGTTTGGAGTTGACTGCCAAAATCTAGTCCTGTCGAATCATAGAATCCTTAAGGCTGGACTGAAAAGAGAAAAAAAAAATCTTCACTTTGAAGCAATATATACTCCTTTCAAATACAGATAGTCCTGAAAGCTTTTCATCAGCTGTTAGGTCCGTTGACATCAGATGGAACTCCCTAGATTTTTCCATCCTTTAACTGTAACATCCTAATGTCCATTAGTTGGACTTCGGACATCTGGTCATCTCTGTTTAGGCTGACACTTCTTCTGAACTTAGTCCTCCTGTGCATTATCATTTCTGAAGTTATTTATCATTCAAATGAAGAAGTATTTTAAACATCCTGTCTTTGTTAAGCTAAATTTATTTGGAGTTATAGGAGGATGAGAAGAAAGTACTGCCATACATTATATCTCAACTGTTTTCACTTAGAGGCAAGAATAACAGAGCGCTGAGAAACCTGGAGTGGGAAAGAGAATCTGGACAGAAGTTTGGTTATCAAGTAAATCATCTCTACCAAGATCAAGGCAGCTACAACAATATAAGCCCATTTAAATCAGAGTAGCTACTAGTGCAGAGCAAACATGGATCTGAACTGTGACTGCTTCTAGTGATAGTTTCAGGAGACGGACAGCTCAGGGAACGAACGTGTGACACTTATTCACGGAGCTCAACTTATTTCATGTTCTACTACAACAAACCATTCCTTTTACTATTTTAGAAGTGGATCCAAGGTCATTTCTTAAAAGTACACTGCCCATATGTCGGCATTTGTCCACTCCCAATGGAAGACTGAAGCAGAAACACAGACATCATCAGTTATTGGCATGACAGACTGCAGTGAATGATTTATGATGTAGCCTAAATCCCAAACACCCTCTCATACACTGCCTACATATGAAAGTTTAGTGTGAAGAGCCAAACTTGTGACAGAAGGAATAGCATTTCTTCCACGAGTCTCAGGCTCACAATCTCTCTACCAGACGCTCTGCTAATCTTTAACATTTCCTTCTCTAGTCCGGCTATAAAAGCTGAGGCTGATTTTGAATAAGGGACAACTTTAACACAGACCTTTTCCTCAGGGAGGTGTGCATAAATGAGAGAGCAAGCAGCAGAACATGATTTCTGAATATGGAAGCAATAAGGCAACAAATGTATAATGCAAGGTACAAAGACTGAACTGGAGTGACAAGAAGCCTAAAGAGAAAGCTAAGAAAAATCCTATTAACCATAGTGATTTCTAGCAGTTCCGTAAATTAGGGGCACTTAAAAAACCTGGCAGTGTTCTGCACAGTCCTGGGCTCAGAACTTTACCACTGTCTGACACTCAGACTGCTGCACTCGCAAGGACTCAGATTTCTCTATCAAGTGCTCATCATTCTTTGTGTTTTCTCATATATGCTCCAATTGTACTGTTTGAGAATCACAGCATCATAATCGGGAATTCAGACACTCTGTCAGCAAATGCAGTATTAAATTCTGACATATAAAATAAGAGAAAGCGACTTGTTTTATAAAACCAGTCGCCAGATCCTCGAAAATTTTAGTGTGAAATGACAAGGTAAGCTATCAGCATCAAAGACTCCTGAAGTAGCTGACGAGCTGCAGTTAGTATGCTAGACATGCCTATTAGCACAAAAAAAGAAAGGTACGGACACCAGAAGAATTCCCTGTCCTATGGACAATCTTGATATATGCTTGAAAATCAACAGTTAAGGAAGCCTATGATGATTTGGAATTGTCATTCCCCATCTTTTTGTTCAGATAGTATGAGTAGTATATGACTGTCAAGATTTTCAAAGCAATATTTGGAAAGCAGGTTAGGTACTACATCTCTTGTGAAATTCCCAATTTTAAACATCACATTTAGATTTTTTTTTCCTACTAAATACTCATTGTTTTCTGAACACCAGGATCCTTTACCTCTTTTGAATTTATGGGTTCAAAAACTCAGATAAAAATACCATTAGTAATGTCCTGTTGTATTTTTAATAAATCAGTAGTCATACCTTTTCTTTCTCTCATCTTTGGGAAATGAAAAATTAGATTAAATGGTTTACATATTTTTATTCAATTAATAAACAACCTTTAGCAGGAAATATGCACTTTAAAAATTAGTCCTAAGTAATATTGTCAATGTTCAATCATAATCATGGATGTTCCACCAGTGCTCACTAAGTAAGTAGTGGTTGTCAAAAGTACTTCCAAACAGAATCACATGGATAAGAAGCAACATTTGATCACTACAGGATTATAGAAAGAAAATTTTGTGCCTGAAAGGTTAAAAAAAAAAAGTCAAAAGATTGCATTTCCATTCTCTGTTATAGCTGACCTAAAAAGCAAGGGTTTTTCAAAGGCATTTAGCTTTAAACATTCACAGTACCTTTGAATGTCCTCAGCAGGACCAGAAAAGAGGGATTCAATTTTCAAAGATAATTGTGTCAGATAACTGTCTTATCCCTTTTCAGAAACAATCTGATAAATACCTAATTACCAGCCAAGTGATTTCAGAGCCACACAGCTGGGCCTGAGCAAAGGCTACAGGGAATGACAAGGTTCCCCGAAGCTATCAGAAAAAAAGGCAGTTAGTTTGTGAATTTCTTCACTCTTTTTTTTCAGCTGATAAACTGCATCGTAAGTCCACAGAGAAAACAAAATATTCATAAAATGCTATAATAGTAAACACAGAACCAATATTTAACTGCTGAAGTTAAACAGTGTTTTTTTTCAAATAAAAACAATTAATCTAGTATAAAAAACTTTCCAAAATGCAAAAAAAATCCTTAAAATAACCCATTTGAGTCCTTAAAATAACTTTTTTTTCCAAAAAAAGCATTTGTATACTTTCAAACTTAATTTTATCTAGTATTGAGATATAATGCTGCACTTTAAGAAACTAGTTTAAACACAATTGTATTCTTGTTGCACACTGAAAAAGCATTCAGTTCTTACACAACTACAGTTAAAAATTCAAGATCTTCCCTGGAAGCACTCTTAACTCTCACACTAAAAAAAACTTTAAAAATGTAGTCAATGTTCAAGAGCACTCTCATGTTTCTTGAAAAAAAAATGATAATACGAGAAGCAATCCCCTTTAAAAATATACAGTAATGACTTTTAAATTATTTTATCTAATTAAAAAAAAACCCAGAGCATCTCAGGCTTCACTGCATTCTTTGAAAAATTATATTGCAAAAAGAAATTCGTAATCTTGCCTAATTCCTTGTCCTTGGAGATGCTTTCGCCCTCGCTATACATCCTAAACATTAATGGAAAGCACAAAATACCAACATAATGTGGAGTTCGGAATCACAGATGATAATTCTTCAACAGTATTAAATTGACCAAGTTATGTATTCCTCAAGCGTTGTAAAACAAGACACAACAGCTTCTTGGTTAAATAATCTGTTTGAAATGTTAACTCCTTGGGGAAAAGGAGGAAAAGTCCGTCTCTCATGAAGATACTGGAAGATACTGGAAGAATGGCAGAATCCTTTTGAAATTGACACTGATCTGATAAAGTCATGACGGTTGTTGATAGCGACCCTTTCAGCTGCCTCTTTGGGCTACGCCGTGGCATTTAGCTGCAGTTTTAGGCATCTCACAGTGTCAGGGCTGTCATTTCAGAGGGGCACATGGGACTGCCTGCACTTTTAGAAAGGCCCCATGCCGTTCACACCCCAGTGAGGATATGAGCTTGTCTAAGTGAGAGAAGTCCTACTGCCTCCTGTCCCGAGACCAAATGCTAGAAGCTTTCTGCTTTGTAAGTAAAGCAGACTTTACCATCTAACTACCTGAATGTTCCCACTAGCTTTTTTTATCAGGAGTCTAGTTTGAAGTAAATGCAAAAAAAAGTAAAGTCACTGCAATTCTACTGTCCTTGAGTCAAAAGAAAGATGAAAATACTTCTCTTGCTTCCCCTCTTCCCCAAGAGAAACGAAGGGAGGTCATTTATCCATGCACAACTAGCTCTGTTCTAGATAACTGGGAGTGAAACGTGGGCCACTGCTCTCAAATGACATGGGGGAGAACTAAAAAGGAAATCTAGTGTTACCGCAGTGTAATCCTAGATATAGGACAAGAGACAATGGCACAAACAGAAACACAGGAAGCTCCATCTGAACATAAGGAAAAGCTTTTCCTGTTTGAGTAACAGAACATATTGCCCAGAGGAGCTATAGAGGTCCCCATTCTTTGAGATACTCAAACACCATCTGGACATGATTCTGGCAATGAGATCTAGGTGAACTTTCTTGAACAGAAAGGTTGGACTGAAAGATCTTCAAAGGTTCATTCCAACTTCAACCATTCTGTGATTCTGTGAAAGGTCAGTTTCAGAACCCAAGGCCTTATGGTCCTACTACTTCTACTTTGGATTTTTCTGAGGAAAATAGCCCAAAGTGTGTATGGGAAGTGGAGAATCTAAATGCAAGAAGGGCTACTCCATTGCTTCCAATAATCTCTCTCCATTACATTTTATGAAATATTTTTTTTTTTTCGGAAGAGAGAGATCTCAACAAACTAGGAAAAACTGAGATACCACTAGCAAATTCCTCCCAGACAGTGCCTGTACACTATGAGCAAGTATGAGAGAAGAGAGAATCTGAAGTAACACTTGAAATCCCATTTTTAATATTTCTCTACAAGTTAAATTTCAAATAAACTCTGTTATAAAGACCCAATCTTCATTAAGACCAGGATCTGTAAAAAAGTTTCTTTCGACATTTAAAAAGAAATCTGAAAATATAGAAAGTCATCCCTCTTCTCTCCGCAGTTGTTCTGGTTTTCTCCTTTTTAAGACAAAAATCCTAACACAACAGTTTAAATCATCTAGTTAGGTCTAGAACATAAATCAATGTCCAGAAGATATCTGTTAAAGAGCTAACACAGCAGACAACTCAGGTTGATATGATTGAATAGCCTGGAAATTCTGCCTTGTCATGGTGCTTCCTGACTACTATTTCCATCTTGTAGAAATACAGAAGGTGTAAATGCTTTTATAGAAAGTAAATTACACTATGTATTTTAAGTTCTACTAAAGTTTATAAATATTATTGTAGGAAAAAGAAGAAAGAGGATTCTTCTTATCAAGCTCTTTAAAATGCCCTAACCAGGAATATGCATCACATATGAGAAATAGAATCTATCCAATGGAGGTTGCATGTCTCAGAAAGGATGTATAATCTGAGGAACTGAATTCCTATGAAAAATCTGAAAACAGCATTTTCATGTATACAACAGCAAAACAAGCACATCTCACAATAATAAATTATGGCATTTTGGTCAGACAGCTTAGCAAATCAAAACCCCAAAAACAGCTTTTGCAATTTTTCCCATCAATGCAGGGAATATTTCTGAAAGAAAACCTGCAACCCAAAAAAAAAAAAAAAGGAAAAGAAGTATTGCTTCCTGTCATACTATCTAATTTATTAAAAAAATCAGATTAACTGGCTAGTGTTTTGACAGGTCCCAAGCTTTCAGTACATACTTTATATCTGTCAGATGCATAATCAGATGCTCACACATGTACTGCACTCCCTGTAACTATCATGGACTCTAGCTATAAACACTTTTTCAAAATTATGGATGTGCCTGCCATAACTGGTGTGACCTTTACTAATAGAGGAACTGCTGTATAATCATTCTCAGGTGGGCAGGAAAATAAAACATCTTGAATCACTGATGTCAGTCACATCAGCAGAAATTTGAAGACGTGGGCAAATACTGCCTGTTAAAGCCTAAAGGACTGAAGTTCAAATATTTTTGAGATGGACTGAAACTGACAATTCGAGCTTTTCAGAAGTAATCTAGTAATAAACCACTATGAACAAACTAATTTGAAACTGAGAAATAACTGAGAATAGGTATAGGTCGAAAGAAAGCCAATTCCACAGAAAACATATTTATGACTTATTAGCCATTTCAGTTTTAGCCTTTCATTTAAACACTCCTTTTGGTCTGTAACTACTAAAGGACTACTAGCATGCAAGACTTCAATGCCTTATTTTAAAAACGCTAAGATCAATTCCCAAGAAATATTTCTCTCTCTGATTTTAGAGAAGATTTCATTTCTTTCTATTGAAGCAGTTGTCTCTATTTCATTTTTCTAATAAGCTTTGTGCTTATTAGAAAATTACGCTTATGCAGAAGACAACATCAGTGCAGGAGGACAATAATATCACATACTTCCTCTCTGGAGACAGAAATGAATTATGTTAATTAGATGTTAGAAAAAGCTATACATGCTTGTGCTACTATGCCATCCTGCCATTTCCTGAAGCTTTACTGCTTATTCTAAGAATCCAAACAAGGTAACATGGAAGTATTGTAACTTGAGGAAAGAAAGACACTCTAGCAAAGGGACGCAGAATAATTTAACCTCACAATTAATGCTGTCTACGGTAGTTACTTTCTTTAAATAATGACTTTGATTTTTTTTTTCAGATAAATCTGGAAGCCTGGCTCCAGAGGGTTTTTTGAAGCCTTCTGGTACCAATGAGAAGAAAGAACTGGATTAGATGCTAGGCTCATATAGCTAGAACATAAATGTACTCATACTTCAAGAAGTTACAATACAGTCAGAAGAACTACTGGGTATTAAAGAAAAGGTTAAAATGGCATCTATGTGAGTCTTAAAATGCTATATTGCTATCAAATGCTTCCTTCCAAATAAATGGTTTACAGCTGAAATAACACCGATCTTTTAGGGTGAAATTATGCTGCTAGGAGAAACTGTTTAAGGGTCCCCCAATGTATCTTCTAGATCCACAAGGAAACTGCTTATGTAGAGCACTGAGGCAGATTAAGTGCCATGAACTGAAGCCAGAATGACAAATCAAAATTTCATTTTCATAAAACAAACATTTTCTTTCCCAGCTTTTTAAATTTTTGTCTGAAATTGGCATTGATGAAACAAGAAAAATTAAACTCAAGTCAGGAGTATGACTCTTCAAGTCAGAGTATACTAAAATGTGCTGCTATGCTTTGCAGCAGACCTAAGAAGAAAAAGCACTGGGACACAATCTCAAATGTGTTTTGGAAGACAGTACCTTCATCTGTACACTGGGAAAAATTCCCTCTTCAGCATGCCTGTTGAACAAAGATCTTTCCTCCCTTCCTCCAGTATAATCTAGCTAAAAATATTCTCCCAGATGAAACAAATACAAAATAATTGATGACTGACAAGTTGCTGACATTCTTCAAAGCAAAAGATGCTGTACTACATTACAGGTAAAGAAGACTTGGACACATAATAATGGAGCACATGAATGAAAGTTATAGCGGATTTGATTACCATGAAAAATAAGAAAATGCAAAGTTCCTTACAAGCAGTTTGAAGACTGATAGTCCCTGTTTTCCAAATAGGTATATTTGGAATCCAAGAAAGTAAATTCCCTGCAAGAACTTTCCCCTTTTAAATATTCATCTTCCAGTCTTAAGAAGCTGATATTTATGAGGCTCCACTTTTAGCAATTTGCTACACCAATCTAAAATAGCACTGCTCACATTTACATACAAATTAAGCCAACTGCATCATCACATTCTTTAAGCTGTTTATTTACTTTGTACTTGGCAAAGCATCTGTTTCAGTTTTCCATAATACAGAATAAATTATACTAAAAATATAGGTTTCTCTCAACATCTGGAATAGGATAAACTAAATTTTAAATTTTATGCTAAGTGTGACACAGCATAATCACAATAAAATATGAAAAGAAGGAAGATGACAGAACAGTGCAGGAATGACACAATACAGTTTCACAGCTCTTCGATTTGATACAATCTGTCAGTGTAACTCCTAAGTCTAAACTACTAAATTTCACATATGAATGTCAATCTGATCTGCTGGGCAAACATTCAGACAATTTATTTTAATGGATCAATGTCTCCATTCTAGCATAAATCAAACCCTCTGTTACAATAATAGATGATATGAAAAGAACCACTTCTGCTAGAAGATCTATCTTCAAATCAGGAAACATTCATCTTCATATTAAATATACCTAGTTATATTCAGCGGTCTTACTTTTTTATTTTGTGATTCTTATATACTTAGTAAAACAGTTTATTAAGCAAAATTCATAAAAAGCTTTATTGACAAATCATAGATGAACCTCTCCAATCCTGATCTCCCTTCTACCTAATCTCTCAGTTGTCTGATACCGCACCAAGTTGGCATGTCATCAGCTTATCACAGCCAAAGTTGAACTCTCAGTTCTCCCACTTAGGCAATGCATTATCAGCATCCTCCCTGTCACTCAAGTCTGCGATAAAATGTCTTTCTTTGTTTCATCTTTCTCTAGCTTTCCTAATTCAGAACATACATAAATCTTAGTGCTGCTTCTTCCACACATTAAAGATAATTTTCTTCCTTTTTGCTTGCACAGCTAAATGCTCACTTAAGTTCTTGGTTCTCGTTTTGATTCATTTATTCTCAAGCTCCATTACATCATATCAACCATTATCTTTCAATCCCTTCTAAATGCCGTTTTTAGTTTTATCTCCATTTATGTTCAATCGCAATGGGTAAAAATTCCAAAAGCATAAAACAGTCTGAGAACCAAAGATCCTTGAATCCATTTAGGATTCTAAATGGATATGGGACATTTTTGTAAGCACTCATGCAGCTAAGGTTGCAGATTATTATTAGGCACATGAACACCTACAGAAGCTTATCTCTTTGACAATGGCGCATCAATTCATAAGTATCTTGGAAACTGGACAATTTTACATATTCACCCATTCCTGATATCCTTTAACATCTTCCTTTGCTTCATGCACTGATTTCTTCTGTGTTTTTCTTAACTTCATCCTTTTTCTGTCTACTTTTCTCTTATCATTTTAAATACTACTTTTCTTCCCCTGATGATATGTATCTTATAAACAGCTTTGATGGCTTCTTGCATAAATGCCTAATATTTCATTTTACTTCATGCATTTTGCACAAAATATCTTCAGTGAACTTCCTCCTTAGTAGTTCATCAAGCTCTAAGACAGAACTAGCTAAGTGCAAGACAGTTAATACTGTAATAGTAACAAAGCAAGCAAGTATTTATACAAAGCATGTGTGTTTGTTTAAGCAATATCAAACAATATACACCTGACTGCATATTGACATTTCTTCCACTGCAATGAATTTACGTTCAAATTTATGTCAGTCTTGTATTTGACATCAACATCCCTTCACTGGGAACAGTAAATCTTTTATCAATATAGATGTTAAAACTGTAACTTCTAATAGACCATACACAGAAACCAAGTAGAAAGATTAGACACCCAACACCAAGATTCTAAAGCCAACAACACATAGACACAACTATCAACGTTTTAGTCTTCCCTGATTGTTTCTGCCTAGGATTCCTCTCTCTTACATATCACAGTACAGCTTTGATGAATTAACTGTTAGAAATTTAACCTTTCCAGGAGTAAAGAAACAAAAAATAAACTATTAATAAAATAGAAAAAAAAACATGTATTGTTAGTCCGAGACAATGCACATGGAAATATAGTGTACTCCAATTTGGCAGTAAATTAAGAACTCTCATTCACAATTGAGTCAAAGAGCAAAATGAACTACCTGTTGATACGGAGACAGTTGGTTCTGAACTTAACACGTTACGCTTAATGTTGTGAAGAAAATGGATCTTCATGGCCAAGGAAAAACATCTGTCCCTGTGCTGTAAACCTGTCAAAGAAGGATGATCCTCAGGTAGTGTGTCTCAACTTCCATGTAAAGGAACACGGAAGGAAGAGAGGAACGCATCTTTATAAGCAGTGTGTTTTAGAAGACACAGGTTCTGTTATATAGAGAGTTTTGCTCTTGCATTTCAACTGAGCCCCAAACCACCTGTGGTAATTTTTCTTTTGTTTAGTGGCCTGGGTCACACTACTCCCCTGTCTATTTCCTGTGCCCTAAGTAGAAGCTTATTTAGGTTTCATTCTCAGTGCATCAAAGCTTCTGGCTTCGTAAAAGAGGCAATCCATCTAGCTTGTTATTCAGTTCTGGTCACATAATTCATGTGGACACCCATCAGCTATTTTCTTTTTACGCGTTAGGTTTTTTCACTCAGACCAGTTGTCTGATCCAACCTCTGTGTTGCATGCATAAACGCTGTAAGGATCATAAAGGAAAAGGCAAGAGTAAACAGCTATGAATATGGAAGAGAAAGAGTGAAACTGACTCCATTTGCATTTATACCTATGCTAAATTAAGCAACTACATGACCATGGCTTTAGACCATGATCATAACTAACCTATCAGAGACTCTTATTAATAAACCCCTATCTTCTGGATAGATTGTTCACAGTGGGGGCAGGAGGAGAAGCGGAACAGAACAGGAAGAAAAAAAAAAGACATTTTTGCAAGCGAGAAGGTCTTTACAAGAGGGCTTTACACATAATTAGTAATGCCTTTTGCAGGTATTTGCTTCTAGATTGTTTTTTTCTAAATACTCAATCTGATAGCAAAAACTCTCATATCTATTCTATAAAAAGAACTATATATTAGAATCTATATAAATGCATCCAATAAAATGCTTGATTTTTTTCTTAGTAGAGGTACTAAAATTTCCCCCTTTAGTTCATTAGCCTTCATTCAACTTTGATTGCTGCTATAAAATGGTATTTCCTTTTTTATGATACCATGATCAGATTTTTTGCCTTACTATAAAGGAGTGACCATCAATCATCTGTATTATTCTATCATGATCAGTGCTTAGAAGGGAATGCTCAAGTAACTTTATTAAATCATGCATTACCTACAGCCCATAGTTAAAGAAAAACAAACTGCTGAATCCAAAGCTGTAGTTATCAGAGAAATATGAATTGCCCTTTTCAATATGTATTATTAAGAATCCTGAATGAGACACTCTAGTAGCAAAGCCAAAAATGATTCACATGCGATACACTTAGGGCAGAAGCACTTAGAAATTTCTGGCAGAAGTGATAATTCAGCACATTCTCAATGAGGGAATAAAATGGCCAGCACATGTATTAATCATCTGATATTATCTTTTGTATAGCAGTGTGTACTCCTCTCCCTTTAATTGTTGCTAGCTGAAATGGCATTTGCGCTGAGCAGAGACTTGAGGATTAAGCTCGTAACAATATACAACCAAGCTTGCTTTGCCAGGTCTTCTACTACATATATCTTGGCCATAACCCTCAAGACTCCATTTATATTAAAAGATATAATCAAGAGAACCAGACAGTAAGGGATATTGAAATGACTCACACTCTAAGGGCCATTTCCTAGCTTCTCATGAAAGAGTGTTTGTAACCAAAGTGCATTTTCCTCATGTCCCATAGTAGAAGTAGTAAACATGAGCATGAAACAATTTTCTGAGTGAGTCAGTGTCGCTCCCAAAAACTGATTGATAATGATGGTCATGCAGACTTCATATTTTCCTATATGCATACAGAAATTTGAAATGTGAAGAACTCAGATATTCTACATTTACTCTGTATTCTGTCACAATGAATATTACCATATACGCTGCCAGTGACAACTAGCTCATTTCCACTGGGCCCCAAACATTCACTGGAAACCTGTGGGAGCAGTAGTAGGGGTTTTCCTGTTCATTTCTTGGGCATGTATTTCTGCTTATCTTTCAAAAGCCAGATATAAAATTGAGACAGTTCAAGCCTCATAATCCAGATCGTATGTTACAGAAGAGGCAGAGGAGTTAAAACCAGAGGAATGTTTTAGGTTGTATCTCTACACAAGTCAAAACAATATATTTCAATGCAATTATCTTTTTGCCTGCAAAGAGATGCTACACTAACAAATCTATGATAATGCAATAATCTTCTGACTAAAATAGCCAATTAATTGCTTGCATATTTAAAAGTCTGATAGACAAGAGCAGAAACAAATGAATTTCAATCACCTAAATAGATTGAAAAAAAGGAATCCTGCATCCCGTGTTTCCCTAGCTTTGTTTAGAATTGCCTGATGGAGTTTGCACAACACAGCATTGGAGTATTCTTTGGCTTAGTACTTACTACGCAGTATTCACCCACAGGCATCTATTGCCATTCATATACATCCACATTTGTAACTACTTAACCATCACTCAGTTTTCCCAAAGGGAGACATTTCTTTGTTTCACATAATGTAGGGACCTAGAGTGACTTGGCAACCACCCACAGAGGGAACCAGTCTCTTGAATGAGACTGTGTGATACAATCTGAACTACAAAGGCAAGAGCAGACAGTTGGAGTGTACAAAATACATGAGATCTGTAATATAAACTACAGTAACAGTCTAATGCAACCAACACATGCTGTCTCATCTTACAATTTCTATTTTTTTTCTAAAATATTTCCCCAGTGCTTAGCCCACCTTTGAAGAGTATTTTTCTACACATTCTAAATTGAGGAGGAAACAAGGAAGACTTTGGATGTTTTAACATGAGCGCTGTGGTGAGAAAAAAAAAAGGAGAAGCCACAAAAGGATTTTAAATGCCTGACATATGAATTGGGGCAAAATTCAAGCCAGAAAGGTACCCTTTTATGTACTGGAAGCCAGTTCAATTTCCTAAAAGATCGATGACTTGCAGAGATGTCTTGCAGGCCCAGCAAGAGCTCTAAAGTGTTAAGAACAGAAGTGGGAAGAGAGAATCCAACCCCTACAGAATGAAGTAAGCCAAGACTGAAGTTCCCAAGCGCCTTTTTTTTTTTTTTTTTTTTAATGGTAAGAAGCTACAGCATTTTCCTTTCAAATGACTCCTAGAAAACATGAAAATAATTTATCTGTAAGGCAATTAATTTCCATTTATGGTTGGCACTGACAAGGAATTATTTGCAAATAGTAAATATTATTTCCTTCCCTCACCAAGTCCATATACCTTTCCTTTTTTCCTCTACAAGGGGGTGGAATGGTTAACCTTTACTGAGTAGGATAACTGTCTGGTGCTGATCTAGAGATTTTTTAGAAGATCCAGTGACTAGTCACACAGTAAGCAAAGCAACATATTGGAAGTGCAACTCCAAAGGTAACACTGAAAATAATTTCTCACTTATATAATTATATTTTAATGCTACATATTTCACTTAAAAGGACAAGAAATACAAGAAGATTCTAAGTGGAAAACATTAAATACTTCATATTGTGTAAGGTACACAACTAGACACTAGCAGGGGAAGGTTCCAAGGCACATCTTGGATCATCACTGGTCATACACAGGAAAAAATGTGTTTGTCCCATGCCTGTGTAACAGTTCCCTCATTTTTATTTGTTTGTTCAAAGTTGACTGCACTTAGGGAAAACACTACAAGGCAGCTGAATCGGTGCCAAGACAGCTATGGGGCAGAAGTTCCTGTCTGTCACCACCTGTGTGCAGTACTTCAGATGTCGTGGCAATGCCCAAAGGCTCCAGCACAGGCACAGGGCATTTTCTCTGCCAGGGAACACTGCCATTCCCCAGAGGCTGCTGCATGTGTGACACCATGCAGAGCACAGAAGGAAAATAAGATCCTAAAAAAGATATGGAAGAGAGCTTCTGTAGTGACAGTGAAGATATGGATTTCACTAGCCCCACAGTAACACTTGCCCCGTCCACACCGCAAGTCCTGCAGACATTATTCACGTCTTTGTTGAAGTCTGGTAGAGATGGTAAATTTCTTCTCCCACCCCCCTGGTTTTATTACATGGTTATGGCATATTTTGGTAAAATGGGTAGACGTAGGGTTAACCAGTTACCAAGAAAAAAAAAAATCTTTCCTATTGAATTTGGAAACTTGTCCCAGGATTAAGCCCAAATCTTTCATTTAGTATTCATGAAATAGAATAAAATTATCAATAGTGTGAAATCTGAAGTAAGCCCTGCTTTCAGTGGGAGTCTGGACTATCTGCCAAATATCTAAGTTCAAATATACTTCATCTTTCAGGTTTACATTTCAGTTACAAAGACAAAAGAAAACAATCTCCTTTTTTCCCTAGAGTTTCACATCATTAATCCTGATTTTCTGCCTGTCATCTAACACAAACACACACTTAAAAGTATGCATGTATATCTTTTATATATATATACACATATATCTTTTATATATATACATACATATACATAAAGATACATATATCTTTTATATATACATATGTATACATATATATACATATATATATTTGCTGGCTTTCATATACTTCATATACTTTGGGTTCTGGTGGTCAAGAAACAAAACTATCTATATATTCATATATATGTATATATATATATTTGGTGCTTTAAGTAAAGATAATTGCTTTTCTCAATTGCCACTTCAATATTAGCATACAGAATTCTGTGGAAGTCATTTATGCCACTTCATATTGCTGCATCTGAACCTGCCTAAAAAGGCGGTACTGTACATTTAGTTCTCAAGAACCTATTATATAAACTTCAGCGTTTTAATAGGAGAAAGTTTAGTTGGAATTTGAAATAGCATACAATTACATTTGAAAAGACAAAGGGAAATTTGTTGAAATGCTTTTAGGAAATGCAGTCATCTTATTTTGAACTTCTTTGATTTTAACTTCATTTAAATACGTAGTGGTAACTTTGTGCTCTAGAGCTAGGTTTATATCCCATTAGTATGTAAAGTTGATGTTACTTGACTCATGGGAAAATGGTTAGAGAAAGTATAAGGATTGTCACTTTTGCTCCTGAAATCTTATGAATACTAGTAAATTGAAAGCTGAACATCTTAAGTAAAAGGGACAGCCTCAAAAAAAAAAAAAAGGTCCAAGATGCTCAAATACAGTTGTCAGATTAACTGCAGTTTCATCACTTGTCATATTTCAAACAAAACCTGTCAAACAGAAATTAGTTATTTTTACTGCAACATCAGTGACAACTTGCTTTACAGTACTTCCCTCTTGTCATGTTGTTGGCAGGTCACACACATCTAGGGATGTCCTTGCATCTATTTAGAGTAACTGTACATAAAACTCTTTTATTATATCTGTGTTTTAGGCCTTCAACGTTATCTTCCAGCCTCCTCTTGTTTCTCTTTTTGATCACGCCCAAATACTGGATCATGGACTGAATACAAATAAAGAGAATTTGCTCATAGAAAATCTCCCTCTTTATCAGTCTGCATATGCATAGCTCATCTGTGAACTCTGCTTTCATTTCCATATCCATGCTCCCAATAGTAACTTCAACACTTTAGCACTAGAGAGTTTTCCCTTAAAGGCAAGCAATCCTGATTGATTGATTGCTTTATGGTTTTCCTCACCTCTCAGTCTCAAGCCATTCACAAGGAGCTCATTGCTTCCTTCCATCACCTTAGCTTCAATGCCTGAGGCAATGTATCCATATCTGAGCTTCAATCTGATTTTCAAGGAGCAAAAGAGCTAATTAAATCAACTAGAAAAAGAGTTTAATCAATAGCAAGCTATAAACTCCTGTCTTTGTTTTATCTGTAAGTACGTAAATTACAAAAGAAAAGTTCAATGCATGAAAAGAGGCTGAGAAAAGTAATAACTCTACATTATCCTTTGGCTTCGGTAAGTTAAGCCTCAAACCCTCAAAAAGAGTTGACTTCTAACCTGGAGTTGAATTTTAACCTGGAAGCGCAATATTTATTTTAATTGAAAACTACATTATTCTTTTACCGGTTGTAGCTTTTCTTTTCAGCTGGTAATTTCTCTTCCTTTATAAATCTTTCCTTCCACATTTCAAGGTACAAAATTCATTTCAACTTCCAGTATATACACTAGATAGTAGTTTTAACTGCATATTGCAATCTCTGCATTTGCCCATTCAGTTTTGAATGCAACATAATAGATACACATTCTTCTCAAATACGCCTTTATTATTCACTGTTTTCACTGCAATTCTAAATACCGTGTATGCCTTGTTATCTCAATGTGCTCTACAACATATGGCTTTTTTGTACCTTTGAAAAGGGTTTTGCCAATCCAAACGGCACCGATAACTAGAAGTACCACTTTCATTTCCCTTCAGCATGAAAGCTGTCAGTTTTTCCTCTTCTGTTGACATTGTTCTTGCTATCTAAGCATTTATAAGCATATACTGCATTATTGTTTTGCATAATGTTATCTCTGCAGGCTTCCATCTTTGACTAGAAAAGTCTGAACTGGTAACCACATATTACAGTGCCACATCTTTAAGCACAGAGATGTTCAATGCTATCTGCCATATTGCACCTTGGACAGTTATGTTTGGCCTTAAGATGTTTATTAAATATAACATTTTTTAAAATGCCTATTTGTTTATGAATTTGTATCGAGATGGCATCAATACAATACTGAATTTCTAGTCCATCCTGCATACTGCTGGACCTGCGTTGGTCATTCTAATATGATTGCAATGTATTAGATACACCTACTTCTCAAACTTTCCTTCATTTATCTAACTTTCCTTCATTTATCTGCAGGCTGATACCTTCAAAATGTAAAATAAAATGACAAGATTCCATTTTCTACAACTACACAGAGCATTCATTAAAAGAACCCTTTATGCTGCATTTATGGCAGTGGCTTTCCACCACCTTTGTTGAATTTCTTTATTTATTCAAGCAACATTCGCTCCAATTTCTTATGAAGGCAATGACACCTAAACGTAGTTAGTTCTGGGTTTTGTCCTTAGAAAAAAATGTTTGTGGAAACTGTCTTCTACTCCTTCATTACACACTACATGCATCCTGCTAACAATTAAAGCCTGAAGGCACCAATAAATTATAAGCAAACAACTCTTATATACCTACATGGAAAAATTAACATATATATTCAGATTACAACCTGCAATTATTTGGTCTTTTGATCCCAATGCATTACTAGGAAGTACTTTCTAAAATGCATTTATAAGAAAAGTTCAGTAAGTAAGTTTTAAAGTAAAAGGAAAAGAAAAAAAAAGTCTCTGAGAAACAGAATAGAAGCTTTGAGAAGCTTCTTAGCTGAAGCTGAGCCTGAACAACAGAAAACAGAGATTTCATCCTGGCAGAAGAACAGTCTAAGTTCAAGGACACTATACATCAATAAATCTGCCAAAAAGTAACGGTGAATAAACTCCTGCTACTAAAAATGGCACAATTTTATTTGATTTTACAGTCCCATAACACAGTTAACAAACTGATATATCTTAAAGACTTGACAAATTTCTGCAGGATTCTACTAAACTCACCCAGAGGAAATGGCTGTTGAAGAATTTAAGAAAATCACATACAAATATACTAACAAATGAAACAAAACATAAAACATATAAAATATATAAAAACATATAAACATATAAAAACATATAAAACATAAAACATTGTGGTAAATTTGTGGTATATTTATACATGAGAGTTGCAGAAAAATACAGACAAAAATAACAGCTAGCAACCACTAAATCCTTGACTTAATCTGCAAAGCAATAAAGAGTGGATGGGAGCAACATGGCTGGAGGGAAGAAACACAAGTATAAATAAGCCATTAAGGAAGAATTGAACAGGTATTGAGCATTTAAGAGTCACAAATCATAACGGATTTTTCACGTCTTCTTTCTTAACATAATGAACAGGTAGAGTGGAAAGGTTAAGAGAGGAAATGAAATTCACAGCAATTGCACTTAACAAATCTAGTATGCCTAATTCCATGGATATGTATGGTAAATAGGAGTCAGCAATGAAAAGCAGCATAGTAATAATACTGTAACCTGAATTTCTAAACATAAAACACTCAAAATTTTTCACAAATTCAAAACAGACCCATTTTGTAGTCTCTTATTTTTACAGATTTTTTAAAAGATGTAAAATAGTTTTAAAATACCATACAACTAGTCTGTAACAGCAACTACACATACAAATATATACATATTTGACTCAGCAGAGGTTTAAGCTTGAATGATACAGATCACTCATGTTCTTCGGTCACTTAGGAGATTAAAAATAAGCACTTTCCCCTACAAGGGAAGGTGTCTTCTCATAAAATGTTTCATGTCTAACTTAATTATAAGTGTTTTGGATATTTCTGCAAGCAAGTAGTTAAAGAGCTCTCTCCATTGTTTGAAATATAACTCAAAAGCATTTTTTGAGTGCAGTAATGCACTTCGATAAATGAAATTCATACCTGAATCACTTTTCTTTGGGGAATGAAGAAAACTTTTATTCCCTTACAATGTCTTACAAAGCAGTGGCAGGTCTAAGCCATCCTTTGTAGTCACATAGCTTATCGCACATAACTGGATATATTTCATTTACATACATTCAGGGAGCAGTTAAGCATTAGAATACAGCCCCTCAACTAATGTTTAGGGACTAATAGGGGACTATTTTAATCTCTCAAACTACTACTCTCCTTACACTTGTAGAAAACAAGTTACTCTATTCCTTAACTCCATATGAGTCTCCAATTCAATTTTGGAGGAAAAAAAATGGAAAGTAATCATAAAAAGACAGACCTTATATATTTAAATTCTCTTGTTGATACTACAATAGCAATCTTATTACCATAATAATATGTATAGGAATATAAATAAATGCTTCACTTCATCTGTGTCAGCATTTGCAGAAAATAATATGACAGAGAGCAGGGCTCCAGAGATTCATTTGACATTACTGAACAACCTCTTACCCTAGGATATGCCTTTAGCTGCCCTGCTGCAGACAGATTACACAAAGAAAGATCTAATATTGGCTTTGGAAATCATCAAGAATTCAGTAATGGGAATGCAAATAATGCCATATTAAAAAATAAACAAAATAAAACAAAACAAAAACATGATTTTGTTATCCTAAATCTTAAATATTGATAGATTCTTAAGAACGTTACCCTGAAAGGGCCATGATGCCATGATGAGTATGAGAATACTTTTGCCTTCAGAAGACATAAAATCTAACAGTGAAATGTGCCTTAAAATATAAGAGATTGCTATTAAGTACTAGATGGTATTCATGGAACTCACTTCAACAACGAAAGAGAAAATACTGAGAAAAAGCAATCACCCTTTGATTCTGAAAGAAGTTCAACCTAAAATTATGAGAACACAATGCAGAGTTTGCAGTGGTCTGGTGTTGCACATTGGGAATTCCGAAGATGTCCGAGAGCTCCTTTTGAAATAGAAAGTTTGTACTGAATAGGAAGAAGTGCAGTACCATAATTGGTAAAGTAATCCTTGTATTATGCCATCAAATATTATTATTTGTGAATAATTTCACAGTGTACCTACATACATTTCAGATGCACTCTAAGCGGCAGAATATTGTATAATATATATTTTGAAAATATCACATAGTGTGGTCGGGGAAGTAGAAAATTTTGACAACTGTAGAAACACTTTGGATATGGCATTTGGAAGGGAGTAGAAAATAATACAAAGTACCTCACTGATGGTTGAGAACGCATACTAATACAAAGGGAAGTCCTGGCTAATAAGCAAAGTTGATTAGAGTATAGAAATCACTTTGTTTTGATATAGGTTTTGATGACTTTTGATGCTCATTCAAAACAAATCATCCTGACTTGTTGAAGTTTATCTTTTTGCTCTGAATCACGCTCTAAGAAGGATCACAGGATATATGAAAATAAGATGCAAGTTCTTGTACCTTCCACATCCCAGCCCCAACGTGTTTAGCTGTGTTCTTCATCAGAATTCCATCTCTCCATACCTTCAGAAAACACTAATTTCAATAAAAGGGTGTTTACTGCAGAAGTACTTTTGTCAAAACAGACTGCTCTCCTAAAAGCATTAATTAATTGAATTTGTACACACACATTTTTGAAAGCCTTTTGAAAAGGCTATTTTCTCACTACCAAAAAAACTAAAGGTGTTGGTACTTAAATCTGGAAAAAGTAAATGCCATTTCAATGGCATGATCTTTTCAGATAAGGACTTAGAGCTTGAAACTACATCCCCATTTCTAATCCCTTTTTGAGCACATATCTGACCTTAATATAGGTGTTCATAACTGATGAAAAAATATGCGTATCTTCAGATACGTGACAAGGTTAAGTATCTATTTTAGGAAGAAGTCACCTTCTGGGCATGCTCCCCACTGACTATCAGATCAAACTGTTGGAATTTACAAGCCTAACCTTAAATGACCAACATAAGATGGCAGAATCCTTCTGACTATAGACAGTTGGTTAACATTTTTATATGATTAAGATCCAGAAGGAAATAAAGCCATTCTTCTTGACACTTCTAGGAAGCCATTTCTGCTGCACAGCCTGCAAGGGAGACCATTGGAAAACTGCTAAAGCAGGCTATTTTCTCCTCCCTTCTTTTCCTATCTAAGGCTTGCTCATTTCCAGTCCTTCCCTTATTGTCACTTATCTGTAACTTCACTCTCCATCTGTACTGCCTTATGCTGAGTGACAAGGTCATATCGAAATCCTATCCATAAATTTTAAAAAATGTAATATAACATCTTAGGCAAAAAAGCTGTTATTAAATAGTGATGTAAAGAAAAAAGAATCCTACCAAAATAAAATCATATCCACTCTCATGAATGCAGTTACATGCAATATCCCTTTTTTTTTCCAAGCTGTTGGTTCTCACGCAGCCTGATGCTGTATGGTTTTAGTTTGTTTTGCTGCATTCAATCCACATCTATTCCCTTCAAATATTATACGTTTTCATAAAAAGGGATATAAAGCTATAATGTCTTTTTATGAGACCCAACTCTAAATATGCACATGCACTAAATAAATAAATAAAGTGGCTGAAGTAAACTATTCCATAAAAAGGTTTTTCATAGAAGAAGTTTTTTCTCTGACTCCTGTTATTGTCTCACTTACCAGGCATCCTAAACTATTCCACAAACTGTTGGTAAAATTTGTGTTAATGCTAAGACCTCTAATGTCTTTAAAATTGCTGAGTCAATATGTTCTGCTCAGGATAATACTTCTCATGGGTGATGAGGCCAAGAACAGCTTAATCTGCATGTGTCCAGATAAGTAAAATTCATTTCAGCCCTTGCAAAACAAAACTGTTGGTGCAGAAGATCACTCAATGCTTTAGGCCAAATCCTGAACTAAGAACCTGATCCTCCTGATCTTCCTTGGCAACACTAAGTAAATGGACAATATTCTGAACATAAGCCAACAAATAAGGCTTGACCCTTGCTGAGGGTGATTTGCCTGAACAAGGAGTATTATCCTGAAATTTACTGTTGCACTAGAGCTTTGAAATTGGAATGTCTATTGAAGTGCTAGTTATTATTCCAATACCTAGGAAGAATTGAGTCTGTATTGACAGAACCTCAGTTCAGACAACTCAAGGGCTCAAAAGCCGTTTCTACTCAGGAAACTTCTTTGCCTCAAATCAAAACCGTAAACCCTTTGGATTCAAACTTAGCTCCAATATTGTAATGAGCAACAAAGGAGGAAGCCACCAAATACTCAAATGGCAAGTTCAATTGGACAGTCTAGATGCCTATACAAATTAATGCTAATACTTCAAATTACATTGGCCCATATAATCAGAAGCTATATAACTGCTAAAATAGGAGAGGTGAAAATGCTGCAGATAAAATATTTGTTGCTGCATATAAAACAGCTATCATGAGTCAGCTCAGAGCCCCTCCAGCTTGCAACTCTTTTAAGGATATCAGACGAAGGGATAAGAACAGTGCAAGTAACTCAGAGTTGCTTCTCCAGTATGTTTTCTCAGCTTCCTGTAGGGTTTAGTTTAGTAGCTCTCCAAGCTGGAGATCATCCTTGCATCTTTGTCTTAATATAGATTTTTCCTGTCATTAATTTATTTTGTTGATATTTTAACCCATTTTGGCCATTATTGCCATTCTTTTTGATCTATATGCTACAAGATGCAATTCCTTTGCATTTTGTCAATACAGATTTTGGAGTGCAGACAGTTCTTGGAAGAAGTGTCAACAAACAAAAATATCAGAATCATATGAATAAAAATGTACTTGGTTATTTTGGTGCTACTTAGAAAGAGAAAAACCCTTAGTTACCCTCTCCTGATGCCTGAACGTTCTCTATGGGCGGTGCGGGGAGATGTTGCTAGTTCAGCGCAGGAAGCAGGGTGCGCTGCTGAGGGAACAGGACGAATTACAATGCTGCTCGTGACTTCTTGTAAAGCTTCAAGGGGAGCGCGAATGTTTACATTTTGGATCTTTTCAAATGCTTTGTTCATCCCCTTCTAACACAAGAAGAATCTCTATTCCCTTAGCAGGTGGATGTAAGGGATGGAATGGTCAGTTTTTGCTAATCACCCCCCTGCTGCTTTTCATGTAAAGAAAAGGCTGAAGCATTTTACATGGCTGACATCTTTACATCTACAAATTTTACATCTACAAATGGAGATAAAGCAGGTGGTTTTGCTCCACTCATTCCACAGCTGCAAACCAGGAAAACAAGAAAGCACTGATATTGATTATAGTATGTTGTTTTTCCCATGGGAAACACTTCTTCCAAGAACTGTCTGCACTCCAAGCAGATGAAATAGTCTGAAAAATTTAAAAAAATATGATGCAAGCTTAAATCTCTGTTGCCTTTCAATATTTTTTCTGAACTGCACAAAAAAAAAGTTTTTTAAAAAAAAACAAATTGAGAGCAAAACTGGACAAGAGAAATATTTTTCACTGCATTAAATAATTAAGCCTAATGTCAAGAAATGAAGAAGAGTATAAAAAAGAAATTAAAATTGTAAATGCAGATTTAAAACTACGACACTTTTAATTCTCCAGCTGCAGAAATACACCAGAAAGCTGATAATAGGCTGATGTATAATGGATGCATTTTATAGTGGTTGGTTTTTTTTGTTTGTTTGTTTGTTTGTTTCTATAGCATAAGTTTCACTTTTTGTTTTGTGACATGATTTAATGTCAACATCAACAGGCCAACTGGATGTATCAACATCCAGGACAACTAATACAAAAATAAAACAAAACAACAACAAAAAAAGCAAATAAACAATACACACAAATCAATACCACAAACCATCAGCTTGGGGAGTTTGGTAACTCTAAAATGGCAAAAGATGTTGTTAAAGTGCTAGTGCCCATATAATTGAGACTAACCCAAATTTGGAAAGAAATTAAAAAACAAAACACAAAGCTACTTTCAAGGATACTGCCTAAATCGAGTCTTTTTTTTTTTTTTTTTAACTGAAAACAGTCCTTTAAATTAGACTGAAAAACACATGTTCTGATTTCAAAGTTTTCAGATATGTGGTAAGCAAGAAATTGTGAATGACATTCGAAGCCTGAAAAATTTAGCTTGGAGAACAAAAATGAGCAACAAGCTAGATCACACTGTAAGACTTGCTTCACAGAAGTTAGTTTCTTTACTAAGAATATCAATGTAACTTTAGCATAACCAGACAGACCGCCTAATTAAGATTTTCAGTGAATTGTATCTTTTGCTCATTCAAGAAAATACATCTTTGCATGGACATCAGACTCATATCACAGGAATATTCAGAAATCATTGGTCTAAGTTTGTTCCAAAAGCCTTTGGTATGCAAGGTACCATACAGATATCTCCCATGAAGAATCCTCAAATCCCACAGCTGTGAGGCAGGATAGCAACTCTGGGATATACCTTCAATTGCGCCATAAAGTAATATTGTGTCAGGCTTCCAATCCGCGTGAAAGAGCGTTTTGCCAAGAGGCACACCTTTGACAACGCGCAAGCATATTCATGAGGGCTTAGCCGCGATCACGGGACTGACGCATTCACAATAGCAGAGCTTCCATCATCGCTTCTGCGTGTGCCGCACTGCCCCGTGCATCTCTACTGGAGATTTTCCACAGCGTCTAATAGCTCCCAGTAGGCTTGAGCAGAGCAGCCCCCCGCACAGCTCGTGAGCCGACGTTGCTATGGAGCACCACCACCGTCACCGCACAGAGGTGCAGAGCAGGGCATCACAGCTGACACGCAGCCGCGGAAGGCATTAAGCGTCTTTACTGAGCTGTCACTTACAGCCCTGTGGGAGATCAGAAGCGAGTCATGGGTCCAGGAGAATAATATAGTGCATTAGCAAGAGCTGTGACAGAAAACTGAAGGAGTTGCATAGAATTAGTTATACCACATATGGCTGTACTTGGCAAAGAAAGACTGAACTAATATTAAATGTACTAAAGCATAGTACTCTGTACTTATGTTTCAAAAACTTCAAGGCATTGCTAGACTTGTAATTTGACAAAGAGCTATTACATCTAAAAAAAATCTAAATATTATGGCTACTAACTTTAGAGTTTACTTATCTATGTTGATGTTGAGCCTAATTCTCTTTTCAGGTTTACAAATGCCAATCTTGTTCGCTGCACCAGGAGTTATGAACACTTATCCCAGCAGCACCGCTTATGCCTTATAAGTGTATATAGCAGGCTAAGTAGCAGTCTTCATTATTTTGTACTGTGATACTCACTTTTATAAGCTTAGAAAGATTTCACATAGTTAGATACAATAAATTAGATATAATCCCTCAAGTATCCCTGATGCTGTCAGCATCCTGAGTTCTTGGAGTCACTCATTATAAAATAAGCTTATTCATGCATATTTCTAACAGCAGGTTTACATGAGTAAACACAAGATTTCATTCTTTCTCCTCCAGGATTTTCAAAGAAACACACTGTGTCAACAGGCAGGTGGCCATTAAAGTATCTGTCAGTTACTGTTTGATATGCAAGCAAAGTCTGCCCTTGTCTTGAAGTATAATTTACCAGTTTAGCACAACTCTATTCAGTAAAGCATTCACGCTCTCCTTGCCTAAGCTGGCAACTCTGTTACTAAATGAAATGCTCCATTGGGATACAGGTTAATATACATAAACATACATAACATACACATACATAAACCTACACAAAACAAATATTCATAAAATATTCTGTGAATTACTAGTTAAAATCATCTAAGGTCAAAGAATAAGCATCTTCTGAGGCATAACTACAGCTCAGTATAGGTGGACTTTCCTTTACAGTATCAGAACCAGAGTTTTATAAGGTAAAAAAAATATGCCTTCAGATATACTGCTTTCAATGAAGATAATGACAATTCAGTAACAATTATCATTACAGATCACAATTCAGTATAATATTATTCTGGTATTTTATTTTGGTAATTTTTAAATGTTTCAATGCTGGATTAGCACCTTTCTCACTGTGCATGCATCTATTGGAAACAACAGGCCCTATTTCCTAGAACTTTCAAGAACTGTTTTTATGCTTTGCTGTTGTTTTGATTTTTTCTTGTTTGTTATCATTATCATTTGATACTATTTTGTATTATTATCCCAGAGTGCATATTTGAAGAGTTGTTTTGCATTTCCTATTTGCTACAGTTTTTGACTAAAATCAATGAGTTGAGTGGCTTATTTTAAATCTCTCTAAAATAGAAAATGTGTCTTTACAATAAATTGCCTCTATTTACTGGACAAGCTGGATAAAGCTTTGTAGATCTGTGGAAAGGTACTCAAGGAACTCTAGGAAAGATGTAGCCCAGGCGACATCTCTGCTATCTCAATCAAACTTCATGGAGTTAAATTATACCTCCCCTAAGAGCATAATAGGTTAAATTAGACTGCTTTAAAGCTGTAATTAGTTTAATTTGGCCTTCAACTAAATTATTCTAGGAACGAATATATGTGAAAGTTTTAAAGAGTAGTGCTAAGTAAACAAATTGATGTAAGTAATTTATTCTCGTGTTGTAAATCACTGAAGTTTGCTTCTGTTATAGACAGTGGTGGAATTTTTAATGGTTCCAGAAGTTAAAAAAAATATACATAAAGGAGAAATCATGAGTTATCTCATACTGAAGTAAGCTCTTCCTTTCTCCCTTTGAACCTACTGAAAAGGCACAGGCATTACTTCACACCTAAAGAGAAGTGCATACTAAAAGACACCTTTTTTTGCCTTCTGGCCAAACCTATATTGCCCTTTGACTGATTCTATGCTCCTCCAAGAAAACACCTGTTAATTGAAATGCTAGACACATAGTTTATGGAGTATTTTTGTATCAATCAGTAATAAAAAAGTAAAATACTAAATGTAGGGATGCTACACCCACTCTATTAATAAAGTTTGAACAAAGGAAATAACACCACAGCACTGATGTAGTGAGCAAGAATACTATCTCCTTAAAGAATTTCTGATAATTCAAAATGTACTGCCCTATGAATATCCTATACCGCTCTGTCTTTGAAGGACTTTTCTTAATGCTGTACAGCTTTGGGCTGAAGCAATAGCAATAGATATAGGAGAATTTTAACCTTAGACCTTGAAATAATGTCAGTATAGACAGAGAGAACAACGGTTACATGGCTGTGAACTTTGCCTTAAGCATTTTCTTTGGTTAACCAAACACTTTAAGTCAAATATATATTATCTTTGTTTTTAATGGCTATATAGCTTTATTTTTTGATTTTCCCAAATAAAACCAATGCTGCTGGGGAGGAGAAAAGAAAAAGAAAAAAAAACCAGATGTCCATTAGCATAACTGCTCAAAAATAACATTAATTCCTTATTACTTATAACATATTCATCCAAATGTTTCATTAAATTTTTAATGTAATATTAATGAGAAAAATAACTAAAATTTTCTGGACCCAGCAACCACAAACTGCCAGTTAATCATTAAATCCCAGTTCTCCTTTCACTTAGCTTTATCTGCACAGGTTCCTCACAAATTCTCATTCACAGATCACAAAAGAACAATTTGGGTTTCTTCAAGAATTAATTAGACATTTGTATGAAAGACACTAGAACAACTGCTCCTCCTGCGAGTTCATAAAGCTGTTTAATTTGCTCTTGTATTTTCATTCAGAGAAGCTGGCAACATCACAATACAACACAGCATGCAGAGATAGTAAGCCAAATTTCTTACTTAATTGTTCACTTTCATTTACTGTGCTCATTTAAAAGATGCAAGCACTAACACCTTTTAACCTCACCAATGACACAGCTGGGGCACTCTTCACACATAATACAGAGTGACTTAGAATAATGCACCCCTTGTCAGTCTGTAAAGAGTATTCAGGTTTAGATTTAAGGTCTCTACTTGCATTAGCAAAAGGATGAAAAACTCTCTCTCGTATAATTAAGCTTTTATTATGTTTATATCTTAACAGCTAATTGCCCGAAGAAAGGAAAAGAAATACTGAACAGGAAGTATTGAAACCTATGTTAAATGCTGCAGAATAAGACCGCGTATTTACCGATTTCTTTTCTTTTTATTAACATTTTAGCTTCTTCACATATGAGCTAAATAGCTAATGGAATGATGCTCTTTGGCCAGCGCTGTCTCTGTAAAGGTTCTTTTGAGCAGAAATAATACACAGACCTCTGTAATAGATGCAAAACAGATCGGATTTCTGTATTCAGCAGAGGTATTCCACAAGAAACTTGGCTTGGCTACAGAAATAATTCTAGTGCAAAGTCAGGGTGTGCCCTGTGGAGAGCTATTTGAGGGTGGAGACGATTATAACCCTCATTTCAAACCGCAACCCTGGTTTACAAGAGCTGAGCAGCTGTTTTATATGGCTACAACATTTTTTCCTACCTCTCCAACCTTGGAGTTGGAAAGCGCTCGTTCATCCTTTTCACCTTAAGCATTAAAGCCCTTTAAGATTTTCAAATTCACTATTCGCAGAGAAAAATCCAGACACTCACTCTAATAAGTGATGCAAATATTGGCTTGCTATCATACCAGCACTAATGTCCATCTGTTAGCATGGCATTTAGCCCACGCACAAGGTGGGATGCCAGTTTCAATAGGGCATAGGTGCCAATTAAATACAAATTTAGAGTGATATCCTGCAGAAGGCAGAAAATAACATACTCTTCGAAGAGGCATTTCTAATGGTAAATAGTGCCAAATGTTTTATTGTAAGGGATTACTTATGTTTGTTATAGTGGGCATTATGAGTCAGATCTAAACTGCACAAAATTCAAATCTTCCTTCGAAATAATGCAGAAGAGTGAGTATGTGTGTTTGTGTTTACACACATATATAAAAAAAGAATCCTGTCAAATATATGTCAAATCCTGTTCTTAACAACCTGAATGGCAAGACTATTGAATTCATCAGGAGAAATAAGGGCTTCAAGAATGTGCCTTTTTCCAATCAATGTACATGACAGTGAAAACTCCTGTGGATTGAAAGTACTAATTATGTTTGATTGACAAGGTAAAAAACACTGCAATGTTTGTCCTTACGAGAAAAAAAAAGAAGAAAGAAAGAAAAAAGAAAGCTTAGGCTAGTCACAGTTCTGTATCCTTCCTCCTCAACAGGAAACAGGTTCTGATTAAATAATATTAATTCCAGCTATACTTGAGCTACCTCCTAGTTTTTTTTTCCCTTAAAGAAATGTATTACTATAAGAAAAAAAAAAAATTACTTTTCCAAGAAAAGAGCATTCAACAAATAATTAAAAAAAAAATCTGATTAAAGCATTAAGTTTACTGATGAAAAAAAGGTAAAAAGACCTCTTAAATTTTCTTCTGATTTCCCTCCTCCTTTGCACCCCTTTCCTATGGCTATTATTGTACAGTCTTTCAAGACACTTTAGCCTGACAGAGCACATTTCCTGTGATGAAGACAAGATGCAAAAAAAACCACAACATAAAAAACAGATGATTTTTGTGAATTATTCAACGTGACAAGGGAAGAGGTGCAAACATGGGAGAAAGATGGGCACAATCTCAGGATCAGCTGGAAAAGGAAAAAGGGGGACAGACTTCACAGGTGTGAAATACAAAGTAAATACCACTGTAATCCCTTAATGTGGTGAGAAGAATTGAGACAACAGCAGCAGAGGCAAGTGCAAAAAGCCAAAAGGCAGCCCCCAAGCAACTGAAGGAGAAGGGGCAGAATGCTCCCCTACCACTGCCTCCTATTTAAGCCCACAAAATCTGCTCACTTTCACAGCCTGGCACCACTCAGGACAAGGGAATGAAGAGAAGGCAAAACGAGCAGAAACTCAGCAGTAAAACTCAGCAATTGCAAACAACTGCCAGGCAAATGACCCTTGCCTCCCCTTCTGCGTCTAATGACCCAACGTCTTTCCTCCTACTGACTCCCCAAAGGTACATACACAGAGCAGAAGCCTTTCAGTGGTGTCAAGGTTAATAGTTTGATGATCAAATTCACATGGGACCCTTCCAATTTTATTAGACAGCTACTGGACATTTGTGGGGGAAGAAAGGAGGGGTTTTTTTTTGAGTTCCAGGCTTCACATTGGGTTTGATGGAGCTTTTAACAGGGTTTCTCCTTTCCAGGAATGTGTAAAACCACACAAGGCCTTCAGGAATAGAAAGACTTAGGGAATGACCTGTAAAAATAGAATTAGTTCCTCCTCACTATTATTTATTTATTTTACTTAGATCCTCATACCTAATATGTTGCACATAATGCCTGTCATTCTTAAATATTTACAAATGCTGCTGAATGTGCAAATAAGCTATTTTGAAACTTAGTGAGAGAGATTAGAGTGTTTTATATAGCATATAAACAGATACTGACACATTAATTGGAAATATTTTATGTAGACATTCTGTTTTAATATGGGAGCTGAACATCTTGATATTTATGTACTTATCAGTTGTTTTGGTGTGATATGTCACACAAACATAGTTTGTGTAAGTAAAGATTTACCTAGTACTATGTCTAAACTGGGACTATACTTCAAATACCTTTGTTTTGTTCTTCTGTCAAAGGAACAGTTGTTCCAAGTACCATTCTCAACTATTTTTTTGCATAACAGAATTTCTGCTGCCATAACAGAATTTCATTTTCTCTCTTTCTTTTCTCTTTTCTTTTTCTTTTTTTTTTTTAATAAGGATGTGGGAGTAGAGGTGGTATATTTAAGAGGCAGAAAATATACAACACAATCAAAACAAAAATTATTTATGCAATTCTCTTCATAGCAGACTTGCTAAAAATGCCTAACATGAATTTCCATGCACTCATGCTGGAGACATACCTAGTGTCTGTTGTACTAGAAACTGAAATTTACAATGCAATATAAGCATCTGCCCTGTGTATAAAAAAAAAAAAAAAGCATATGAAGGATTTTCCATAATACTTGGCATCAACAGTTTGCAATAACTAATATCTATATTAGTGTGCTTTTTCTGTTCAAATCTTCACTTGGAAAAGTCTTGAAGCATTCTTTCACATTTGAAATAATGTATCTGGAAACTTGGTAATTTTGCACCTTTTTTCCCCTCACTTCTTTCTCTCCTAGAACAACCTTAATCTCCCTTCTCCTCTGAAAAACAGTGACAGACTTTCTATATCTTTAAAATACAGTATCTCATTTACTGAAAGGACTGCTGGAAAGAGGCGTTTCTGAAGGGGGAGGGAGGAAGTGCAACTTTGACTGACAGTTCCTGAAAAAGACCTTGTAAAAAACTTTAGCTGAATTAATCACTGAAAGTCACAGAATCAGCTATCTCTAACACAGAAACTAAGTTTCCAGATTCCAAGTAATCTGGAATATAGAACAAAATAAAACTCGCTGTAGACCACATGGGCTTCACATCACAGAAACTCTGTCAAATCCAAAAGTACAAACCAACAACATTAATAGTAAGTTAGCAACAGCTGTAAGAAAATACAGTGCAGTCCTTCATGTGGCCTAAACAGCACATGTCTTCAAATTTGGCAGTGAATGGTAAAACTTATGACTTTTTATTGAAACTGTCTTTCTAGTGGGGCTATTCTTGCTTTCCTTCCAAGATATAACAGAGATAACTTAATAGATTTCAACTGTTATGACCTAAGATAGAACTGAGATTTAACAGGATCCTAAATCATTAAAGCTATAGTGGTATTAAATTTTAGTTGGATCCACAACATTATTCTATAGAACAGAACATGAAACATGACTGGTTTTGCATCTGCTTTGCCTATGACAAAGAATAATTAATGCAAAGTGAAATTTCCAGGTATGTTTCTGTAAGTCTACCTAGCAGACTGCAATGCTGCAGTCCAGTTTACTGTTTACTCTCTTCATAGTAAAAACATGGTAAAAATCTATATTTTAAAGAAGATAGAGACCTTTGGTCAGAGGGGAGGTGACTTTCCAGTAATGAATTCAGTGTTGTAGCAGTGAGACCAATAAATTCACTGTAATGGGAAGTTTAAACTAATTGGGTTACGGAAAAAATGTTGGCTAATACTTGCAACTTCTTCTACAGGGAATGATCGTTGGATTTTAGCATTCTCAAGGAATAATGTAATGCTTGTAACCCTTTTTCTTCACTTTAGTCAAACCCTGAAATTATAGGAAACTATTGTGTATCAAGAGCCTTTAAGTATTGTATATGCCATCTTTAGGACACTCCCTGTAAGGAGACTGCTTTTCTGTTGTATGAGAGTGCATAAGTCTGAGGACTTACAGAGCCTTCCCTAGAGTCTACAGAACACCTGCAATGCTTTTCTATGAGTAGATGACTTATAGGAAAATATTAAATATAGGAAATATAGGAAAATAGGAAGATATACGAAAATATTAAATGGTACTAGATGGTACAAGGCAGGCCTAATTTGCCTGCCCAGAAAATAGATAGGGAAGCATCTCTTAAGGCATAAAGTTTGGGAAAAAACAAGCAAGCAAGCAACATCAACAAAAAAAATCATACATTTCCCATTACCTGTTAAAGCAATGTACCTCTTCTTTTTATAGAGGAATAAACTACTATTTCTGAAAGAAGAACTACTAGGTCAGAAGGATGTATATATACACTGATATGATCATCAGAGAAAGTTTTGTATGTCATTATTCTCAAATTAAAATGGAGAATTTTAATCTGAAAAGCTTTGTTGGAGGAACAGGCAAATACACAGACAGGTTACGCCCAAGACAAATTTCAAGCCTCTCTGGAAGCACGATTCCTAGATGTAGGTTGGTGCAGAAATTGATTTCAAGTAATCTGACTCCACAGCCTTATCCCTAGCTTTTCAGATTATGCCTGATCCTTCTCTTGCTGTCTTCATTTCTGAGTGCAAAGCAGCCTGACAATCTTATAGCCATCAATACGGTCTGAAAAAGTGTCAAATAACTACAGAATGAATGTGTTACCACAAGCATAATGAATTGCTTGATTCTGTGTGTCAGAGTAGAAGAGGAAGAGTATAATGCTAGGAATTTGTGAAGAGTTGCTGAGCACGGCCCGGGCATCCCTAAACACCAGCTGGTATGCAAGCCCTTAAATCACAGTCCCACTTGTGCAAAAATAAGGAGGTTTTAGGCCTCTTAAATACCCTTCTTTTAAAATATTGCATTTGCTCAGAGGATCCTAGAAGCAGCACAATCTTTCCTAAATTCCAGCCTCATTGCAACCTATTGTGGCCCCTACCATAAAGCTCCATTTTATTAAGATGGGATTTTCATTTATATGAAATCTCAGCAATATCAAAATATCATAGAGATTTTTATTTTTTTTTCTTTGCATTCAACAATTCTTTTGAGTAAACTTCTGAAGTGAGAGACCTTTCTGACTAGGATGTGCCTGACATAACGGTTTCCTAGATGTTTTGCTTCTTGCCCTACTTAAAGTGTACTGAGTTACGACTAACTTCTGCATCCTACAAGTTCCTTGTTTTTGCCAGTCAAACTTACTTTCATTGCTCAAGAGACCAAGTGACTTACATCATGCCCATGTTCTTTGACATCATACTATGCTCTTGATCAAAGATCAAGAATAGAGTAAATGAGGATTAGACTTTATCTTTTGAAAGAAATTAAATTCCCTTCAATTCTGATGAAAGCTCTAACTCCAGAAATTAATTTTTGATATTAGAAACTGGAAAGAGAAAAATTAGTCAGCCTTTTCCTACTCTGGGATACAATGCATTATTTTAGAAGCAGACAACTGTCAAAATATGGTGGTGGCCGAACTGTACCAGACCCATTGGAATTGTCATGTTATTTTATGATAGAAGAAAATATTCTCCCTCAGTGAATTCTAGTTATTCATAACACTGAATAGAAATATATATATATATATATGTTTGGCAATTAAAAGATGAAGTTTTACCAATAGGTCACATAATGGATCATTAACCAAAACATCCACATGGAGAAGTCCATCAGATTTAGCAAGCCACTGAGTACAGATCATTAGCACTACAGATAATAGCCATTGATTAAAAACTGACACACTGATCATTTATTCTGGCTTGTGATTTGCCCATGGCTTCTACCCAATTCCTTGCAGTCCCATACAACATTTTATCTCCTAGATCATGAAAACTATAGTTTCAGCTCCATAAACACACATCCTTAGTCCCTCTATATACAGTACTTACGCAGCATGTCTGTTGATGGGTTACTGCCATATAATTTAGTCATAAAATCTTGCACGGCCCATGGCATGATTTCCTTCAAATTATTAAATCATTTTGCTCTTTACATATTTTTGCAATATTGTTTGCCCTGTAACAGCTAAGGTTATGTTTACATACCTAGATGGACACATCAAGGACTTGAAAAGCTGTCAATCTCATGTTAGACTGAATCTCCACAGACAAGGTTTCATCTGACAACATTTTTGTTTATTTATTTTGTGGGTTTTTTTTCATATACACAGTGTACTGAGAATAAAAACAAAATCCATCTCCTACTTACTCAACTACAGCAACAGGGAAGAAAATAATTACCACTTCTATCAAATCGCTTTCACATACACATTTTTCTAAATTAAGAGTATTATTTCCTGGGTCGTTTAATTGTATTTTGAAATTATGAGGCAATTCAATTCTGTAAAGCTGGCCCCTAAATTTACATAACAGATCCACTCTTTATGTATGGAACTCAGTATTTGTATAAAAACATTTCTCCCTGTATATGTAAATGAAACTAATCACCATTTAAAGAAGAATAATGGGCATTTCTCAACTTTAATATCCATATACAAGGTTTGAAAACAAACTTAATACCAAAATTAATTAAAACATTAAACGAATAATGTAACATTTTGTCATAAGTGGCTGATCCTATTATCTATGCCCATCTTATCAGTGTTTATTTAACCAGAAGAATGTGCAGATATAAAACCCCAATAAAAATATAAAGTGACAATTCTTACCAACATTAAGATTTAAATTATTACTTTTGCAAATAAAGATTTCAATTTTGGCAGCACTTCTGCTGTCAAGATGCACATTCAGATGCACAAGGCATCCCTGTCAAAGGTTTAAACAGAAACCTTCAGGTTTAAACTCACCTTCAAAGAAAGAGGAAATAATTTTTGCTTCAGGCATAGTACATTCCTATGCAGTTCACTTTATTAATATATAAGCAGATCTACAGTAGGACTTTGTATAGATTAATGAAAAGTTTGCATGGATTCCTGTACAAAGTCATCTCAAAAATCAAAATATTTTCATCTCACAAGAACAAGAAGAAACTTTCATATTCTGGAAAAAAAAAAACATTTGAGTCATACTCCAGAATTCTTCTTTCTCTTAAAGTATAATTTGTAATTACTGATATAATTTAATGTGTAATATACTTTTATTATATGCAGTCAACTGATTACATGTGGAAAGATTTATCTGCAGTCTGAGTTAACTGTTTTTACAGTTAAACATAGACATTTTAACAGTTACTGCAATACACTTGTGAAGCTATACGATCTCTGCTCTATGGAACCCTAATCCAAATTGATACTCTCAAATAAAATATCTACCTTTTGTCCTTGATGCATTTTTTATAGAATCTTTTCTCTATCACCTCCCCTATGACCTTAAGTCTTTAAAATCACAGAAAATGCAGTGGGTAAGATTTTGAGAAGTGATCCAATATATTTCTCTGCACAAAGGTTTCATCAAATATCTCATGACATTCCAGACAGATGCTTTCCAAAACTATTTCTGAAGCCATCATATAATGAAGAACCCCAACTTTTCTATCTTAGTCATTTCACGTCCTTGCCACCTGTATTGTTGGAAAAATTTTCCTGATGTTCCTGAAAATTTTTCACTCAGGAATTTTTTTTCTGAGTGAAAGCTGTCATCGACGTGTTTTACATCATTATCTTCCAGGATTATGCCTGCCTTTCTCAACAGGATAACTTACATTCTTCTTGTGTCAATCTCTACTTACACATGATCCCCTGCTACTCCACCAGGTTGATCCTGGTATCTGCTGTGCAGAGGTGGAACACTGTCCTACCCTAGAGGAGAACAATAGCCAGTTTTCTACCTGGAGAAAAGCCAGTCCGTTCTCAATTGCTGGTGTCTCCACAGATTTACGTATTCAATCTGCTTCCTCATCCTTGGAAATGTACTTTCATATGCATCTGTCCAGTAGCCTCTCAGCCTCATCATGAATAAACCATTTTGCTCCTTCATCGTCCCATTTCTTCCCCCTTCCTTTCTAAGTCATCCCAACATCAGGCAAGTTTCAGAAATGACACCATCTCTTCCTAGCTCTCACTTGCCTGGAGTTATTGACCAGAGTGCCTTCAAATTCGATTCAAAATCAGTTTCTAGGCCCCAAGGTCCAAAATCCAAAGCACTTGGTACCTTCAAAAGTATTACAGGCAGAAACAGCAGCCAGCTTGACTCTAACAACACGGTGCTTTATCACTACTCGAGCCTTCTGTGGTGGTGTTCCTGTAAGACTATCATTAGATTTCCTGTTAATCTGCTCCTTGTTAAGCAGGCTGTAAATGTGGCAGAAAATTTGTCCCCTGCTCCTTCCCCTCAATGTCTGAATTTATATTCCACAATGTATGGTTTGGTTATAAAAGCTTTTAGAAATATTTAACTTAGTTAAAAATAAATGCTTTCTGAAACTATGCAGGGCAATGAAAGACATTTACCTAAATGATTAACTTGCTTCACGGTCCAGCAGTTGCATGACGTCAACCCATGAATAAAAAGCAGTGATCCAAGCAAGGCTGTATAATAATGTGCTAAAAGCATGGTTACAATTAGGGCATTAAGCATTTATTGTCAAATAACGTCAAATTGATTTGCAAGTCACCTTTAAGTAACCAATATACTTTATCGTTATCCTCTTCCCCGCCTTTCCTAGTGAACTTCCTCTCCCTAACACTTGTCACCATTGAGTGGGGAGACTCAGATGATGATAAATTTTAAGAGACAGATCCTCAGTTTATTATTTGAATCAATGTAGCTCCATGAAAACTAGTGAACAGTGTCTGTCTACTCTAGATGAGAATTAGGTGTTGGTATTCTGTGAAAAAGATGTACAGTCTTTTAAGCCTTCCAATTTTATTTTTCATTGCCTTCCGCCCCCAAGTTGCTTCTAATTGGCTTAAATATATACTACCTAAAACTATTAGGGGTGCATATAGTGACTTGCAAGAGCACAAATCACAAATATGTTAAAGAAACACATTCCTGCCAGGATAAGTAAGTAAATTCTATGAGGAAATTTTTTTTCCTCTCTTTCCTGTCTCTCCTCCTGTTCCATTGCTCCTGTACTTCAGAACCACTATTACATTGCCTGTTCTCTGTTGCTTTGTATGGACAAGATGCTCCAGGAGAGGATCTTCCTTTGAAAGAGAAAACTGACAAAGTCGTACTCCAGGCACTTGCTTGCAATTCTAGACGCTGCCATACTCATTCTCTTGTGCTGTCCCATTTAAGTCACTTGAATTTGTTCAGAGTAACATTAAAAAATATACACACTGGGGTGCTGGGTGGGAAAAGAGGAGAGGAGGGGTCTAAGTTCTATTTTAACTTCCAAGCACATAATTAAAGCCAGGTTGACAGACCAGGTGCTCCAAAATATCCTATTAAGCATCTGTAAGCATTGTCAAGTAACTAATGCTGTTTAAAGTTGGTTTAATATATTGTTTGTGTCTGTTAGCTAGGCTAAGAAGAAACTACTTAGACAGCTTGGGAATAAAATTAAAACTTCTTTTGTGAGGCGGCATCTATTTCCTTGTCAAAGGGAGCTACCAGGGGACCTCCTTCATGCCTCTCCACATAGCCGTGAGATTAAGGTCTTCTCTACAATACCCAAGGGAACACTCTAGAAAGCATTTTAACATTTAAGCAGGTAGTTCAAAAGGAAACCATATTGCAGTGGCAGGACCCACCCATATGCTGCTGGTGAAGAAGGTTAACCAGGGGCTAGAAAATTACCCCTTTGGAGTACGGCCCTTTGGTGAGATCTCTCTATGCTATTCTGGAGACATAAAAGTGATTCAGGGAAGACCTTAATTGATCCCAGAGCTGAATGGCATCTTGACCCAGAGGGGATAAGAATTGTGACTACAGGAGAGATAGGCAAAGCATTAAAAAACATTAGGTTTTAAGCATGGCAACGGTGGGAACACACACTGGTATTGATTACACATAAAGCTAAAAGCTGCTGTGAAAATGAAGAATTTTCCTGGTTTCAAAACTGCTTTGGAAAGATGCTTCTTTTAAAATAAGTTGTTTTTAGCTTCTCAGTTGGAAACACAGCACCTTGACAAATAGCTGTGCTGGAAGGATGCTCAGGCTTGGCAGGAGGTGAGAACTACCTGACTTGAACTGTCACTGAAATCTGTCTTTCACCAAAATAGAGTTTTTAAGTCACTTGTGATACCACATGGTGACTCAACCAAGTCCAAGCATTATATTTTGGATATTAAAAAATTGCTCCAAAATTAATGATTATATATTTTTTCCTGACATAATATCTCAGGCCTAAGCACGACTAACAACAAGTTGCAGTCTAAATAAGTCACACCAGAGAAAGAAGTCTAACCTATGTAAACACAAGCCTCTGGGCAACACTCTTGACTTCATTTACGTGAAGGTCATACTGATTAACCTTGTATTGATAAATCGTGAGTCACAGGCTATAACCATTCAAAATTTAACAGTTTAGTCATTTGATTGCACTGATATTTAAATCAAGCGAACTGGTAAAAATTACATTTTTAGAAAAGCCACAGATTCCTACTCTAAAATGAAAGGAATTTCTATATTCCTGCCAGAATCACAGCTGTCCTTCCTTGAAATCAATTTGTTTGCTCTTGATTTCCTTTCTATCTTTTCATTTCTTACACTGTTTTATATATTCTTCCCTAGGAATATGGACTTACCATTTGCCAGGTGTGAACTCAAAAAATGTTTTCAGATATAAACATAAGAAACTTTACTTGCAGTCTAAAACTTGTGTTTACCTAATATACCCCTATTCACTTGTAGTAATAAGTAAATGGTTACTGATTAAACTTATATTAATATAGTGCTATCATCACCATGGTGTAAGGTTAACCATATGGCAGAGTAATGGTAGAGTAAAACTACCATTCAAAAACCAGCAGCATTACAGCAAAAGCAGTATCTCAGTTTTATCCTTAAATTCTAGAACAGTACTTTTATCAAGAAACTAAAATTACTCCCACAGAAGATAAGCATGGCTTCTCAGTTACACTGATGAGATGAGGAATAATTTCAGCTTGATTACTTAGATGTTTGATGCAGCCAGAAATGCATATTCAAACAACTCTTACTAAGAGATGGAAAGTTAGACAATACTTATAAACAACTTAAAGAGAAGTAATTTATGATTCATAATCTGTTGGAATATCTTATAGCAATCTTACATAGAAGTATTTTCAAAACAAAGATATTTTATCACATTTTATGTCATCTAAGAATATAACCATATCATCCATGTATAACCATTATTTTGGTTGGTGAATCATAACATCCGTAATTCCCATTACTTTCATTACTATTTGTAAAGGTTAGATAGTAGTACCTTTACAGCTCATTAATTTCTAGCTGTTTATTCAACTAATTATAATCACCCTTTAAGTAGATGCAATTCATCATATAAATAAATCAGAATCTCATTTTTCTCCTGCTTTGCAAACAAATCAGATGAAACAGACTCAGCTCTAATTTTGTGTGGAGATCTTTGTTTTAAGATGAATGTAGTAATAGAAAAAGCATTTGCCTATAAATATGAATTAGCTGGGAACCACTTTGATTTGTCTAGCTCAATATGCACTGTGACTACTTTGTTTCCTTCTGTATGCCTTCATAGACTATTAAATGTTGCAAACTTGGTGGATCTACCCACTAAGCTGTAGTCCACACTTGTAACCTTTAGAGAGGATTCAGATGCTGCTTTTTCTCCCTGTTTGCTTTGATTAGACACCCTCTTTCTCAGCTTCTTATCACGCCCTCCATAAATATACCGTCAGCAGAAAATGGATTTGCCTGATAATCACTCTGATTTTCTAAAGCCTTGGTCATGACTACCTGCATTCAAAACTGGAAAGTAAGAAAGGAGACACTACTAACAGGAGCTCAGCAGAAAAGGAGATTAGGAAAAATAAAATAAAATAAAATAAAATAAAATAAAATAAAATAAAATAAAATAAAATAAAATAAAATAAAATAA
>JAWLRI010001111.1:1437288-1467309 GCA_034781795.1 Crypturellus tataupa
TAAAATAAAATAAAATAAAATAAAATAAAATAAAATAAAATAAAATAAAATAAAATAAAATAAAATAAAATAGAAGCTCTGCTTTTAGACCATTGCTGCTTTTATACCACTGCTGATTTCCCCTGGAAGGGTGTGCAGCCAGGAATCTGGAGAGGCCATGAGCAGCCTCGGTGAGCCCCGGGCAGTCTTGACCATCTGATAAATGATACCTCTCCCTCCAGTTTGTCATAAGATAGACAGAAACTAATAAGAGCAACTATGAAGAGTAACTATATATATATTCACAAAAAACATACCCCACTCACAACCCTCAGCTCTTCTCTGTGAAATTTATTAGGGAATTTGCCTTGGCAAAACCTGAAGAGGCAAATACAGCAAAAGTAAACAATATATGGAAAAGTCTTACCAGGAAGATGACTAGGAACAAAGACAAAACTAATTTTAGAGTATTTACTTTTGCTTTGTTTAATTATTTTTCCTGTGCTCAGCTATGATCCGTGTTCTGTTGGAAGCAGCACTTTTACAATCAGTATCTCAGAAAGGTATTTCTGTTTACTTGCATCTATTAACAGGAGATCAAGTGCTTTTCTAACTCCAGATGTCTGACAAGTCAGTTAATAGCACAGTTTATGCTAAAAGGAAAAAAAATAAATAAAAAATGACATCAAACCTCAGTTTCTGCACAGAGTAGTAAAAACACTAAATGAATCATGGCTCCAAAGCATTAGAAAGATTCTCCCTGTACTGAATGGTAATTTCTCACATACCACTGGCAGATATTATATGACGAGAACATAACTTTTGTTGGCTGCTTTTAAGCAAGAATGAAATAATACGTCCTCCAGTAAGCTTATTGGACTTTTGAAGATTTTGAAGTAGTATAAAAATAAGTAGTCAAAGATTCACAATTCTTAAAAAAAATAAAAAGGATAAAGTTAGCATAATGTGAACCTCACTGAATATGTTTATGTGCCCCTAATATTTCATTGTCACAGAGTGTCATAAACCACAACACACAATTTGAAAGTCCCACTGAAAACTGCAAATAGTTAATGTTCTTCTTACACCTAATTGTATAGTTTTTATATCTCTTTAGCCTTACTATAACAAGATCTCTCCAGTGCTCTGAAGTCAGTTCCTTTGTTAAAAGGAATACTACAATGGAAATATTACATTACAGTTATTCCTACTTGAGCCAAGAAACACAAATCGGAAGTTAGTTAGACACGAGTCCTTCATCAGAAATATTTCTGAAACAGCAGACAACTCTTCACACCTCTTGTGCCTTCATTTTTGAGCGTTTGACATTAGAATTCTCCTAGTACCTAAAATACTGAGATTTTAGAGTGCTCAGATTACCACCTAACACCTACACTAATTCAGGATTCACAGATGAGATGATCTAGCACTAAGTTTGTCCAAGATGCTTACCTCAAATCAAGCTTACAGGATGGGGGCCCATATATAAAAAGTTACCTCAGTTTCCTGTGAGGTTCTAGCAGAGGTAGGGGTAGCGATAGCTTCCATTTTGCATCTGACAGCTTTTGGGGAACAAATAGGACCCTTAACAACAGATGATTTTTTCCTATTTTTGAAGAAATAATCTAATCTCATGAGCATGATTTGTAACAAGATGGTTTGCCATAAGGAAACTGAAGCTGAAATAATTCCAAGGTACATTTCCATAGGAGCAGCAGAAGGAAAATCAGAAAGGACATGGACAGAACAGACCCTTACTATACAAGCACTCATTCCACGATAGGGAGAGTATAGTGAAACGGCCTCTAAGGGCTGTTTCCTGCAGCTGCTTGTTATTAAGTACCTGGATTGCTATAGATAAATATGTCTGGCTGTTACTCTCTTGGCTCATTTACTGCAGAATGAAATAGTTTCAACAGCTGAGCTCCCTACTGCTGAATGAAAACGTATCAAGGAAGCCAGGTACTCAGTCTCCAAACTAGCCCAGGATGACCTCTATGCTACGTAGAGCTACCTCTGTGTTGCTGTTGTGTTGGGCTGGAGACCAAACAACATGGCTGAAACGTAACTTACATCTCTGTTAGCTAGCTCCACATTGATTTCTTCCTGTAATATATCCCTCTCCTATCCTCCAACCCCATAAAAAGGATGCAAACAAAAAAGAAAAAACAGTGAAGGTCAAATTCTATCAACATCATTGCTGAAAAGCTGTAGATATGAACCAGTAGGAAGAAACAATCACGACAAGTTGCTTCTTTTGGGTTATTCCCATCTTTACCCATGCTCATGGCAAAGTGAGCAGACCTCATCTAAAGCTTACTGAAATCTCTGTGAAAGTCCCTCAAATTCCAAATGATACAGATATTTAATAAATCTCTTGAATGAAAAGGAGGATTTAAAAGGGTTTATGATTCTTTCATCTTTTAAATAAAAACAAAACAAAAGAGCCACTCTAAATGTGTTGCATGTGCAAGATTACTATGAATTATGCAGTAGGACAAGCTCCTCCACCAGTCTTTAATATTAAAACACTCATAAGCACACTGTTTAAATCATTTGTTTAAATGTCAATATTTTGTCTGCTTCAGTAGCTGTGCAGTTTTTTGTGTCACATCTTGTGTCCGCTATCGATTAAACGATCACAATTGCTAATGAGGAAGCAAAAGGTGCTATTTTTTAATCTGCACTGACTTTTTAACTCTGTTATTTCAAATCTTAAATTAATTTTGCTATTTTAAAAAATCCTTACGCTTTCTACTATACACTCTGAAAGTTATAAGGATATACATTACATTACGTCTCACTAATCCACATTCATATCCAAAGACTTTTTTTCCTTCCTTCAGTATTCAATTAACCTTAATGGATTGCTCTACCACAAACTGTCAGTCAAGCAGAACATAATCATTATGAATTAAGTTCTCAGAAAGAGTGAGTCCTAAATATTCAAGTGTGGTCTGTTCAGCTTCGTATAAAAGAGGTAAGGAAATGAGTAAGTAGTTGAAGCTCATACAAATAATGTTCTGGAGGCACTGGCCAAGGACAAATGCCCACAAAGAGTGCTTACTTTGTGTTTCTGTAGAAGAATTGTGTTCATTCTTTAATGTAGATAACAAAGATATTTAACCATCTTGTCCTACAACTAATGTATGATACTTGAAGACGAGATACCAAACTAATGCCCAAGGCATATGTAAGGATGACAACTTATACTTATTTTCAAACACTACCTGCCTACCCAAATAATACCTAGGTTCTAATTCCTATTTGCAAAAAATAAAAAAAAAATCTTTGATTCCTGTTGAGAATTAATTTAGTAAGCCAATGCTTTCTAGATGCTTCTCAGAAATAAAGGAACTGGGTATAAAAGATTTAAAACATTTCTCTTTATTTATAATATAGGAGGTTTGTTGGGCTTAATTATTTATTATCTCCAACAAAATGACTACTGCAGAGGATTTTTTTTAGTTTTGCTTATTTTTTAGACTAACTGCAGGATCTTACCTCTTGATTCTCTCCTTTTTGTTAACTCACTTGGCAATGATTCAAAGAGGCTTTTATAAAGGAATATACCAAGTGGTTTGTTTTCTGTTGTCAGAAGCATGATCTCTTAATAGTTTTTCTCAGGTAGAAGTGTGAAGATACTGACTAAAGTCAGCTAGATGTTGATTGTTAAGACTGTCTTGAGTCCCACATACTTTGGACTACAGAGGTTAAATAAATGCAGTTCATCATTCTTCAGGTTCCTGACAGCTGGTTCAAGGAGGAGATTGAAAGAACAGTTACAAAATAAACAAAAATTTTCAATCTCTATCCATTAATATTATCTATGAAAATATTAAAAAAAAAAGAAAATACAAACACAGTCATCTTGAGCAGTACTAACAACTTCATAGAATCATAGAATTCTATGTGGAGTGTCTCAACTTTGTACCACAATGCCTGTCTCCCAATCTATGCGACATAGTGGACATGCTCTTGGCATTCATAGGTTCACTCTGTTTGACATAATTTCCCTCTAATTATTGTGCTCTAATTATTCCCTCTTTATTATTGTGCTTTCTAAATCTGTTCCTGCTGCAAAAGAGCATTCACATTGTATTCCACCTCTCCTTTCAACTCCCTGCCCCAACACTGGATATATACTGAAGAGCATAGCCCCTGAACTGGTTGAACATAGTATATAGTAAACCAGTGAAATAATAGGAATGGGAATGGGAATAATAGGGCTTCATACTATGAACATTAATATATATTATGAATATACATTGAGCAAAAATCATAACACAATATAGTAGAAGAAAATGCAGTTTTACAAAACACTAAAGAAGCAGTGAAAGACTCTGAAGAGATACACAGTTCTTTTTTCCAGTTTTGCTCTCTTCTGCAACCTCTTTCTTGAGGGAAAAAAAAAACAGTCATCAGCAAGGAAGCTTCTCTGTAACCATCCCCAGAGGTTTGGCAGGAAATAAGTAAAGCAAAGATGCTTAAATATGCATCAGTCAATCAGACTGCTTACATTTCGGTGTATGACAGATCTTTTTCAAAGGCTATATTTATGCCATGCACATTAAAGATGAATTAAAAATGGAGGATTTTAAAGGGCTTAACAAATTACTGTGAGAAAATGTTGCTAAGAATGCAGAACCTTTAGTGTTTCACCTTGGTCATTTTTCTGATGCCATAAGCAGAGTTTTGTGAAATTTCATACGGTTACAGTGCTAGAGTCAGAAGACAAATTGTGAAATTGATTTTCTCAAATTGTAATGGAAGAAGTCTTCACCGATGTTTCATCAATTAATCTAACAATTTTAATGCTTCGATGCAAATTCACTGTCTTAAAGCTTCTCCATGGAGATTAGCTGGCTTAAAAAAAAGTTTGAATCATTCAATCATTCTCCTTCTCTCAAAGATACACATCTTTGCATCATATTTGTGATGAATAAATCTGACTATGCACAATGCTTGATCCATTTACCCACTGTTCATAGTGATAATTCATTTTAGAATACTATCCTATTCAGTAATAATTGAATGCCGGTCACTACATCACTTACATCTATTTGTGGTATGGCACTGAAATTGTTACATATAAGAATTTCACAAATACACTTCCATATTTCTAAATTTTAAACACGAAAAGTATCTGCTATCATTATAATTACTGAAAGCTTAAAAGGCTCAGGACTTGATATCACATTCAGGCACATCAGTAATAGTTATAAAGATAAAAATCATATAAAAATATGTAGAAAAGGAGAAAATACACTTTTCATTTTCTGATGATTCCACACTGGTATCGGTTCACATACAGTGGATTCCACTACATTGATGGTGTTCGTCTGAAAGTCTTGTCCCATGACAGCCTGTTATTTGTGTAGCAACTTTGAATACAGTTTGTGTGTATTGCTTTATCTGTAACTTTAACAGAAAAAGCAGAAACAGTATGTGAATCTGCAAGCTCAAAACAAAATTTAGACTACATCTTTCCATCAAACAGAAGTTAGAGTAGTATATATGCTATCATACCTATCTAACTCGAGCTAGCTACCTGTACTAGGTGTGATAGCATGCGTTTTAAGCCAAACTAGTAATCAAGTATAAACTCATGAAGACACTGGGTTTTAAGGTCATGTAGCCCAGGCAACTACATGGTTGTCATGTTCTGTGTTATCTACAGCAGCTTACAGGTGTTCCCCTGGGGGTCTGTGTTGGGGCCAGTCCTCTTTAATATCTTTATCAATGATCTGGATGAGGAGATTGAGTGTACCCTCAGCAAATTTGCAGACAACACCATGCTGAGAGAAGAGTTGATCTGCTTGAGGGTCGGAAAGCTCCACAGAGGGATCTGAACAGGCTTGTATTGATTGGCCATGACCAACTGTATGAGTTTCAACAAGGCCAACTGCCAGGTCCTGCACTTCAGTCGCAACAACCCCACACAGCGCTACAGGTCTGGGGCAGAGTGGCTGGAGAGCTGCACGGCAGAAAAGAATCTGGGAATGTTGGTCAACAGCCGGCTGAACGTGAGCCATGAGTGTGCCCAGGCAGCCAAGAAGGCCAGTGGCCTCCTGACTTGTATTAGGAACAGTGTAGCAAGCAGGACAAGGGAAGGGATGGTTGCCTTGTTGTTGGCGCTGGTGAGGCCGCATCTCCAATGCTGTGTTCAGTTTTGGGCCCCTCACTACAAGAGGACAAGGAGGTGCTGGACCTTGTCCAAAAAAGGGCGACAAAGGTGGTAAAGGGTCTGAGCAGAGACCTTATGAGGAGCGGCTGAAGGAGCTGGGGTTATTTAGCCTGGAAAAGAGGGGGCTCGGAGGAGACCTTATCACTCTCGACAACTACCTGAATGGAGGTTATAGTAAGGTGAGGGTCAATCTCTTCTCCAGAATAACGATGGATAGGAAAAGAGGAAATGGCCTTAAATTGCGGCAGGGGAGGTTTGGTTTAGACTTTTGGAAGAACTTCTACATGGAAAGAGGGGTCAAGCATTGGAACAGGCTGCCCAGAGAAGTGGTGGTGTCACCATTCCTGGCAATTCTAAAGAAACATGTAGATGAGGCATTTAGGGGGCATGGTTTAGTAGATATGGCTTTGAAGGGGTTATAGCTGTACTTAATGATCTTTAAGGTCTTGATTCTCTGATTCTATGAACTAGAGTGGAGATAGGAAATATATCACTAGCTCTAAACTTCCACTCTTCACTCATGAAATTTCAAAAGGTAGGTCATTCTTCTGTCCTTGTTATACTGAATAATTTTTTGTAGGAGTGGTTGCATGTAGATAACAGCACCAATGAGAACCTGGTGCAGCTGAATACTGGCTATAGACTAGAATCTGCTCATGTAGTTAACAGAAATATAGTTTGAATAAGAGACTTCAAGCTTGTCAGCCTTTTACAGGGAGAGGGGATAGGGAAAAGGGGGAATACTAACACAAGTTCCTCAACCTTGATACATTTTATTAAATAAAAATATAGAGCTAGTGCATTAGCAGTGCATGCAAGTGAAAGCTGCTATTTAGGAGTGCAGTCTTAAGCCTTAAGTGCATTAAAATGTCATTATCCATACTGGCCAAAGTACCTTTTTCACTTCCTTTAAGCCTTTTTGTAAGCTATAATTACAATTAGGCAAAGACATGTTTATTGTCACAAAATGTATGCGAGCAGCTAACACTAATGCAATCCAAACATTAGTATGAAACATTTTTCCAATTATTGCACAGGCTCCCTATAGTGTTTCAAGCTGCTTTATGACATTTTAAACTCTGCATATAATATGATCCTTTAGAAAATTGCAAAATCTTTCTATTTCTTTCTTACGACCTGAGAAAACCTAAAATCTATTAAAAGCACATTTTCATACCAGCAGGATAAAAATGTTTTTACTAATTTATCTTCAAAATTGGTGATGTTAAATAGTGCCAAGAGATAAATAATCATAAAATATAACATTAGTGTACAGGGTACTATTCAAACTATGTATGACGGGATGTCTTTACACCCTTTTTTGTTGGTTTGTCCCATTACAGCTATGCAATCACTCATCAGTCACTGTGGCATGTACTGTTGCTGTGGCAAGCAATGTTGCTCCATCCTTACTGCTACCTAGTGTGAGATCTAAGGAAACCATACAGGGAAAATATGTTCTACAGCAATATAACCTGTATGTCCCCACCTATATTCCCGATTGATTTTCTAGTAACAAGCCTTTAATATTTAAAGAGTTTTCCTAACAACTTCATATATGACTTTTTGAAGTTGTGTTACAGAAGCATTTATTTAGCACATAAAAAGGAACTAGCAATAGCAGCCTAAATAATGAATTATAACCATAACAAAAATCAAGTTTCAGCTTGGATGTAAAATTCAGGTGTTAACACTCAGCTTCAGTAATTTTATTCATTTTCAGCTTCTCTGTACTTGAAGCAAACCATGGTAATTTAGCATGTGTTTGTTGAACTATTTGAGCTTTAAGCGGATGCTCTTTTTCCAATCAAAATATCTGATCAATAATATTAGAATAGAAGAAACTTAAAATAAATTTAATTCAACAGAAATATGGTAAGAATATACCTATCCATGGTAATGCTACAATTTTTACTAAGAAATTTTACTAAATTGAGAAGAATTAATTTGGCCAGTGGAAAAAAATGAATATCGCATTTTATATTTTCTCCTGTATAACATAAAATATATATCCAGCCATGGTATAGTTCAAGTGTTGTCCTCTTTTTTTTAAGAGATACCATGCAGCCTTTGAAGAACATAAAAATACTGAAACTGATTATCAGAAGGCTAAACCACTTTAGGAAATCTGGCACTGAGTTTCCTGGATTGCTGAAAATTGCATCTTATCATGCATTCCCGTAGGCATTCATTAAACACATTCTCATTACTTTCTTTATAGAAGTATGTTCTCTGACCGACATCTTTTAAAAAAAAGTTTTCACTAAGGAGTTCAACAATAAAGTTAAGCTGTGAAACTCTGAAAAAAAAGGCAAAAAGAACTGGAAAAGTATAAACATTTCCTTTTTACAAGATAAATAATTTCTTGAATATGTGGCTACAGAAAGCTCTAAAATGTCTGCATGTTGTTAATCTAAATTATGAATAAATTCAAGGAAACAAAATACCACAATTTGGTATATGTCATTTCTGACATACTGAGTGTGGTAAACATACCTTTCCAAATTACGCAGGTTGAGAGGTTCTTACTGACTCAGGTCAGATCAAGAGCTGCCTACTCATACAATTAGTATTTCATTTCACTGAAATTAGTAGGAGTGATCTCGTAAGTTCCCACCAATATAAGCTGTCTGCTCATAGGAGGTATTTCCTACTTTCACACTTAAGCCAGAACTCTCTCTATATGCAGCTTTAGTGGTTTCTGTGGAAAGAGTACATGCTTTAAATTTTGTGTGTTAAATACTTCTGAGCCAAAGCCTAAATTCACAACCATAATGAGTCAGGAATTCATTTTTAATTTTGAATCAATTTCTGAGTCGAGGAATCTGACCTTGTAAAGGAGAAAAGTGCATTAATCAGGATGGGAACTTTTAAAAATTCCTATGAAAAAAAGGGTAATGCAAGCTCAAAAACAAAGCAGAAAAGATACTCATTAGCATTACAAATTCATATGGACATCTTGTATTGACAAGCACTTATTGCTGTAGTGGTTCTCAGGAAGTGTCTCAAAGCAATTTGAAGGCAGACTGTTTTCTACAAGTGGCAGAATAAGCCAGAAGAGATGAAAATATAAAATGTCGTTTACAGTGTCAAAAAAATAAAATCTCCAAGTCCAACACCAATACTTCAGTCAGATTGCTAACTATGCAACTGTAAGATATTACAGCATTTTGTAGTTTAAGTGTTTGGATAGGAAATATAGCTAGAAATATACACATTATAGCTAAACTTGTTTAAAAGAACAAGCAGATCCCTAGGATGCTGTGAAATTTATGGTGTGTTAAACATATAGAACATATTATAGCATAACTTTTAAGAACTCTTTCTGAAAATGAATGGCAAAACAAAAACAAAAGTTCATGTTAGCCTTACAGAAGTAATATTTCATTTATATCATCAGGAGACAAACACTATTTCACAAACTTATTCTGAAGACAATCTATGCCAATATCATACTATCAAAATAGCCTCAATGAAACAAAAATTATATTTGATACCATTGTCAAAAACAACTCCTTGCCCAACCCAGAATACAGTCAATATATTGATTTTGAACAGATATTTTGAGCATTTTCACCATGAATGCTAAATAAGAAGTAACAGACCTGCGTTTTCTACATTCTTCCCTCAATAATTAATAAAGTAATGCAGTGAAAGACCTGCATGTCCAGCATACCTACAGGTGGAAACATCATAAGCTACAGCAGCATAGGAAGGCGAGAGACCATCTGAGACGTACATGAACTGTATGTATTTGAAAAGTTTGTTATAGAATTATAATAACACAGTATGTTTAACAAACTCTCAGGGGAAAAAAATCAGCTGTAGTTGCTCCATACAATCATAGTCAGTAAACTGATTTACACTGCTTTCCCTGTATAGTTTACATTCTGCAGGTGTTAAGTGTCACATGGCTGAAAGAAACATTACTGTTCTAATGTGCTCTAATTTTTGGCATTATTTCTGTATTTGTACATAAGAGTTGAAATAGTATATGGATTGGCATGCATTTATGACCCAGGCCAATAGCAAATTCTTCATGTATAACAGTAAATGAAATCTTCACGTATTTGTAGGACAAAAAATAAAGTTGCAAAAGCACAGATGTTACTATAAGAGATCCAAAGGAAATCCTTAACATAATTTTTCATAGGGGTTGGTTTTATAGAGAGACTCTAATTTCAGTGACATGTACAAGGCATGCTGTGTCACAGGAGCATGGTGTTTTTTTGAAGCAGAATAAGAAATGCAACTAACTTGAAAAGCAAAAAATCAACCAGGACATGACTCAGCCCCATGAGTCAAGGCAGATGAAATTTCATATTGCAGTAAAACAAAATACAGCTTCAACTTCTAGATTGACCTAATTGTACAAATTAGGGGGGGGGGAGTAAAAATTCCACTATTTGAACTTAGCTATAGTCAACATCTGTATTTGTAGGATCCTCTTCTGTCCTCATTCAACCTGTAACAACTCCCAGTTATATGAATATATCTCAAGAAAAATTAGGTCTAGCTACCAAATATTTCGAGCAGGATGAAAGGTCACTGTCAGATGCTGTCTTGTGTTATCAAATAACATAGAAAACCCAATAGAATTATAAAATGATGGCGTTTACCTATCTCCCTAAAAGTTTCTTAAAATTTATTGTCTTTGTCAAAAGTAATTTTTGTGTAGTCTCAAAGTAAGATTATTTTTCTTCCTTCATAGATGACTCCTCTGACAGAATAGAGCTCTTTTTTTTTAATTAAAAAGAAAAAAGTATTTAGTTATTTTTCTGTATATTATAAGCATTAAACCCCAAAACACCAAAGTCTCCCACAAGAAATCAAATTATTTTATATAAGATGTTTGTACATATAAAAGTACTACATACAAAGAAGTATTAAAAATATATATACACACACACATACACACACACACAGTGAATTTTCCCCCTTTAATTCATTTTGCTACCTCCATCTCCCTTCCTCCCTCTTTAACATGTTTGTGAAACTATCAGTGTGTTTCTGTCAAATTGTGTTTGACAACGTTAATGCCTAAATTAAGGGAGAACTGATTTACTCATAAATTAGCTCTGGCTTATGCTAGCTAGAAACAGCATCTGCACTAATTTAAGTCACACAGGTATGGGTTATCTGGACTATCCAAGTTACAGTGGAGAGCTACAGAAAAAAATCACGATAAAATCCTCTGACAAAATTGAGAGAAAAAAAATGTAATAAATAAAATCCTCTTGAGGATTTTTGGTTTTTAATCTCAAGCACAAACCAGTTTTGAATAATAATTTTCACGCCTCAGTAAATCAGACTCCCTATCTAGGATATATTCCTCATTAGGGAAGTTTAAGTTTTTATGCAGATGCTATGGTCCACAGAAAAATATTCTGGTAATGACAGCAAACAACCACCACATAGCCAGATGGACCTTGCCAGCCTACACTTGATTCCTTATTACTGTCCCATAATTCTAGTAGCTTAATCATTCAAAGTTTGAGGCATACAAATTAAAATTTCACAAATCATCTGAATTAGTTTTGCCAGGAAGCTTAAAAAAAAAAACACACACACAGACACATACCTAGTGACTAGCTATTGAAAGACATAGTAACAAGAATGTGGTAATTACTCCAGAAACATCTCTGAAAAATTGTGCATGTTTTTATCTTAAGTTATAATTTTACATCCTGATTAAACATAAAATACAACATACTTGTTCTTAACACACATATTTCAGAGATGTTTCTGAGACTCTATTATATAAACCAACCTTCTCCAGAGATGTATCCATTTAGATCATATTCAGACTGAGATTAACTGAGGATTATTCTGAGATAAATTTGTTCAGTAAAATCCCCAAGATATTCATGCTTTATGATTCTGGATTGCTCTGTAGCCAAAGTTTCCCTTTATAAATTGCCTTATAAAAGGCTAAGAGCTGAAAAAACTGTCCTGGTTGCATTCCAACGGTTCAAAGGCACAATATGAAGTTTGTAAACAGAATATATATCAGAAAGCTGCTCTGAAGAATGGTGACTTCTTATCTTTTAAAGCAAAGATCTATCATTTGGACAAGACCTCAGGAAAGATTTCTCTCCTGCTGTTGTATCAGAGCAGTTTGTGCTAACTATCAAGTTAGGCTGCCTCAGGCCACTGATTCTGGCTGCCAGTGCTGTTCTTTTTTTATCCCATATTCCTTTTAACAGCAGTTTTGCCCTTCTTTGTCTGGATGTCAGTTTCTCCCTATTTACAGGAACACACACACATAAAAACAAAACAAACAAAAAACAAACAACCCCCCCTTCAACACACACACACACACCAAAAACCCCAAACAAGAATATGTATACATTGACCTGGAAGAATGTATATACACGTATATATAAAGGAGGTTATAACATTAGGAACCCAAAAGCCTGATCAGAACATGAGGGAAAAAATGACTAACGGGAGTCACCAAAGAAGTCAAACATTTATTAACCCTAGGAGGGCAGAGCTTTGCAGCAAGCAGTCTCTTAGAATTTCTGGTTCTTTAAAATGGAAATATGAGTATACTTTCAAAGAGCTGCTTTGTCCTTAACTGGACATCCAAAACGTGAAAAGCACAAGCTTCTGCAACTAAAATCAGAGAACCAAACGATGTCCTAAGAAACCAATTTTTCCTACTGTTGTGGCCCAGTAAGTTACTCTTTAAATAGATGAAGTTCAGTGTGTATTCAGGTTTTTCAGAATTTGGGAATAGCTGAGTAATTTCATTTCAAGGATCCAAGCAATATTGCATGTATTCTACACTTCTGTAAAGCTCCGATTTCAGTTCTCCTGTGGCAAGTATTTGAATGTTTGGTGTCTGAGCAGATGGAATGTTTTATGGCAAAGCTTTCATTCTGAATCCAAAAAGCATTGCTTTTGCTTGTGGTCAAAGGTGAATTTATTCCCTATGCTAGCTCTGTCCTGAGGCTCTCCCTAAGCAGGTTCTGTCAACTGTGCTATGCTTCTGCCAAATTACGTGATGATTTTGTCATGCAGGTTAATATTCCCCAGAGATTCAGCTTTAATCAAATGCATAAAAGCAAAGCATTGCTGAATAGCAGAGGAACAAAAACACGTTTTAAAGAGTGTACTTAATGAAGTACACTTGTGTTTTAGAATTTAGGCACACACAAATGTAAAATGTTTACCACAACTCAAAGACTTTTTTTTTTTTTGCCTTTGCAAAGCAGTTACTGAAAATAGTTATTCACACACCTAACCAACTTTTAAGTCCTTGACATTTCTTGTTGCCTAAAGGTAATGAAAGGATATGTTCTTCCTTTCAGAATTCATGCTTTGGAGTGAAGGATTGAGTTCAGTAAGGGTGAATTTTAAGGCTGTTAGCTCATACATACTCCCCAACAGTATACCACTAAGCAGAATTGTATGATAGCTTGAATAACCACCTATATAATTTCAGGATAACCAGTTTAAAGTGAATGACAGTGGCAGGAGATGGGTCAATGCACAGATATCAAACAACTTCTGCTCAGGGATCCAACTCCTGCAGGCTTTTGAGTCCATCGGGATGATAGAGTGATGAAGATGTTACAACTGGCTATCTCACTGAATACATGCATATGTACAAGTATTTTGCATTGAGCCTGCTGTAGCTGTACAGGAATAGTGTCTAGATTAGAAAGTAATATGTCTGGATAGAGGCAATGCTGCAGAGGGAAATAGCTGATGTTGATGACACATGTCCACAATATACACTTCTTTTTCATGGCTTTTTACTTCACATGAGTTCTAGTCTGTCCTATGCAGAATGCCCATTTGCAGCTGGATTCCATTAGTTACGCTCCTGGAGTGTGCTAAATCTTCAAATCCAAGTCCAGGTTTCATCTGAAAGGAATCAAATTCAGACATCCCATAAGGTCCCCAGAGTGTGAACCACTGCACAATAAGTGCAATGAGGAAGAAAGAAAAAAGAACAAAAACAAAACCCACACTTCAAAAGCATATGCTTGCTTCAAACTAACACACAAAGATGCACCCTGAAAGCGGTATGCACTCTTGGATGCATATATGACGTACAGAAATAAGCAAGATAGATACTGTTTAGTCTTTTCTTTGTGAGTCCAATCCCCTTGTTTACTGCAGCTCAGCACAGTGTGTCAGGATTAATTTACTTACTCTTTTTTTCTGAAACTTCAGTCCAACTAAATTTCTCGTTCTTTTAATAAGTCCTAGCATCCATCTTTTTCCTCCACAAAAATTTGACCCCAGTAAAAAAAGGCTTATAATTGGAAACAATTTAATTAGCGTGGAATTCTGAATACAGAATCAGATGCTGCATATGCTAGTCAAAAAGAAAGCTTCACATTAAGCAAGCTAGTGTTCTGTATTAACAAACATAATTTGTAAGGGAAAGTGTGCACATTTAGCTTGCAAACTTAGCAGATATACCAGTAAACTTGCCTTGAACAGTTTCTCCATGCAAGTAATAAATGTTTTATTCCCCATCAATGGTAGCAAAAATCATCTTTAAATATTTCTCTGATGCCATAGATTAAATTTATATTCCAGTCTTCAACTTAGAAGACCCTATGCTTATTTCCAAACAAAAGATATTTTGAAATAATTTTACTTCATTTTTTAGCTCAGGTTTATTGCACATTTCCCAAAAGGCAGATTACTACAGTCCTCTACAGTACTTACTAAACAGTAGATATATGGTATACTATTTGAGGTGTACACAGCACAACTCAAAAGCAGTGCAAAGATGTACTTGTAAACACATCTTCCCATTTGATAACCTTTGCCTATATTTGCTTTGTAATTATGCTTACTGAGCTTCATATGCATGCAAAATTATCGCTTAAACTTTTCAAATTTTTCTTAACCCATTAAAAGTTTCAAACAATAGTTATTTCAGATGAATAGTGTAATGGCACAGTACCATAGCAGATGTTCCAGGAAACATTTTATACCTGAGGATTGCATAGTATAACTACTGCTTATAAAAAGCATCACAGTTTATCCCTAAGAGTTTCAGTTGGCTGTTGGGGAGTAAGGCCATGATCTCTTAGGATGTCTTCACTGGTTAAGCATCTGAGAAAATTCATCCTTTGGGCTTAAGCTTGAAATTCTACAATGGAAAACAAACTCGTCTTTCTCTCTGTATGCATATACTGTGTCCATCACCACAGCATTCATATAGGCATGGCACTTACAGTGCAGTGCAGGAGCTGAATAGTTCTGCCTAGAATCATCTGATGATTAAAAATAATTACATGTGGGATATAGTGATATGGTGAGCACTGTCACTGAAAAATTCCAGTCTACAGGACAAATCCACAAGTCTTTTCAGCTGGCAGCACTGCCGGAAATGAAGGCAGTCAGTTTTAAGGTGAAAATGTTTTCCATGGAGGTTTTAATAAAGAAAGAGAATGAAAATGAATTTCAAAGTAGTACAACAGTGACAAAAGCTAACATTTAAAATGCAAATCAGCTAGTGTTGTGTGACACGGTGTGAGATATCTCTCAAAGTCTTAAGGTTGACTAATTGAATTGCCATTGATAAGATGTCACTTAAAGAGACATCTCTGCAGTGAAACATGGGTTTGCTGTAAATGACCTGTCATTAGAGTCATGGGTAATGTCCGTGTCCAGACTGAAAAATATTGTAGCTCCTAGCAATATGCTCAGTAGGAGCTAAAACAGCAAGAATAGTAAGAAGTCAGCGTACATGAACCACTAGAGAATTATGCCTCAGGTGCTATGTTAATTTACTTGTTGGAATACATTAATTGAAGCCAATCAATAAAGCTGGTGGTACAACAGAGAGAATGCAAAAGAAGTAATTGACTGCCACATTTATTCATTTTTAACTTGGAAAACAGAAATAATTTAGACTAAGATTTTTCATTTGTGTCAATACAGATAACGTAATTAATTATTTATCTTCTATTCTTCCAGAGCTAATTAAAATAACTATGATGTCTTTCAACAGCTCCTCAGTACACCCCAGACTGCTAATTCTGATTAACTATTAGCTTGCAAATAATGAAGGTGAGGTGTATCAACTGATAAATTATAAACTTTGCTACTACCAATAATGCTGATAATTCGGGCATATTGAAGTCAACTACGTATTTTAGTTAATAAAGATTTGAAAATATAGACCCTTTTATTTACAGTATAACAGTGTAAATAATGTGAAGTATAAGGTATATACAGGTGTATATATACATTTGCATTACACATTTGAGATATTAACAATGAATGATAATAGCTAAAGACATTCCATCTGTTCATTCAGTGATAAACATTATGTATTTCACATTTCACTCAGTCACACATACTTGGCCAACTTTTCAAATAAAGTTGTTTTGCATATCTTGATTGGAATAGAAGGGTTGAATAGCTGCAATTCCCAGGAAACAGCGAAGACCAATGTATGGATTTGATTTATGGATTCATGGCAGTAAATCTAGGGAATGTGCTAGCCTTTTCAGGAAATCCTATGGATACACTCTTCCTTTTTGTTTTGCTTTCAAAATTGTGCATCTCAGCTTCTTATGCAAAATGTGCTAGATGAAACCTGCGGGTGACTAAAAGAAAAACTTGTTCTGGCAAAGCCTTGTCGGTACAGATTCGTGTAAATTCCTTCTCCAGTTCTACTACAATAATTCCAATTTCTTCTCCCTTCTCCCCTAGTGGAGAGCTGTGCCCATCATCAGGCCTACTACATTTCCACATCTTCCCTCAAGACAGGCCAAAGTCAATCAGAGGGACAGGCCAACCAAGGAGCAAATCAGCCAGCCTGCATGGATTAGGAGCAGCTTGGTACTCATTAGCCGACCATTAAGTACATAAGGATTAGTCATCCTGCAGGACAAATAACATAACTATTGTGTTTATACGGATATTAATTTGGGTTCTCTTCTTTCTTGCTTTTCATTAAATTTGCAGGAACTTAAGATATCTTAGAACTCGATCTCTCCATCAAGCTTAACTGAAACTGGGTAGTAGATTTTCGCATTCTGTGACGAGTTATAAAGACAGGGTAACTGGCCTTGTATTTACTCAAGCTTTGTTTCTGTATCTGTTCAGTGCGTGTCAGAAGAGGACAATACTGTTGTTACTTTGGACTATCTCACTATGAAACCTAGTGTAAGTAACAGTGTGATTGAGAGGCATATTATGTATTTTTATTGTTTCAAACACATTTAATTTTAAAAACTATAGTTTATTGAACATGTATAAGTTAGCAAAATGTACCCTGCCCTAAACTAGTGTCTTAAGATAAAAAAAAAAAAAAGGAAAAAAAGGAAAAAGAACATTCTTTATCAAAGTGAGACAGAGTGCACAATGAACTATGGGATAAACAGCGTTACTAAAGACGTATTATAGCATTACTTCTTCAAACAAACCTTGCTAAAAATAATAATAATAATAAAGGCACTAGCAGCTTTATATAGAGATGACAAAAGCCAAAATGGAACCAGTGCTTTTGACTGTATTTTGTGTTTATGTTTTAATACATAATATATTGACTTCTCCCTCGGAAAGAAGATACAAGATCTATAAGCAAATATGCTGTTTCTGTAGGGCATACTTGAATGTGCTTAATATTTGAAGTTTACATTCAAACAACCATAAATGGGTTCATGATTTATTTAAAAGTTCATGAGCTTTAGTAAGTGAACTCTTCATCATGTTCTGTTTACCACTTTATGACTACTAGGATATTATTTAAGGAACATTAACCTCAATCTTTGATTTGAATCAAAACTTATATTTTTTAACTTTTAGAGTAAGTTAATTTATCTTCCATGTAAAATTACAACAAAAAAAGTAGATTGCAAACACCGTGTAAAAAGCTACCTATTAATCTTCCCTACCAGGCCTTCCACATTCATACTATCTAAGCCTGCAGATCCAATTATCCTCCAACATTTGCTGCTCAACCATGCTGAGATTATTCACCGGCCCTCCAGTTAGACTGTAATGAAAGGTCTGTAGGTGCATTTACACTCAGAGAAATAAGCTATAAATGCTAGCATTGAAATCACCTCTGAGTTACATGCGTAATGATAAACAGTGAGCTGACAAGCCACATTACTTCCTGCTATTTTATCCATTCATTTGAATATTTGGGCTTTCTAATTCTCAAAATTAGGTGCAACATACATTCAAGGTGATACAATCCTTGACCAAGAGACCTCACAAATAAAGTACAAGTATCACACTAAAGATATTTTCTTCTATGCTCGAACCCAAAGTGGGGCTTCAACATGAATTTGTGACTGGCTTCTCTAAAGGAAAACTCAGCTCATCCTCACTTTATTTATTTATTTATTAAGTTTAATATTTAAAAAAATAACCTAATGCTATAACTGCATTAGCTTCTGAGATTATGTTTTGCACAGGATTTGGCAGACTCTGCTTCTCAGCAGATTAAAGAATAAAATGATTTTTGATACTCCAGTCTTCAGAGTATTTTCTCACTGTTGTACACAATCACAGTTTAAAAACAAAACAAAAACAAACACTTAAACGTTTGCCATAGGACATTAGTCTATCTTGCCAGAAGTGTCAGAATGAGTTCTCAGCCTAAACCTGCTATTACTCAGCTGCAGGACTCATTCCATTTTCTGGCAACTGCGATTGGATGATTTTTTACTTTGTGAAGATCTACTGGTAGGAGGTACAACGTATACTGGCATAGTCCATAAAATATTTTTTTAATGATTTTAAGGAAAAATATCCATAAGAAAACACAGACAAAGTACTATGCAAGTACTTGTTAACCTCACTTTCTTGCTGCATACATGCTCTTAACATTTTACAATTCAGGAAGTCACTCAATTTTACAGACAAAGGCCAAATTTAGGAAAATTCAAACTTTTTGTTCCTGTTTGTACTATTCCAGCAAATCAGAGAATCTGGATCTTTGGTGTCCCTTGATGATCTATTCCTATTAACCAACAGAAATCAAAATGAGGTTTTATAGTTAGAAGTTAAAATCATACCGATACTACCTCCTAAGTTATTGCTGTAAAAGCTAACATAAAATTGTAGCCTGATATGTAACTCACTGAGAGTAACACGAATATCATGAATACACCTTCCAAAATCATAATCCATTAGTAAAATACACTGTATTAGTGAACAGTGTTAAAATACGTGGGCTCTTTTGAGCAGTTAGTGCAATGATAACCTGTGATCACCTAAATGTCTTAATGAAAGCAATGGACTAATAAAGGTGGAAGAACATTTCAGTGACACAGACCTGAGTCTTTTTCCTGCTGAACTAGTCAGATAACAGGCCTCCATATTTATCTTTTGCAGTTGCTGCTGTATTATTATGTATACAATTTTTGTGAAAACCAGTGAAAATTGCTAGCAGGTATATGCAGCTAGGTATATGCAGCCATATACCTAGATTTCTTTATATTCCCAACACTTTTTATTCATAAATCCATGACAAACACATAACGTCCATTCTTTCAGCAAACATCATCAGTTCTTCCTCAATGGTCTATTGTTAAATAAACAGAGATGCTATGTTTGTGAACAGAAATTTACACTAATGGTGATGTGTTTGTGTTTGATATAGCATTTCCTGGCTCATTTTGTATTTGTTATTTTTGAATTGCACCACATTTTCTTCTTAATGATCCCTTTTTTTAATTTAAGCTGGAACAGGATGCACTGAAGGCTTGTATACATTTGTGTGGGTGCTCACTTTTGAACTACAGTCATTTTACCTTAGACGCTCAGAACAAAGCATTTAAAATGCTAGTGTACCTCATTTGATGCTTTTCTACCCAATTGTGAGAAGGGTGCCACATCTCTGCTACAGATATAGAAATACCTGAGTCAAAGGCAGAATATTGCCAAGCACAGAAGCAAAGCAGGAGAGGAGAGGCTCTGTAGTCCTACACTCTAACAAATGGCTGTGGCCTTTCGGCAATCCAGATAGAGCAGCGTTTTACATGTTTTATATGCTGATACAGATGGTCCTTACCTTTGCAGTTTTCTAGGCCATCTTAGGAAGTTATGAAGAAGAAAAAAAAAAAGTATGTTTGCACAATTATGTGCTTCCATTACTTTCCTATAAAACTATTGACAAAAAAAGTATCTGTTCCACTAGAGGGAGGAGCAGGCTCAGTAACTGAATTTTCAACTAATATTCCATACTACCTACAAGAATAGACTTATTTTTATGTGAAATATCTTCTATTGTCACAAAGAATTGAAAGCGCAAAAACAGACCTCAACTGAACCATTTGGGCTGAGAAGTAAATGTTTTAATACTGAAAACAACAAACAAACAGAAAAACAACAACAAAAAAGCTTTCCTGCATTACAGACTTGGAGGAAGAATATTCCCACTGGAGGGCTACTTGTCTTCTGCATGCATTTTTAAGAAAGAAGTGTCATGCATTTTTAATTACAAATCATGTCTGTCTTGTAATACTGCATTTCATACCTTCCTTTGATACTTGGATAAAACTACCTGAAACAGGGCAGCAGTGTGTAGCTTGCTTTACCTCTGGCCAAGGGCTTTACCCAAACATTATTCTTCATCTATTCTGCTATTCTTCCTACAGTGCTTTTTCCTATCCCTCTCCTACTGATAAGGTTTGGTAACAAGATACTATCTTCTTCTGAAAGCAAAAAGAAAGAAGCCTGTTGGCATTTCAAAAGATGTATAAAACTTCCCTAAAAAACTCCTCTATTCTGAAAACTGTTGAAAACCTCTGAAAACTTTACTGTAAAGTAACTACTCTGTGGCATTTATTTCAATAGACAGTGAATGACCCTCTAAAAGTTTTGCAACAGCATAATATATTAAACACACTAAAGCCCTTTATGCATTTGTTATTAGAAAACACAATTCTTAGCAGAATGGATGTAGATTATGGATGTGTAGATTATGAATACCTTATAAAATACAAAGGTATTAATGCTTCTAATTCCAGACATTTTTTTCGGCAAAATATATATGAAATGGAACAGAAGTAGATATCACAAAGCTTCTACTTCCCTAAGAAGTCTCATGAACTATGAAGCTCCTTGTCAGTGTCTGTATATGCACCTACATAAAACTATATGGCAACTTACTGGTACAAAAAAAGATTTAAATCATTTTGAATTAAAGTACTAAACTATTCGTAGCAATTTTAATTGAAACAAGTCCCACGTACAGTTACTGCAGCATAAAGGAAACGGGCTCCTTGGAAATGCTGTGCATAATGCAGACAAGAAGGGCTATGAGTGAATATAGTGTTAGTCAAGTGGTCCACCTCACCTGTCAGAGAACAGCAGTACAAGAAAATGAGAACATTTATGGAAAAGCTGAAGGCCAGCATATATTCCTGCTTTTCTCACTTTGAAAGTAGCTAGGCTGACATGGCAACCAATATACAACCTGCTGTGTCACGCAGGGCACTGTGACAGCATGCACCCAAATGACTTTTATAACATGATCATTGCTATAGCACTTCACTGTCTTCCAACTGGGTATGGCTAACAGCTATCGTATGTCTGAACTTCCTATGTTAAAAAATAAAAGAAATGCTATTTTATCCATGCAGACAAGGCCACAGCAAAGAGGAGTACTGTATTCAGGACAGAGGATAAGTGATTTTTTAGGCAACCAGTCTCACAGTTCTTTAGGGCTTCAGGGACCTCATCCCTTCCCCAAAACTTTTGCCTCTGTAGAGGCTGAACTCTATTTTTACTGTATCATGTCCCATCAGGCCAGAAGGCAAAGACATTTTATGCACAGCTTTAAAATTTTGTTATGTTGGGCCAAAGACATTAAGTTCCTTGGCTCTTAGGAGAGAAATGTTGAATTTGATGAGATGCAGAGAGGAGGGTCAATATACTTGGGGTAGTCCTGGGAGGAAATGTGCATGTGCTGCATGCTGGTCAGCATTTCCTAAATACTTGGTTCTTCTTGTTTCTCATTACTGTAGTTCAGCCAAGAATCAACGAAACTAAGTAACTGAGGTCAGTTGAAACTTCCCTGCCTTCCCAAAAGCGACAGACTGTATCTGTAGTTGCTGTTGTGTGAAAGTTTGCACCATCCTCCCAAACAACATGTTATACTGCAGACAGAGTAAAATAAATCAGAAAAGGTTTTAGAGATGTCTTTGATCATCTTAGCAGACGAAGGCAATAATTTTTTTTTACCAAATTGCAAGGAATGTTTGGTGGTCAGTTTTATTGCAGGTTAATCCTGATACCAAGATAGGAAGCCGTGTGTGGTTTGTGATTAGAGATGAGCTGTAGAGTCATACAAAGGTCACGGAGAAGAGTAAGAAGCCTGGATTATTTCACTGTTCCTAAAGTCCACCGACTTCCTGTCTGAATTTTTTCATCTGTGATAGCAAATGAGCTTAAAAGCTGTAGGGCTCACATTTCACTCCTATTATCCAAAAAACAGTGAATTGTATTCTCTCATATGTGTGGGGTTTTTGTTTTGTTCATTTGTCTGCTCCTTTTTTAAATAGATGAAAAGTTCCCTCTTTTGATCTATGTTGATTAGTACCGGACTTGCTGTCTCAGTCAGAGTTGCTTGATGTAGGGCATCTGGGTGCTTCAGCAACAGTGCACCAGAGTAGATTATAAATTATCGAGCTACTATAAAATTTCGCACTATAATTTATGCATTTTGCTTTACAGTATTCAGCATACCTCAACATAGTATGATCAAAATCAGTTTCGTTTGGATTAAACTTTCAGAGTGATACTTACTGTTACCAGCTGTATAAAGTGAAATGATTTCACTGCCATGAAGGGAAAGGTAATAAAACAAAAGGATTATTTTATTTGTACTTAAAGCTATTTATCAAGTGAGACAAATATAAACCCATTATGCCTTGTCCTAAAATAACCCAAAGGAGGCTGTAAAGATATTTCATTGAGGAAAGATTTAGGAAGTTCCAATCCACAGCCAAATGAAGCATTTTTCACATATAAATATGTATCAATGGCCACATGTAATAAACAACAGATATACTGAAATGACATTGGAAACAAACTCTGGGAGATTTAGGATAACCATTCCAGGGAGGCTGTGGAGTCTCCGTCTCTGGAGATCTTCCAAACCCGCCTGGATGCCACCCTGTGCCACGTGCTCTGGGTGTCCCTGCTGGAGCAGGGGGTTGGACAAGATGGTCCCTAGAGCCTCAACGGTTCTGTGATTCTGCGAACCGTTAGACAACCACCGTTGTGAACTGTGTTTTAACAGAGTGAACAGATAGTTCGCACAGTTGCACACTGCATCTCTCACATGTGACATTAAGCAATAGTAGAAGAGGGAGAAGTAACAGCCCAGAGAGGAGAGGGAATGAATAAAATAAAATAAAATCAACCATATAATTCCGCCAGTTCTTACTGAACATCTGGGGAGAAACACTATTCACTGGAAAGAGTTCACTGAAAGGATGGTGGTTTATATTATTGACATATATGAGAATTTAAGCTTGAAACTATAGCTGGCAATTTGCAATCAAATACAATCAAAGAATATTATAATTAAATAATACACTGATGGACTTCCTTCTACCAAAAGTTAAGTGAGACTGAATGTAGATAATGTTCTAGTACAGCAAAGCATGAAAATGCTCATTCTTCTTTTTATCAATTATGCCTAGCATATTTGACTATTTATTACCAAAACTTAAGAAAACATTACTATCTCTAATATGTCCAATAGCTATACTTTGTGTATAACTTATGTGTATACCTTTATGTGTGCATTTCAAAACTGAAAAGTCTATATTTTTCTATAAGCTAAGGTATTAAGGGCAGGGCTCTGTTGAGTTGATCAAAATATATTTGTTGAGCGTTTTCAGCAGAGATAATGCCTCACATTACAGAAATACCACTTCTGAATATTGTGCTAGGTTATGAAAATCCTGGTTTAGGCAATGTATAGAAGAAGACCTGAGTGATCTAACACTCTATTCCATCATGACAGCTTATGACTAAAATTCTGAAAAATAACATGCATGCTTTCTGCAGTGTAGAAAAGAGGATATTTTTTCTTGTCACCTAATTATTACAAATTATTTTTTTTTCATATGTTGAAGCTCTCTTTACAATGACAGCTTTCTGTAATGAGATTTGTTAGTCCACAACAGTTAATAAGGTTTATTCTAAAATATTTTTAATGAACCAATAAAAAGTTATTATGCAGTTTCAAATCTCCACGCAAGATGAAATGTATCGCAGACTTATAATTCTTTTTCCCTTTTTTTCCATTCTCTCATTCCTGTCCTGTTATTTCCAGAGGAATTGATCCTATCTACTCATAACATAGCCTAGATAGATATTTCAAAAGTCTGCCTTGCTTTCTTGCATATTCAGCACACCCAGTCTAAAAGAAATTATTGGCAACAGTTATTTCAGTGTTTTGTTCCCATGCTGTGGGAGGTCAGTACTGTACTGATTTCAATACTGTGCTTTAATATTTTTTAGACTTTGTGCACACATCTTTTTCAATAGCATTTTTCCCTCAATTTTAAAAGCATTCAAAAGTGCTACTAGCTAGAAGTACTTAACTGTACCAGGGACTTGCCTGGGGACTATATTTGGCTTTATTTTTATTCAAATATTTTGCTCAGAATTGTTTGCAGTTCTACAGATAATTTAGTTTTCCTGAGCAGAATGGATTTTATTTCAGTTGTCAGCTACGAAAATTCAAATGTGAGTTCAAAGAATCAAGTCATAGCCTTATACCCCATTTATCATTAATAAAATACTTGACACAACTGGCGTGTATCTGAGGAATAAACTTGAAGAAGAATTCATCCACGTTACAACCACCAGTGATGATAAATGAGAGTGAAAGGACAAAGTCTGACTTTCAGATTAAAAGCTGGGTGTGCATGATTGGCAGTAAGAAATAGTTTGTTATTTACTAAACTGATAATTTTATAAGGAAACATAATGGATATACAACTCTATTGTCTACCTTTTCATAGTAAAATTCTACTTTATATAATCTTCATTTGCTACAAACAACTGCAACTCTTACTTGGATTTCCATATTTATAAAAGACAGGTTAGTGCCTCATACCCATAGTGGATCTCAGCCTATAGTTTGGTGATCTGTTTCAGGATGGACGTATTTCTGGAGGAGCACTTTAACATTTTTTTTTTGTGTGCTTTTTAACACGATGTCTGGATGTCTCTTAATGAGGATCATAATGTGGCAACTTTGTGCACGTATGCTCACAGACGTCATCACTGTAGTGAATTTAATACTATGAAGAACCACTGTGAAACTTCCACTGCTGGCAATGGAATCCTAGCTTACCAGATCAGTCTGGTTCTTTCTTGTGCTATTTTTAGGAATGGAACAGACTTATTTTTGTGAGAAATAACAGAAAAACACACATTTACATTTGCTTGTGCACCCCATGAAACTGCTTATTTTCCCAGTGAGGACACTGAGAGTGAAATCCAGATCAAAGGAAATCTATTCACCTAAATTGAAGAAAGTGATAAAGAAAATCCACATACAAATCGCTACTTTTGTGTTTCTCTCTTCAGCCTGAAAATTTCTGCTAGAGGACAGAGATGATGCAGAAGTTCATCAGCTAGAAAACAGAGCAACTCCACTGCAGTTTGGAAAAAAAAAGAAACGGGCTTTTGAACTCAGTGTTGCTCCTTGGACAAAAAAAAAGTCCCAGGGTCTGAGGAAAGTTAAAATCCAGGCGGCAAGTACATTAGGTCAGATTTAAGCAATATCTCTTCCAGGTTGGGGCGCAACCAGTAAACTACCAGGTCATATGGCTGTTTTCTTCTTCTTCATGCTGCACTCATTCTGTTGATATAAGGATCAGCTTACATGAATTCTGAGGAGCAAAAGGTGAGTTAAGTAGAGAAGGAAGATAAATATACTCAATGTGCTCCCTGCTGACAAGAGAAAGCAACAGGGTGTCTGGAGAAATAAGTTTGCCTTAGGAAAAGGTGAGAAATTCTCATGAAACCTGGAGAAGTATTGCAACTGGCTAAGGAAAAGCAGACAACCTAGAAGTAGAAACTAAAAAAATGCCCTTAGGAAAGTTTAACTGAGCCGACCAGGAAATGCAGGAAGAAGGTACAGACTTGAAGCTAAAGTTGCACCAGACAGATGAATGACTGGAAAAGCTGGAGGAGAGAGAGAATTAATTAAGACAAAGGATTGATGTGTTTGGCAGACAATAAATTGATGGTGCAGAGAGAGAACTGATGAGACTCATGATCAGAGGACAGATAGGGAATGAAAGATTTATGGACTGAGCAGCTAACAAAGGTAAGGTATTACAGGTAAAATGCAGGATATTTGTGCAGACTGAAGGAAATTTTATTAGGTTCTTCTGTGTGCTGAATAAAAATGGCATGAGTTGTTGCATGTTTAGCATACATGCTAAAGGTATGTAAGCTTACTTTGTAATTTTTAGAGGTTTCTTCAGCTTCCCTCTCCATTCAATTTAATTTTTTTTTCTTTTTAATAAAGGACATCATGTTATCATTGCAGAGGAGGTCACATATACTTATTGTATAATATATCACCCTGATGACTCTAAGATAAAATTGAAATTGCCTCAATTATGATTGAGGGAATTCTTTTCTCTATGATACAAGCAAATCTATTTGCAAATTCATTCAAATTGGTTGAGTTATAATGATAGAAAACAAGGAATGAGACCACTAACAACAGTCTCCTCTTGAATCTAAAACCAGTACTAAACCTGTAATTCCATAGGGCTTGACATATACTTTTAAAAATAAAATTTACAGAGAAGGCTACCTCAATTTTAGTCTTGATCTGCTGCAATTTGTCCTCAACAGAAGAGACTAACATATTATTTAAAGTTCCCAACCTTATTTATTAACAAGGATAAGGTTAGGAAAGCAATGAGGTTATATGGAAATATATTAGTCTATTAGGACACGTGCTATGTATACAAACTGGGGTACTTTGTATTTCTCTTTATTTGTATTTTAAAATATAGGAGAGGTTGAACTCCTGTATTAATAATTCATTTCTTTCTTCTAAAGTTTGTAGGCCCTATAGATGAGCACATATATTTGTTTTAACTTCTATCCCCTGCTACATGGAGTGCATTGCAATGTGTTGCTTTAAGCCAGGCTGCTAGCTGTCTGTCAGGACAAAGATCACACTTAGAAGGGCAAGTGAAAAAAGTGGACCAAAAAAAAATACAACAGTTTCTCAACCAGATTCATTTCTTGATCAAGAGATTCTTTTGCTTGACAGCTGACTCCATTCATTCAAGATGTGAGACTGTGGGTCTCCTTTCATGGAAGAGTTCAAGAGAACCTAAAGTCCTCAGCTTGTATTTTTTTTACTTACCTGTTGAACAATTATTCATTAAATCTGCTAATTTTATATATAGCCTTATGCCACAACAAACAAGTCATAGAACTCAAACACTAATAAAAGACGTCTTTACTACCTTTTCTAAATACTGTACTACATGTAGAAAGACTGTTGCAGTTGCCCACCTGTACATACTGAAATTTCCTGCAATTTCCTCTAAAAATCTGAGTACCCTCACAGAATCACAGAATGGAATCACAGAATGGGGAAGGTCAGAAGAGACCTCTAGAGATCATCTAGTCCAACCCCTCTGCTCAAGCAGGGACACCCAGAGCACGTGGCATCCAGGTGGGTTTGGAAGATCTCCAGAGAAGGAGACTCCACAGCCTCTCTGGGCAGCCTGTGCCAGGGCTCTGTCACACTCACAGTGAAGAAGTTCTTCCTCATATGGAGATTACACTTCCTGTGTTTCAATTTGTACCCATTACCCCTCATCCTGTCATCAGTCACCATGGAGAAGAGCCTGGCCCCATCCTCCCTACATTCACCCCTCGGGTACTTGAACATGTTGATCAAATCTCCTCTCAGCCTTCTCTTCTCCAGCCTAAACAGGCCCAGCTTGCTTAGTCTTTCCTCATAAGACAGATGCTCCAGTCCCTTAATCACCTTTGTGGCCCTACGCTGGACCCTCTCTAGAAGCTCCCTGTCCCTCTTGTACTGGGGAGCCCAGAACTGCCCCCAATACTCCAGGTGCGGCCTCACCAGAGCTGAGCAGAGGGGCAGGATCCCCTCCCTCGACCTGCTGGCAATGCTCCTCCTCATGCAGGCCAGGATCCCATTGGCTGCCTTGGCCACAAGGGCACACTGCTGACTCATAACTTCTGGTCCACCAAGACTCCCAAATACCTCTCTGCAGAGCTGCTTTCCAGCAGGTCAACCCCTAATCTGTACTGGTGCCTGGGGTTATTCCTTCCCTGCACTTGCCCTTGTTGAACCACCTGAGGTTCCTCTCTGCTCAACTCTCCATCCTGTCTAGGTTTCTCTGAATGGCAGCACAGCCCTCAGGAGTGTTGGCCACTCCTCCCAGTTTCGTATAGTCCACAAACTTGCTGAGGGTGCACTCTGTGCCCTTGCCCAAGTCATTGATGAACAAGTTGAACAGCACTGGGCCTAGTACTGACCCTTGTGGGACCCCACTGGCCACAGGCCTCCAACTAGACTTAACTCCACTCAGACCACCCTCTAGGCTCTGCCATCCAGCCAGTCATCAATCCACTCATCCCGTCCACACTTCTGGAGCTTCCCTATAAAGGGGAAGATGGTGTCGAAAGTCTTGCTGAAGTCAAGGTAGACATCATCCACCATCCATCCAGCCAGTCCTCATCGTAGAAGGCTATCAGTCAGGTTCATCAAACATGACTTTCTCTTGGTGAACCCATGCTGACTACTCCTGATCACCTTATTTTCCTTGACATATCCAGAGATGGTCTCTAGGATGAGCTACATCCTGACAGCTCATAGGCTAACCTCACTGCCACTATTGCTTAGGCGGAAGTTCAGATAGGCTTACACCTACAAACAGGCCTTGAGAAGAGTCATAGTTTCTTTAAAGAAATGCATACAGACTTATGCTAAGTACTATGTTTTGGTAAATTCACTTAAAACAAACAAACAAACAAACAAAAAACCCAAAAAATAAGAAAAGTCCACAAAGTAAAAATTGAGGATAAAAGACATTTATAAATTAAATAAAGTTTCAGTAAAGAAAAGCTAGAGGAACAAACATAGGCTTCCTTGTTGTCAAGAAATGCATTTACTTCCTTCTCAAATGCCATATCCTGCCTATCAGCTAAGCCTAAAGTTATCTATGACATGATGCTTAAGAACCAGAAATACCTCTTCTATCCACTAGTCTGAGAAACACAGGTCTGTCACAAGATATTCTTTCCTCAAAGATGCTTCCAAGACACATGCAATACTTCAGTGTATTTGCAATAATCAGTAATTTTGAAGTTCTCTTTTTATATAACTAAAAAGTGAGAAATGAGAAAAATAAAGATTAAACTCAGCTTAGATCCATTTTCTAGTCATAAACCACTGATATATCTTTACAGACCCCAGTGAACAGGAAGAAAAAAAAAATACACAGTGAATTGTAGCTAATTATGTTAAAATTTAATATAATTTACATGCTAATTTAGCACATATTCGCATCTTGCATTTCCTCACTCAGCGTTTTGTTCCCTCGCAGTTTGCACACTCAGGTGTCACAACACCGTTACAGCCACCACACAGAAAGAGCCACTTGCTGTTAACCCTTCCGTATTAAAACATGCAATAATAATAACAATAATAACGCTAAAGCGGCTCCAGAACACATGGTGCTGGCTCCGCCAGCCCAGCAGGAGCCCCGCAGTGCCCCGCACCTCCTCGGGGGCTCCGGCCGAGGCGCGCACAGGTGACCGGCCGCGCTCGCCCTGCGCCGCTGCCGCCGGGGCTGCCGGGGGGCAGCGCGTCCTGCCTGTGCCCA